>WOXC01000196.1:0-27419 GCA_011680675.1 Gymnobelideus leadbeateri | reverse complement strand
AAAGCAGCCAGGAAGAAACAATTTCAATATTGTGGAAACACAATCAGAATAGCACAGGACCTGGCAGCTTCTACACTGAGAGATTGAAGGGCATGGAATATGATATTCCAGAGGGCAAAAGAGCTGGGATTGAAGCCAAGAGTCACGTACCCAGCAAAACTGAGTATCTTGTTTCAGGGGAAAATATGGTCATTCAGTGGAATAGAGGACTTTCAAGCATTCTTGAGGAAAAAACCAGAGTTGAATAGAAAATTTGACATTCAGACACAAGATGCAAGAGATGCCTGAGAAGGTAATCAGGGAAAAGAAATCAAAAGGAACTTATCAAAGTTGGACTATTTATATTCCTACATGGAAAAACAATAACTGTGTTTGATGAAACCTTTCTCATTATGAAAATAATTGAAGAAGGGTACATTGCATATGTTCACAGGTATACATGGATAGAGGGCACAGGTTGAATTTGATGGGAAGGGATGATTCTTTTTCTTTTTTTTTTTTGGAGGGCAATTGGGATTGGGTGACTTGCCCGGGGTCACACAGCTGGGCTTTTGTTTGTCTGTTGGGTGTCTGGGGCCAGATCCGAGCTTGGGTCCTTCTGACTCCAGGCCCAACACTCTGCTTGCTGCACCACCTAGCCGCCCCAAGGAAGGGATGATTCTTTTTTTTTTTAATTTTATTTTTTTTAAACAAATGCTTTATTAACTTCTGCTTTACATCATTCATTTCCGCCAGATTTTGAGTTACAATCATTTTCCCCCCATTATTCCCCTACCCAACCTCCCAGAATAGTAGTCCCACAAGATATCGCTTCCTCCAATCTGCTCTCTCCCATACCTTCTCCCATACCCCCATCAAATTTTCCATTAGAGGAAGGTGAGTCTTTGCATCCCAATGCCTGCACATCTCATCTCCCTATTACAAGCAAAAGAGTATTAATAATAGTATTTATATATATTTGAAACATTCAATGTTACGACCTCGAATTTCAGATCCATTTCCTTCCTCCCTTGTCACCCATTCCCTCTTGGGAGATAAGTAATTCAGTATATGTTGTACATGTCTAGCTATGCAAAATATTATCATAGTAGATATATTGTGCAAGGCTGCTTATAATTCCCTCCCACTCATCCCACCCCCCACCTGGTCCATTCCCTACATGATCCTGTCCCTCTTCTATAGTGGGTACTTCCAACCTCCCCTCACCCCAAGGATGCCCTCCCATCCATCATCCCTCCTCTTCTCCCCCTTCCCCTATCCTGCTGCAGGTTGAGATATCCCATTTAGTATGTATGTCATTTTCTCCCTGAACCAAATTCAATGTGAATGTGGTTGTGCCTTTTTAGCCTTCCTTATTCTCCCCCTCCTTTGCAACCACTTCCCCTTGCTTCTTCTACATGGGGTAGTTTACCCTACCCTGTCTCTCCCCATCTCCTCTTGCCACTTCCTCTCTCACCTCATAATTTCATCCCTTGAGTATTCTCCCTTCCCAACAAATTCAACCTATGCCCTCTATCCATATATAACTGTAACCATATACACACATTCACATATGTATTCATATGACCACACACCCTTCTTCCATTATTTTCATAGTGAGAAAGATATCATCAGTCATAGTTATTGCTTTTCTATATAGGAATGTAAATAGTTCAACTTTGATAAGTTCCTTTTGATTTCTTTTCCCTGATTACCTTCTCAGGCATCTCTTCCTTCTTGTGTCTGGATGTCAAATTTTGTATTCAATTCTGGTTTTTTCCTCAAGAATGCTTGAAAGTCCTCTATTCCACTGAATGACCATATTTTCCCTGAAACAAAATACTCAGTTTTTCTGGGTAGGTGACCCTTGGGTTCATTCTCAGTTCTTTTGCCCTCTGGAATATCATATTCCATGCCCTTTGATCCCTCAGTGTAGAAGCTGCCAGGTCCTGGGCTATTCTGATTGTGTTTTCACAATATTGAAATTGTTTCTTCCTGGCTGCTTGTAGTATTTTCTCCTTGATCTGGGGATTCTGGAACCTGGCTATAGTATTCCTGGGAGTTTTCTTTTTGGGATCTTTTTCAGGAGGTGATCAGTGGATTCTTTCAACCTCTATTTTGCCCTCTGGGTCTAAAACATCAGGGTAATTTTCCTTAAGAATTTCTTGAAGGGTGATTTCTAGGTTCTTTCTTTGATCATGGCTTTCAGGTAGTCCAATAATTTTTAAATTGTCTCTCCTGGATCTATTTTCTAGGTCAGTGGTTTTTCCCATGAGATATTTCACATTGCCTTCTAATCTTTTATTTGTTTGGATCTGCTCAACAGCATCTTGATTTCTCATAAAGTCATTAGCTTCCATTTGCTCCAGTCTAACTCTGAAGGAATGAATCTCCTCAGCGAACTTCTGAGATTCTTTTTCCATCTGGCAAATTCGACTTTTTAAGGCATTCTTCTCCTCATTGCCCTTTTGGGCCTCCTTTACCATTTGAGCTAGTCTATTTTTTAAGGTGTTGTTTTCCTCAGTCAGGCTGTTGACCCTCATTTCATACTTTTCCTGCATCCTTCTCATTTCTCTTCCCCATTTTTCCTCCACTTCTCTTATTTGATTTTTAAAGTCCTTCTTAAGGTCCTCTATGGCCTGCAACCCGTTCATGTTTTCCCCTGGGGCTTTTGGAGCAGGACTTCTGACCTCACAGTCCTTTTCCTGCTCTATGCCCCCAAAATAGGGGTCTAGGGTTGCATTTTTCTGTTTCCTTTGCCTTGGCATGTTGCCACTTGATTACCTGACTTTTGGGTTTGTTGCCACACTAAGGCTTTAAGGCCAGATAGAGGAATTTTTGTCCCAAACATGTGGGGGGCAACTTCCGTTTCTGGCAAGCTGTAAACCCACCCACGACTTCCACCCTAGATTACAATCCAGATCCAGGGAGGTTAAAGCAAGAGCGATTAACCCCCAAGACTGATCTCTGGATCTCCCTACAAATTTGCAGGCTGGGAGCTGGAGCTGTCTCTGAGAACTACAAAATGGCGTTTGTCCTCAGTGGCTTCTAGCCCCCAGGGGAGGGAGCTGACGCATTCCCTAATACAGGTCCCAAAGTCCATAGGACACTAACCTCTTACTTTGTCCTAGGCATGTCTATGTTGATAATTCTGGAGTTGCCACAGCTGCTGGTGTTCTGGGGTTCCTCCAGCTGGCTGCTGGCCCTGCCGCCCTGGGGCTAAAACCTCGGCTCACGAGGACCTGGGCTCGGCTCGGCTCCTGCGCTCTGCGCTCTGCGTGCTGCAGGTCCCAGACCGCTGGGCTGGTCCTTCCTGCAGGGCTGGTGGGCTGTCGTCAGCGGGAGGTTAGCTTCTCTGTGTCGTTCTTGTGGGTGCTGGGGCTCCAGAAGTTGTTCAGAGTCCCCTTTTACATAGTTTGGGGGGAGTCTGGGGGCAGAGTGGCTTGGATGAGCTGTTTCTACTCCGCCATCTTGGCTCCGCCCCCCGGAAGGGATGATTCTTAAGGGGTGAAGTCAAGAGGTGAGAGAGGAAAGTGGCAAGAGGAGATGCAAAGAGACAGGGTAGGGTAAATTATCTCATGTAGAAGAGGCAAGGGAGGGGCGGCTAGGTGGCACAGTGAGTAGAGTGTCGGCCCTGGAATCAGAGGGACCTGAGTTCGGATCCAGCCTCAGACACTTAATGCACACACAAACAAAAACCTAGCTGTGTGGCCTTGGGCAAGTTACTTAACGCCAACTGCCCTCCAAAAAAGGCAAAAAAAAAAAAAAAAAAAAAGAAGAGGCAAGGGGAAGTAGTTGAAGGGGAGGGGAAGAACAGGAAGGCAAAAAGGCAAAAGCATATTCTCATTGAAGTTGGCTCAAGGAGAGAATCACATACATACTAAATGGAATATCTTACCCTCACTCACTCTCCTGAGTAGGGGAAAGGAGGAAGAGAGGGGGGATGATGGAGGGGAGGGCATTCTGGGGGCAGGGGAAATTGGAAGTACCCACTATCAAAGAGGGACAGGTTCAAAGTAGGGAATGGACCAGTTGGGAGGTGAGATGGGAGGAAGGGAAATATAAGCAGTCTTTTACAATATATCTACTATGGTAATGTTTTGCATAGCTATACATGTACAACACATACTGAATTGCTTATCTTCTCAGAGGGAGTGGGTGACAAAGAAGGAAGGGAATGGATCTGAAAATCAAAGTTTTAAAATTAAATGTTTCATAAGATGTCCAGGCATTGGGCCTCAGAGATTTACCTTGCCCTAATGGCAAAGTTGAAGGGGGTATGGGAGAAGATATGGGAGAGAGCAGATTGGATGAGGGGATATCTAGTGGGACTGCTATTCTGGGGTGGTGGGTAGGGAAAAATGGGGGGAAAATATAACTCATAATCTGGTGGAAATGAATGATGCAAACCAGAAGTTAATAAAGCATTTGTTTAAGTAAAAAAAAGATTTTCACTTTCTCCGTTCTGTCTTACATATCACTGCTAGACAAATATGCCTTAAACACTGCTTTTATTAAGCTACTCTTTTGTCTAATAACCTGCAACATTTTCCTATTGCCAGATCTATCAAAGCTAAACTTTTCTCTTTTCTATAGGTCCTATGTGATCTGACCACACTGTCATGTATACAAGTCGGATTTATTTCAATCTCTCTTTCTGCCTTTGCTTTTGCTGTAGCCCATCTAGTCACACTTGTCTAGACAAGGGCTACAGTAACTTTTGCTGAGACTCCAATTGACAATGATTTATCCTTTGACCAAAAAAAAAGTTAATATATTTTAGAACTAGAGTGAAAAGTAAAGTTAGAAAGTGTAATGTGGTCCATGCATAGGGTGCATCAAATAGTATTTCCATATGGCTTCTTTCCTCAAAGAGGAGATTAAGGCTTTGCTTCTAGGAGACTCCACATACATGTAGAGCGTGCATAGTCACTCTGTCATTCCTTTTTTTCTTTCTTTTTTTTTTTTGGGAGGGTGAAAGGAAGGGCAGTTGGGGTTAAGTGACTTGCCCAAGGTCACACAACTAGGAAGTGTTAAGGGTCTGAGGTCACATTTGACCTCAGTTCCTGTTGACTCCTAGGCTTGTGCTCTGCTCACCACACACCTAGCTGCCTCTCTGTCATTGATTTTTATCAGCTAACCATGTATTGAAGAGGAGGCCCTTAGTAAAACCTTCACTTATGACATCTGCTAAAGAAAATGAATTCTTAGATGTTGGAAGTTTTGAAAAGTCAGAAAAAGAAGTCATAGAAATCTGAGTCTGAGTCCAAGCTGGGTTTCATTGCCAGTGAAGCATCAATGCCCTGAGAGCAAGTGCTTGGACCTTTGGGTTCCCCTAATAGCAGAAATTAAGATGAAGACTCATCCATCAAGAGACACTGTCTCTAGGACGTGAACTAGGTGTGGCCAATGCTACATAGGTAGTAACTGAGCTAAGCTGAGCCATTTTCTCCCATAAAGTCTGAGGTGGGATGGGGAGAGTGTGCTTTAGGGGTGTTGAGGAAAAGGTCTATATGTTTATTCTTGCTATAACACTTTGCAAAAGCTAATCTGATATTAAAGTGGTTAAATGGAAATGGAAGTACTAGTCACTGGTCCCCTAACAATGGAGGACATAGCTTGCTAAGGCTTGAGGTGATGGTAGTAGAAAAAGTCACCCCCAAATTCCTTAGGGTATCTTGGAAACTTGAGGGAAAAAAATTAGGTGGTCCCAAGACTGTGGAACCAGAGCATACATATTTCAAAAGAATCCACCAATTACCTCCTAAAAGAAATCCCACAGGGAAAAGTTATAGCAGTGTCATAGCTAAAATTAAGGGCTTTCACATGTATTACCAACACAATATTGACAGCACCAATGACAACTATGAATTTGCTAGCATAGTTCTGATTCACAAAATATAACAGACTTTTCATATAGAAGACAGAAGCAAAACATTTATTCGGATACCAGAAAGCTGAATCCCAACACCAGAAAAACAAATTCATCATAACAACAAAGAAATCTATACACAATAACAATGTAGAGAGCAACACCATTCCAAAGCCTTCCCACAAACACTCACAAACCTAGGTGTCTCCTTGCCTGTACACTCTCTTTCCTACCATTCTAACTGCTCTGACTCCTCTGGGAAGAGGCTTCCTCTAGGCTCTGCTCCACTCTTCAGCAAACTGCTCCCACCACAGGCTCCATGTGATTACGTTCGAATTATTAAGGGGCAGGGAGGATCTCCAAATTCTCATTACCATTATACCATGTCAAAGAAAAATATATAAGCATACAGAAAGAAGCAGGAGAAAGACTGAGGCATCAGAATTGGGATCATACATGACATGGCAATCTCTACTAAAAACCAGGAAAAAGATATAGAATTATGACCAAGAAGAACTTAGACTGAGTATGCTGAGTAGAATTCTACAGGGGGAAAAATTGATATTTAATGGAATAGAAATCTTTTGAGCATTTCTGATTTTTAAAAAAGGCAGAGCTGAGCAGGAACTTTGAAATGCAAACAAAAAAGTCAAGAATAATCCAGAAAAGTAAATTTATTTGAATAAGTGGATGAACTATATGATGATTTTTTAACATTCTAATGGAAACATCCTTAGAACCTTGATGAAGACATCATCTTCATCATCAAGTACCATGAAAGGGTACTGAGGGCATTGAATAAGGAAAATAGAGATTACAGAGGTGGTTTGGCTGTGTTCTGTGTTATTTTTTTTTTTTTTTTTTTTTGCTTTTTGGAGGGCAATTGGGGGTAAGTGACTTGCCCAGGGTCATAGGCTACTTTTTGTGTTAAGTGTCTGGGGCCAGATCTGAACCCAGGTGTTCCTGACTCCAGGGCTGGTGCTCTATTCCCTGCACCACCTAGATGCAGTGTTCTGAGTTATTGAAGAGGCAAACAAGTAAAAGTAGGAATAAAGGAATATATTAGTATAGAAAGGAGGAAGAAGGGGTGGAATTTGCTATTTCTCATAACTGAGGTACCTAAGATGGATATATACAAACATGGAGGAAAGAGTGAGGAGAAGCAGACTTGAGAGGACCCTCACTTTGTTTTTTCTTTATATTCTAATTAATGAACTTCACTCTTACCTGAAATGGTATTGGGAGGTTGAATGCCCACATTGTGCTTTCCTTTCCTTTGGAAAGTGCAGACAGTGAACAGCTCCTTTCAGATTCTCCATTTAAGGAAGGTGTTCAGGGCAGCCACCTCATCATTTTTCACTTGGCGGCACTCCTCTAGACTTTGCCCAACCCTTCTAGCTGCTTTTTAAAAAGTGTTTCCCCCATTAGATTGTGAGCTCCTTGAGGACAGGAACTGTCTTTTGTCTTTCTTTGTATTATCAGTACTTAGCACAGTGCCTGGCACAGAATGTTTATTGACTGACTCACACACATAAACACAACTGTGTGACCTTGGGCAAGTCACAACTTCTTTTTACCTAGTTTCCTCATCTGTAAAATGGGGATAATAATAGCACTTACCTCCCAAAGGTTTTGTGAGGGTCAAATGAGGTAATAATTGTAAAGTGATTAGCACTGTACCTGGCACATAGTAAATGCTGTATAAATGTTAGCTATTATCATTATCATGATTATTATTCTTAAAAGACTTTGGTGTAAGAAATATATTCAACTTAAGAGGGAAACAAGCAGAGATACGGGAGGGAACTTAAAATAAAAAACATACTGATTTAATAGTTAATTTTCCCCCAATTACATATAAAAAACAATTTTAAACATTTGTTTCTTAAAATTTTGAGCTCCAAATTTTCTCCCTCCTTCATCATTGAGAAGGCAAGCAATTTGAAATAGGTTATACATGTTCAGTCACGCAAAACATATTTCTGTATTGTGAAAGAAAACACAGACCAAAAAAACCCCAAACAAGAAAAATAAAGTAAAAAAAATGCTTTGATGTGCATTCAAAATCCACCAGTTCTTTCTTATGGATAGCATTTTTTCATCCTAAGTTGGGGATGGGAACTTTAAGAAGGAAGATGGAGATGAATATTGAAAGCAAAACAAACTTCCTGATTCAGAAGGGGAGATTACAAGGGGATAAAAAAATCAACTAGGATTTAAGGGGATGTCCATCAATTGGAGAATTCCACTAATTGTGGAATAGGAATGTAATGGAATAGTATTGCACAAATATTATTGACAAAAGAGATGATTTCAGAGGATCCCCAATAGTATGAAATGACAGAGAGTGAAGTAAGTAAAATAAGGAGAATGATTTATATGGGACAACAACAATGTAAAGAAAAAAATCACTCAGAAAAACTTAAAAACTCTTATTAATGCAGTGACCAACCATGTCTTGAGAGGACCTGTGAAGAGGAAATTTTGTTTTGTTTTTTGCTTTTTGGAGGGGGGAAGGCAGGCCAATTTGGGGTTAAGTGACTTGCCCAAGGTCATATGGCTGATAATATTAAGCGTCTGAGGCCAGATTTGAATTCAGGTCCTCCTGACTCCAGGGCCAGTGCTCTATTCACTGCACCACCTAGCTACCCCAAGGAGGTGTTTTTAAAATAAAATTTTATTTTTTTCAATTAATAACCATTTCTTTTATTTCTCTCCCACTTCCCTCCCTTTTCCAACTGGAAAAGAACAAAAAAAGAAAAACAAAACCCTTGTAACACACATGCCTAAGCAAGCATGTTCCCACACTGGACTTGCCCCCAAGAGGAGTTCTCATTCTGCATATATGGTCCATTATCTCTCTGTCAGGAGGTGGGTAGCATTCTCCATCATCCAGTCTCTGGAACTATAGTTGGTCATTTCATTTATGTAAATTCTTAAGTCTTTCAAAATCATTCACCTATATGCCATTTTAGAAAACATTCAATTTATTGATAATGAAAATGCTCCTAATATATTTCACAAGTTTTATGACTAATACACTTGAGTTAAACTCATTCTGTTTTGAACAAAGTAGAAAGCATGCCACATTTTTTCATTAGTTAGAAAATGTGATCTATTTTCCCTTTTGTGGAGATAAATTCTGCAGTCAAAAAAAATCATTGTATTTAAAAATAGCTAATAGTACACATATGTGCATGTATCTTTAAGATTGAAAAGTGCTTTACAAATATCTCATTGATATTTAATTAATCATCAGTTTTTATTAGGCATTTAATAGGTGCCAAGCACTGGATATAAGGTGCTTATTTCCTATTGGAAGCAGCAAGGGGATTGGCAAAGATGTTCTGGTGGAGGGGGCACTTGATCTGAGGCTTGAAGGAATCCAGGGATTCAAAGAGATAGATGTGATAAAGGAGAACATGACACTAGGCATGGGACACAGCTAGTATAAAGGTAAAAAAGCCCGGGATAATGTGTCCTGGGGGAAAGACAGCAAATAAGCCAACATGGCTGCATCATGGATGGGATTCAAGGATGAGAACACTGGTGAGAAAGGAAGGGGCCAGGACCCTTGAGTCAGGAAGACCAATTAGGAGGTCAGAAACCAGGTTGGAGGGGGTGGCTAGGTGGCACAGTGAACAGAGCACTGGCCTTGGAGTCAGGAGGACCTGAGTTCATATCTGGCCTCATACACTTGACACTTACTAGCTGTGTGACCTTGGGCTAGTCACAACCCCAAATTGCCCTTCCTTCCTCCCTCCAAAAAGCAAGCAAACAAACAAAACCAGGTTGGACAGAATTTAGAAGGGATGGAGGGGAGAGGAAGTGAAGTTACATATGTAGATCTTTTTATGGAATTTAGCTAAGAAAAGGAGGAGAGATGTTGGATGACAGCTAGAAGGGATATAGTGAGGTTTTGTTTTTTTTTTTTTAAGAATGGGAAGAGTTGGTTGTATTTGTAATCAGTGGGGGAAGGACCTAGTAGATAGGAAGAGACTGAAGATTAGAGAGAGAAAGGGGATGATAGTAGCTATAATCCACTAGAGAAGATAGGAGAGATTTGGGACCAGGGGTATTTGAAAAAGTAGTGTGACTCCACTATTTATTGTGATATTTGAGGTATTTAATTTTTCATAACTAGAATAACACAAGTAGAGAACCTTTCTCAGCTGGATTTTTAGTGACTGCAATATTTTACTATTAATATGTTTCTTGGCCAAGATGGCGGAGTAGAAACAGCTCATCCAAGCCACTCTGCCCCCAGATTCCCCCCAAACTATGTAAAAGGGGACTCTGAACAACTTCTGGAGCCCCAGCACCCACAGAACAACACAGAGAAGCTAATCTCCCGCTGAGGACAGCCCAGCAGCCCTGCAGGAAGGACCAGCGCAGTGGTCTGGGACCTGGCAGCTCGCAGAGCGCAGAGCGCAGGAGCCGAGCCCAGGTCCGCGGGAGCCGAGGTTTTAGCCCCAGGGCGACAGGGCCAGCAGCCGGCTGGAGGAACCCCAGAACACCAGGAACCCTGGCGACTCCAGAATTATCAACATAGACATGCCTAGGACAAAGTAAGAGGTTAGTGTCCTATGAACTTTGGGACCTGTATTTGGGGAATGCGTCAGCTCCCTCCCCTGGGGGCTAGAAGCTGCTGAGGAGACACGCCACTGTGTAGTTTTCAGAGGCATTTCCAGCTCCCAGCCTACAAATCGTGGGGAGATCCAGCGATCAGTCTTGGGGGGTAATCGCTCTTGCTTTAACCTCCTGGATCTGGATTGTGATCTAGGGTGGAAGTTGTGGGTGGGTTTACAGCTTGCCAGAAACGGAAGTTGCCCCCCACATGTTCGGGAGGAAAATTCCTCTAGCTGGCCTTAAAGCCATAGTGTGGCAACAAGCCCAAAAGTCAAGTAATTAAGTGGCAACATGCCAAGGCAAAGGAAACAGAAAAATGTAACCCTAGACTCCTATTTTGGGGGCATAGAGCAGGAAAAGGACTATGAGGTCAGAAGTCCTGCTCCAAAAGCCCCAGGGGAAAACATGAGAGGGTTGCAGGCCATAGAGGACCTTAAGAAGGACTTTAAAAATCAAATAAGAGAAGTGGAGGAAAAATGGGGAAGAGAAATGAGAAGGATGCAGGAAAAGTATGAAATGAGGGTCAACAGCCTGACTGAGGAAAACAACACCTTAAAAAATAGACTAACTCAAATGGCAAAGGAGGCCCAAAGGGCAATGAGGAGAAGAATGCCTTAAAAAGTCGAATTTGCCAGATGGAAAAAGAATCTCAAAAGTTCACTGAGGAGATTCATTCCTTCAGAGTTAGACTGGAGCAAATGGAAGCTAATGACTTTATGAGAAATCAAGATGCTGTTAAGCAGATCCAAACTAATGAAAGGTTAGAAGGCAATGTGGAATATCTCATGGGAAAAACCACTGACCTGGAGAATAGATCCAGGAGAGACAATTTAAAAATTATTGGACTACCTGAAAGCCATGATCAAGGAAAGAACATAGAAATCACCCTTCAAGAAATTCTCAAGGAAAACTGCCCTGATGTTTTAGATCCAGAGGGCAAAATAGAGGTTGAAAGAATCCACAGATCACCTCCTGAAAAGATCCCAAAAAGAAAACTCCCAGGAATATTATAGCCAGGTTCCAGAATCCCCAGATCAAGGAGAAAATACTCCAAGCAGCCAGGAAGAAACAATTTCAATATTGTGGAAACACAATCAGAATGGCCCAGGACCTGGCAGCTTCTACACTGAGGGATCGAAGGGCATTGAATATGATATTCCAGAGGGCAAAAGAACTGGGAATGAACCCAAGGGTCACCTACCCAGCAAAACTGAGTATTTTGTTTCAGGGGAAAATATGGTCATTCAGTGGAATAGAGGACTTTCAAGCATTCTTGAGGAAAAAACCAGAGTTGAATAGAAAATTTGACATCCAGACACAAGAAGCAAGAGATGCCTGAGAAAGTAATCAGGGAAAAGAAATCAAAAGGAACTTATCAAAGTTGAACTATTTACATTCCTATATGGAAAAACAATAACTGTGAGTGATGATATCTTTCTCACTATGAAAATAATGGAAGAAGGGTGTGTGGTCATATGAATACATATGTGAATGTGTGTGTATATGGATAGAGGGCATAGGTTGAATTTGTTGGGAAGGGACAATACTCAAGGGATGAAATTATGAGGTGAGAGAGGAAAGTGGCAAGAGGAGATGGGGAGAGACAGGGTAGGGTAAACTATCTCATGTAGAAGAAGCAAGGGGAAGTGGTTGCAAGGGAGGGGGAGAATAGGAAGGAAAAAAGGCAAAACCACATTCTCATTGAATTTGGTTCAGGGAGAGAATGACATACATACTAAATGGGATATCTCAATCTGCAGCAGAATAGGGGGAAGGGGGATGAGAGGAGGGATGATGGATGGGAGGGAATCCTTGGGGGGAGGGGAGGTTGGAAGTACCCACTATAGAAGAGGGACAGGATCAAGTAGGGAATGGACCAGGTGGGGGGTGGGATGAGTGGGAGGGAATTATAAGCAGCCTTGTACAATATATCTACTATGGTAATGTTTTGCATGGCTAGACATGTACAACATATACTGAATTACTTATCTTCCCAGAGGGAATAGGTGACAAGAGAGGAAGGAAATGGATCTGAAATTCGAGGTCTTAAGATTAAATGTTTCAAATATATATAAATACTATTATTAATACTCTTTTGCTTGTAATAGGGAGATAAGATGTGCAGGCATTGGGACCCAAAGATTCACCTTCCTCTAATGGAAAAGTCGAAGGGGGTATGGGAGAAGGTATGGGAGAGAGTAGATTGGAGGAATCGATATCTTGTGGGACTGCTATTCTGGGAGGTTGGGTAGGGGAATAATGGGGGGAAAATAATTGTAACTCAAAATCTGGCGGAAATGAATGATGTAAAACAGAAGTTAATAAAGCATTTGTTTAAAAATATGTTTCTTTTATTATTTTGAATTCTAAAGGAAAACTATTAAAAGTCCAGAGACTATATTTTATCCCATAATTTCTTGTACTATTCAGTGTTTATTAAATTGAACCTCCACAAGATTGCTCCTCTGAAGCTTCCCTGTAGGGTTGTGGGGAAGAGTGTATTCTTGGGGAAGACCCTGTATTCTTGTAGGCTTTATCCAAAGGATGGCTACGTTAGCAGATTGTATGTCTATTGTCTGAAAACAGGCTTAACTAAATTTGAACAGGCTCAGACATGAAGGTGTCTACTAGGTGGTGAGTTGTATCGTTTTTTTTTTTTGTTAGCCACAGCAAGTCATGAAGACTATTTTCTAAGACATGGAGAGACTGTCAATTACTTTGGTGAAAAAGACATTCATACCAGGACATCATGGATCCCTGAAGCATTGAAATGAAAATGTGTGGAGGTGTTTGTCTTTTTATTTTTTTTGCTGGGGATTTTTCTTTAATCTTTTCATTGTTGTTCAGTTGCTTCAGACTCTTCATGACTCCATTTGAGCTTTTTTGGCAAAGATATTGGAGTGGTTTTCACTTTCTTCTCAAGTTCATTTTAAACATGAGGAAACTGCCGCCAACAGAGGAAAAGCCCTGTTCCTAGTCACAGAGCTGGTTAAGGGTCTGAAGATGGATTTGAATTCTGGTCTTGCTCATTCTAGGCAAGGTGCTCTATCCTCTAGGTTACCTAGCTGCCTGCCATGTAAACAGAATTCATTATCTTCAAAGTAATTTTCTCTTTTTAACTTCCGTTGAGGATACCAACATCTTTTTATTTTTTCTGGTCTATAACCTCAGAGTTTTCCTTGACTCCTCTCTCACCCTCATCCGTCATATTCAATCAGCTGTTATATTTTACCATTTCTACCTCCACAATGTCTTTGGCATACATTTCCATTTCACTGTATTTACACAGCCACCATTTTACTTGAGGCCCCAATCACCTTCCCCTTAGACTATCTGCAATGGCCTATCAATTGGTCTCCTAGCAATCTCCACCCACTTTAATCCCACTTCTATACAGCTTCCAAAGTAATTTTCCTAAAGGTCAGGTCTGATCATGTTACTTTTATACTCTTAACAGCTCTCTATTTTCTCTAGGATAAAATATAAACTCCTCAGTTTGACTTTTAAAGTCCTTCACACAACATGGTCTCAATCTCATTATATATAACTCCCTTTCCCACCCTGTATACTTTAGACAAAATGGTCTTCTGGCTTCTCCTTATGTTATCTTCCACTCCATTTCCCATCTCCAGGCCTTTGCATTGGCTGCCTACCATGCCTGAGACACACACACTCCTTACTTCTACCTTTTAGAATTTCTTGCTTTCTTAAGACTCAACTTGAGCACTAACTTCTACTGAATCCATCCCAAATAAAGTAACAAACAAAATGCCCTACACCCTGATGCTTTTATAAAGTAAGAACATTTCTATTTAATCAATCAATCAAAGGCCAGATGTGGAAAATGCCCTTAATCAACTTGAACAGACAAAAATGTTCCCAGCCATTGGATGAAATTAGATTACTACACAAGAAGTATGTTGGGATTGTTCATGACCCATGGGACTTGGATAAAAACAGCAAGTTAGTTAAGGAATTAGGCATTCCAGAGGGGCTACCCTGGAGAAAATGGCTTTGGCCAAGCCCCTGAGAAGGAATTGCTTTTGTGGGAAGTAGAGTGATTTTACATCTGTTTAGCCTCCCCTTGACCAGAGAAAAACCCTGTGAACTTCAGAAGTTTGAGAGATTTGAGACTTCCCATTTATGAGAGTAGCAGTATCTCTTGAATAGTAGGGGCTGATGATGATATGTCTAAAAAACTGAGAGGTATACTGAAGACAAATTAGATGCCTTGAGAGGTATAAGGAACTGAGCAGAAATGCTAAACTATTTCTAAGCAAAACTTCATAAGGATCCCAGAAAGAGGAGAAAAGGACTGTGCTTCCTGAGATTGAACCCATTTTCTCCTGGACTCTATGTAATTGTGGGAGAGTTTTCTCCTGGTTTGGGAGGATGTTTTGTACATTATCACCTTAGTAAAGACCTGTTTCTAAAATCTAATTTAGTCTTTTTGGCTAATTGATATCAATGATGGGGGAGCACACTGATAAGCACTCATGATCAAAAGCACTAGAAAGACACTCCTGATCTTTCAAGGTTTCCCCTCCAAACTTGTGGGGAGTAGGCAACAACCATCTGGGGACCCAGACTACCAGTAGTTTGGGAATAGTAGCCCCAGAACTTATACTACATATCTGAGATATTTTTTTTTCTTTTTGGAGGGGGGAGGGCAGGGCAATTGGGGTTACTTGCCCAAGGTCGCATGGCTAGTAAGTGTGTCGTGTCTGAGGTCAAATTTGAACTCAGGTCCTCCTGACTCCAGGGCCGGTGCCCTATTCACTGCGCCACCTAGTCACCCCATGGGATGACTTTCCCTCTCCCAACTACTAGTGTCTTCCCTCACTAATTTGCATATATTTCTGCATGTGTGTACATGTCATGTTTCCCAAGAGAATATAAGTTCCTTGAAAGCTAGGACCATTTCATTATTGTCTTTAAAACACCAGTGGCTATTATAGGCACTTAATACACATTTTCTTGCTAGATACAGAAAGAGGGAATGTCTAAAGAAAGAGAGAATGTCTAAGGAAGACAGGAACTGAGGATCCTGTTGAAGTTTGATTGTATTAGCTTTTCCAATGATTCTTTGTCTTCCTTTAATAAAAAAGCCCTCTTAATAAGCCCTCATAAATACAAATTAATATTTCTTCATCTATATTTCTAAACAATTTAGTTTTTCCTGGCCAGGTCTCCATTGGCAAAGTAAATATGATCAGTGATTATTTTTTTAAATTTTTTTTTTTATGGGAGTGCCAGGGAAATGGCTAGTCTTTTATTGGAGGGAAGAAAACATAACACATCTCAAGTAAACCAGTTCAGGGGCTCAGTGGCTAAACTGGTGGGGTACCAGCTTGTAATGGGTTCCACAGTTAGGGCAACGCTGTGTCTTGCCTTTGTGAAGCCAGAACCAGATGACTGCACTGTTGTCCTCTTCACAGATACAGCCCACTATTCTCTTGTCAGTGATGGAAGGGACCAGGTTGGGCTCCTCCTTAGTCCCTGGAGCTGCCTTTGGGGCTAGCATATTGTATGGATCCAAATCATTTCTTGCAGCCATCATAATCTCTCTCTCCAAGCCAGTAGCCTGCTCCTCATCAGAAGGGATACCTCCTCCGGTCGCCATGGACCGAGCGGCCACCCGAGCAGGGCCACAGGCCCTCAAGGCCTGGACAGCCAGTGCCCCGGTGCCCGCAGTAACCTTGAAGCCATCGCGCCTGAGACAACTCCAGTGATTATTTTAAGATGGATTTTGGATTGGATTATTTCAGATGTGATAATTCCCATGCTGCAATAGAATTCATGACTTGGCTTTATGGTACCTCCTTTTTTTATTTTTGCCATGTAGGAAGTCAGGAGCATGTAAGATACTAGAAATCTGTGAAACTGGGTGTCATTTTGATAAGTTTGGCCTGGTAAAGACTTTTACTTTGGAACCTTGTTATTTTCAACTGTGTTTGCAATTCAGATAGCTGAGGGACTGCTCATTTTCTCCTATGCTTACAATTTAGGTAACTGCCACCACCTTGAGTAGTAGTCTCCAACTTCTAGAACTGACTAGAATTTCTCCAAGAGTGGGTGATTCAAAGAACACACATTTCACTTTTTTCTTTTTCTACAAAAATACAACTCTTTATTAAATAACATGCATAAATCCTAACTCATTCATTATAAACAAAATTATACAAAATTTAGAGCATTATTTAAAGAAACACAACTTTTAAATCACAATTTAACACCTTTTTCATTTAACTTCAACTCATATAAAATAACTTTTAAATATAACCAGAGTATTCCCCCAAAGTAAGTAGAAAATAAACTCTTGAATTTTCTTTTAGTTAAAAACTTCCTGGGGTACTATAGCTCTCAGTCTAGTATTTGGGAGCTTAAGAGCAATTTTGGTGTGCAAAGCCCTTAACTACTTGTTTATAATGTCTCAGAGATGTAGTTTTATTTTGTGAGTCCTTTCAATTAACCTCAATTCACTGCCGGCCACAAGAGCTCCCTCCAATAATATAGTTTCTCAGCCTCTCCTTTAATTTGTATTCTGTATGATTTACCCATCCAAAGTCACAAAGATAATACATGTCAGAAAGTGGGATTTGACACCATATCTTCCTGACCCAAATTCCTGCACACTACCCACTACATCACACTGCCCCTTTAAAGGAAGCAAAATTCTGGTAGTGAGAACACAGTCTGAAAAGTCTAGAGCTATAGATAAAGATAATTCATGCCTTTCTTTCCTCCTTCACTACCTCTTGTTTGAACAAGTAATGACAGTTTTTCCTTTCCTTAAATTGACTATGTAAGACTTGAATGCCTGATCATATACCATTAAAATTTTTAAAAAACTGTTAGTTTTAATTTTTTATGGTATTATATATGATTTTATCACAACTTCTTTTATGGGGAAAAGGTAAAGTAAAAATATTAAACTATGCCTTTCATATAAAAACAATTGCTTTAAAATGTTTTTATAGAATAAACAAATGATTTATGAGCACTGAGGGATATGGTATTATTCACTAAAAGTCAGCACACCTTCACTAAAAACAATTCATGTCAAAAAAATCTAATTCTTTACTAAAAATTCATGACAATAATATCAGTAGGAGTGAAATGGATCAGAGAAATACTGCAGTAATAATGTATTTGGATTTTGGCAAGGCATTTGAAAAAAAATGCCCCATGATTTCCTTGTGGACAGCCTTAATTGAGAAATGTAGATTAAAAGATGACGTGGTTAGTGAGCTATTGAAAAACCCTAAAGAACACTGAATAATGAATCACTGGAAACCTGGAGCTCTCCAGTTGGGTGCCATAGAGATCTTTTGTTGGTCCTGTTTCATGCAGGATTTTTATCAATGACATGAGGAGATGTCATGATTACCAAATTTACAGGTATCATAGATCTAGAGCTGGAAGAGATCTCAGATGAAAATAAATAAGGATAAATGTGAATATCTTTGCAGATTCAATGACTGACGTGAGAGGTGCAGCTAGTCAATCAAGAAGTAAGCATTTATTAGAAACCAAATATGTGCCAGGCAAACAAAAACAAAAATAAGAGTGTCTGCCCTTGAGAGACTTAGAGTCTATCTGAAGAGACAACATATATGCACATAAGCATATACAAATATACATGTACATATACGTATATATGTGTATATATATGAAGACACAGTCACTTGGTGGGAGGCACAAAATAGCTGAAGGGATCAGAAAAAGCTTCAATGTAGGAGGTGATGTGAGCTAAGCTTCGAAGGAAACTAGGAATTCTAAGATGAAAAAGTGAAGAGGGAGTGCATGGGAGGTGGAATGTTTTTGGTGAAGAACATTTGGTGAGATCCATTTGGACTAGATTTTAAGAGTGTCTGAAGGGGAATAATGTTTAATAAACCTAAAAAGGCAGACGCCCTGATAAACAGTTCACGTGAAGACTACCTCAGGTAGTTCAATTAACAGTAGACCAAATGGTTCAACAGTTGATGTGGAGGACAAAGGATTATCTAGAAAAAGGTCAGTAATGATTCTGTCATTCTGGCTTTACCAGATTATATCTGGAGTATTATATTCGGTTCTAGTTACTCCATTTTCAGAGAAGAGCTGACAAAATAAAGTATGTTCAGAGGTAGATAACCAGATAGTGGGAGAAAATGAAAACATATCACATAAAGAATACTTGAAAGATACGAGGAATGTTCATCCTGAAAAGAAGACTTAGGGGTAATATGATGGCTGATTCCATTATCTGGAAGACTGTCTTGTGAAAGATGCATTAAGTTTATTTTGTGTGGATTAAAAGGGCAGGACTAGGATTAGTGGGTTACAGTTAGGTAAGCTGAATCTGATTTAATATAAGGAAGACATTTCTAACAATTAGAGCAGTTCCAAAATGGAAAGGGTTGCCTTAGGGAGAAGGATACTTTGACTTCTCCATCACCGACAGTGTTCAAGTAGAAGTGGGCTGAGTTTTTGTTAGAGATATAAAAGACAGGATTCCTGCATATGACACTAATCTAAACTACATGACCTCTATATTCTATGGAATATCTTCAAACATTTCTGGGACTGATGAATTTACAATTCAACAAAACTAGTACTTCAACACCAACTCTGTATTTCTGGATCACATAACAAAAAAAGGCCCAAAATTAATCTGAATTCCTAAAAAGAACTATACCTATCATTTAAAAGTGCCTAGACATAGTATATTCCTTTTCTGCTATGCTTACTTTGCAGTGCCAAGTATATTAATTAAAATACATATTGATAATGTGTAAAATCCCTAAGTTTAATACATACCTTTGTAATAATTGCAATATTTTTTTTCAGCTCATCTAATGTGATGAACTCAAGTTTGATTAAGTTTTTACTATTCTGGAATAGAATTAATTTTTATTTTATGAGCTGGTTTAGTTTATATCATGCCATTTCTCACCTATTTGATTTTTCTTTTTTTCACCTGAATGCAAAGCGTTTACTATTATATTTTAGAATCAACAAAGCATTGTGAAAAGCTTGGAAAAAATTGGAAATTTCTTCTTCTATGTTTATAACTGATTTTTAGCTACCCTAATTTTCCTCTGAGTCTTCCTTCAAATGTTATGGGTTAACAATTAAGTTTCTTGGCTGGTTTCAGATCCAAAATATTCCTGAGTCTCATCTATCAAATATGTTAAAGAGAGAACTATTTCTGTGCTTTTTAACAGATATATCACCATTTCTGATTATTAAAAAAGTAAAATCTTGCTTGGATTTTAAAATTTTACAAATGACATGTTCAGCAACTTGTCAATTAGGAAAAAATAATATTTTCATAAATACTGCAACAGATGTCAGCATATACCTAGGCTTCTTTTACTTATTTTAAACTACCAAATTTGTTAATTAATTCAAAAAGTCTAATTTTAGTTTAAAAGTGCAAAGGTTATTAAGCTTAAAACAATTTCAGCAATGTAAAAAAGTTTTTTTTTACAATGATTTAACATGACCAATACAATTTATTAAACATTATATTTACAGATTCTTTCATAGGTGAATATTAAAATAGACATTTACAATTTAGGAATTTTCATTCAAAGGCATTTTGTTGGAAAAAAAATAGGCTCTACTGTGAGATGATGACATAAGAGCGAAATTTTTTTTGTGTATGTTTAACTTTAAACAAATCTATTTTTAACATATTAAGTTATAGGCACTACCATAGAAGACTAGTATGAAACATGGGCCTGTAAGTGTTACATTGGTTTAGGTATCAGGTACTGAAGAGAGCTGAATTGTGTGAAGCATGCAATATAGCTAAGTCACAAGCTCTATAGTTATGGTGATGAAATAAGCTAAGTTGAACACATGCCTTATTCAAAAGTTTTGCCAATCAGAAAACACTACATAGACTCCATTAAGAACAACAACTTTGGTCCAATAAAACATCAGACGAAACAGCTTTACAATGAAAATATCTATTTCTTTGTACAGATTTTGACCATCCATTTTTTTGTACAAGTTTTGACCATTAATTACAAGACTATTTACATTTGCACAATATGTATAAAATAAGTTATTAAAAATGAAGACAATATTACATCTTTCAAAAAACTATACAATTAATTTACAAAATATAATAAGGTGAACAAATATTTCTCCTCAATTTTTCTTCCACATTTAGTGCTATTCTGTGGGAGTTAAATTATTGAGTTTAATGATACGAGCTTCAATAAAACCTCTAAAAGATTTAAATTATCAATGGGTGTCTCATTTATCTCACTTAGTTTGATAACAACTTCCAGCGTTGTAATCAGTATCTCACCTTCTTTAGTATTTTCCACAGTTTGACAACATATTCTAATGACATAGTTAATTTTTACCATTATAAATAACAGTCTTTAGTGGGAAACTGGTTTTTGATCTAACATCTAAATAATTTGTGCCACATTAGAAAATATCAGTATTTAGTATTTAACAAACTTTAACAAAACTTTGCTAAAGAATTTTGAAAGAATAATACCTGAATTATTGCAAAAGGTCCTATGCCACAGTATTAAGTGCTCTGATAAAACAGCTGCATTTTAGATCATCGCATTTAAACAGTCTCCATAAAAAAATGAAATCAGGAAAAGATAGGTGTCATATAGGTGTTAATTCAAAATCATCATTAACATCAACAAGAGGAACATAGAACTCCTGAATTTCATAAATGCTGATAGATTTGTAAGTGGCAGGGTCGAGCTCCTGGAGCTTAAGCTGCCACTCCAGCCTCTGGACAGCATTTAAAGCTGCTGCTTCATGTTGCTGTC
This sequence comes from Gymnobelideus leadbeateri, assembly GCA_011680675.1. Classification (NCBI taxonomy): domain Eukaryota; kingdom Metazoa; phylum Chordata; class Mammalia; order Diprotodontia; family Petauridae; genus Gymnobelideus; species Gymnobelideus leadbeateri. The sequence goes on along the minus strand of WOXC01000196.1, from coordinate 6,143 downwards.
TCATCAAAAGACAAGTCTATTTAAAGGAAAAGAAGATAAGTGCAATTTATAATGAAATTGAAGACAAAAAAAATCCAAGTTTTTCCACTGAGTATGATGGATATTTATAGACTGGAATAGCAAGTTCTTAAATATGCATACTTTCCTATTTTATAATCTTCCAACTGTTACTTGTTAGTTATAATTTCTGGGCAAAATTACAACTTAAATTGATTAGCTATATTCATTTTATGGGTTAGAATTATAGAATATGCCCCCAAATTGTGAAAGAAAACTTTTTATGATTATTGTTATTTAAATAAAGAGAAAATGAATAAAAATAATGAACAAAATCTCAAGGTAATTTATGTTCTCTATGGTTTACTACCAGTTCTTTTTTTTTTTGGTTTTTGGAGGGCAATTGGGGTTAAGTGACTTGCCCAAGGTCACACGGCTAGTTTTTTTGGTGTGTGTTAAGTGTCTGAGGCTGGATTTGAACTCAGGTCCTCCTGACTCCAGGGCCAGCGCTCTATTCACTGATCCACCTAGCTGCCCCACTACCAGTTCTTTAATTCTACTTCTCCCTCCCTTTTAGGTCTTCTATGCCAGGACTATCAGAAAGTATATTCAACTTGGATGAAAATCCCAACTGGAAAATATTTTCAAGGGCATTCATAAACTATCATACTCTGCAATACCAATAGCTGGTGTACTTTCCTGCTTTGGTCAGGATAAAAATTCATGCTTATTCTTCCGAAGGCTCCTTTCCCAACTCTCTCTATTATACTTCAACTACATTTATTATCCATGTTTTTTGGATGGAGCAGACATTCAGTACTCCTAAATATACATACCTTTAACTTGTCAAACTTATCATCTACATCCTGTAGCCAAGACATGAACTGTCTTGCATTAAATCGATCTCTCACAGATGTTTTACTGTCATCAGCCTGAAAGAGAAGAATGGAAATAAAATATTACAGAACACAAATTAATCACTGTAAATCTTTATCCTTTCCTAATAACTTTTGAATGCTCTATACAAGTCATTATTATAGGAAGATGAGATTGAGATTAACTTGAATTCATTTCTCACCTCCCAAGTGATCCTGCACTTCTTGCAATCTGGTTTCTGTTTTTAACACTGTTAAAACTACCAGACTTGCAAATCATCAAATCTAATGATTTTTTCTTTTTGCTTTTTTTTGGAGGGCAATTGGGATTAAGTAACTTGCCCAAGGTCACATGGCTAGGTTTTTGTTTGTGTGTGTTTAGTGTCTGAGGTCAAATCTGAACTCAGGTCCTTCTGACTCCAGGGCTGGCGCTCTACTCACTGTACCACCTAGCCACCCCCAAATCTAATGATTTTTAACTCTGTCTTTATAGTCAGCAATTTCTTTGTAAACATTTGACACTGATAACCTTCCCTTTTCCCTCAATGATCTTTACTACTTTAACTCGTATGAATGACATTATACTTCTTTTGTTCTCCACCTCTTTTTTCCTATACTCCTTTGATGTTTCATTTGCTGAAGTTGTTTTCATCCCTGTTCTCTTTACCTTTCTCCTTAGAGATCCCATGCATTTAAAAAAAATTTCACTCATTCATTTATCCATTTATTTAATAAGCATTTTTTTCTCTCCCCACATCTAGTCCCTTCCCTCCCACCTCCCCCTCAAAAACAAACAGAAAACCCCTTTGTGATAAATTGCACAGGAAAGCAAAACAAATTCTCATACTAGTCATGTAAAATACTCGTCTCATTTTGCATTTTGAATCCATCACCTTTCTCAGGAGATAACATTCTACATCAATAATCTTCTGGAATTGTAGTTGTTCACTGCATTGATCAAAGTTCTTTTTTCTTTTTCTTTTTGGAGGGGGGAAGGCAGGCCAATTGGGGTTAAGTGACTTGCCCAACGTCACACAGCTAGTAAGTGTGATCAGGTGTCTGAGACCGAATTTGAACTCAGGCCCTCCTGACTCCAGGGCCCATGCTCTCTTCCCTGTGCCACCTAGCCTCCCCAGTCAGAGTTCTTAAGTCTTTCAAAGCTGTCTTTACAATTGCTGTTACTCTATAAACTGTTGTTATTGTATACATTGCTCTCTTGGTTCTGTTTAATTTACCCTGCATCAATTCATACAAGTCTTCCCATTTACTCTGCAACTATCCCTTTCATCATCTGATGCAAGAGAAGGAAATGCTACAAATATTTTTGCACTTATGGGTCTTTCCCCCCTTTCTTTGATCTATCTGAGGTAGAGTTTTAATAATGGTCTCTCTGGGTAAAAGAAAATTCACATTTATTAACTTTCTGGGCATAGTTCCAAATGCCTTTCCAGAATAGCTGGATCAAATCACCAAGAGGGTATTAATGTGCTTGTTTCTCCTACAGCCCTCCAGCATTTGCTATTTTCTTTTTCTTTCAACTTTGCCAATCTAATGGGTGTTAGGTGGAACCTCAGAGTTTCTTTAATTTATATTTCTCTATTAGTGATCTGGAACATTTTTTAAAATTTGGTTATTGATAGCTTGGATTTCTTCCTTTGAAAACTACCTATATATAACTTTTGCTAATTTGTCAACTAGAGAATGGCTCTTAATCTTATAAATTTGATTAGGTTCTTATATATCTTAGAAATGAGACCTTTATTAGAGAATCTTATTTTTTTTCCTGTTTGTTATCCTTCCTAATCTTAGCTGCACCCTTAAATTTTTTTTAATGATGAAAATCCACCTCTTTCTCAAATCTTCCTTCCTCCACCCCTGCCAACTTAAAAACAAAACCCTTGCAGCAAATATGCATAGTTAAGTAAAACAAATTCCCACAATGACCATGCAAAAAAAATGTATGTTTTGGTCTGCATTCTTAGTTTATAACCACTGTCAAGAGATGGGTGCATGTTTTTCACCATGAATCATGTGGAAACACTGTTGGTCACTGTCTTGATTTGTGTTTCTTGCCCCTCTTTATAAAAAAGAGGATTATGAGAGAGGAGCATTCTCAGCCAGTGCTCTATGTTTAATGCATTCCGTTTTTGCTTCCCTGATCCCCTTTTTCCTTAGTCTAGTATCCAATTACAGGTTTTCTTCTTTCTTTCTTCCTTCCCTTCACTCTTTCTTTCCCCTTCTTTGAGAACTAGTCTCCATGCTTAGAGTTCATTTTGCTTAGGATGAATCCCTCTCTTAATCCCTAGGATCTACTCTCGTTCTCCCTTTTCTCTTTTCTCTCCTGTTTCCCTGTTAAGTGTAATGTATTTCGGCATTCAGAGACACTCAGATGAAAATGAGATTCAAGTCACTCTCCTTCCTTGTTTGAATAACGTTTGATTACTCAAATTATACAATAATTTTCCCATTCTTTCTCTCTCTTCCCCCTACCCTAGTATAGTTATTTTCTCCCCTCCTTCCTTTTTTTCTTTCAACATAATCAAAACAAAAACGAACTCTTTTCAGGCCCTCTGCCTTATTAGACTTCCTCTATTACCCCTGATGATAGAGTTCTGAGGTTTATATATCATCTCCCCATACTAGAACATAAAAAAGTTTATCTTTGTTTAGTCCCTTATGATTACTCATTCATATTTACCTTATGTTTCTCTTGTGTCTCATGTTTGGATTTCAAAGTTTCTATGCAGCTCTAGGTTTTTCATTAGGACTTATAAGGACTTATTTCATGCTTATAAGTCCTGAATTTTATCAAACATCTATTCCATCCCTCCCAACCCCCTTAGCATTATACTCAGTTTTTCTGGGTAAATTATTCTTGGTTGTAAGTCTATATCTTTTATTTTCTGAAAATACTCCTTTATGATAGTGGATGAATCTCATGTGATTCTGACTGTGGCTTCTTGGGACTTGAATACTTTCTTTCTGGCCACTTGAAGTATTATTTCTTTCACTTGAAAGCTCTGGATTTTGGCTACAATGTTCCTGAGAATTTTTATTTTGGAGTTTCTTTTAGGAAGTGACCTCTTGTGCCAAACTACTAATTATCTTTTTATAAATCTCATTTCTTTTCTGATGTTTGCCCCTAGTACTCTCATTTCTTTTCCAATGGTTTCCTCTAGCAGTCTTATTTCATTATAAATAATTTTGCAGTTCTTTTAAAAACTCTTTTTTCATCTCTTCCAGTAAATCTAGCTGATTGTGTGCCCAAGCTGTGTTTTATTTACTCATCCAAGAGTATACTGAGAGCTAGGGATGTGTGGCAATGTAGCTAGTTTTACTTTTGTTCACTTTTTTTTTTTTTTTTGAGGGCAATTGGGATTAAGTAACTTGCCCAAGGTCACACGGCTAGGTTTTTGTTTGTGTATGCATTAAGTGTCTGAGGTTGGATCCGAACTCAGGTCCTTCTGACTACAGGGCCAACGCTCTACTCACTGCGCCACCTAGCCACCCCCTTTTGTTCACTTTTAAGTACTTAAAGTTGTTTGCAGATTAACCATCCAAAATTTATGCTCCCAAACTTTACTTAATCTAATATCCCATTTCTGTGGCAATAAGGAAAGCCCTTATTATTTTCCAATCCACTGTTCCATTAGGCAATAGCAAAAAAAAGAAAAAGAAAGAAAGAAGAACATAAATAGTCTCTGTTCTCAAATAGTTGAGTAATAAATAAAAGAGTATGTGGGGACAGAGAACATTAAAGTTTAGGTATGTAAGAACACCTTGGAGAGGTGTAAAAGAGGAAACCCCCCCCGCCAAACTTCAGAACAGTCACAGATATCCTCTTATGTCCTACTGGTCATGATGACAATTTAAATTGCCTGCTAAGCTTCAACATTATAGATATATTAAAAGGACAATTGTTGAGCCTTGGGCCCTTTCCACCTTGTTAGCCTAAAGAAGCAAGAATAACTATCTAAGCTCTGAAGGGACAGGGGTTGCCCTTTCCTTCCACTGGCTTCTTGGGTACATTGCTCCCTCGGCAATTCTGTCTGTGGTAGGGCTGTCTCTCATTTGTATCTTTTAATAGAGGGCCTTGTGGGATCTTGGAAGGCAATTGTTATTTTACTGGGCACCACAACAGTGGAGTAACAGTTACCAGAGCAATTACAGTGGCAATAGTAGTGGTGGCAGAGTAGCCAAGCAGAAGTCACCCACAAAGAAAACACTAAAAAGAAAAGAACCAACTTTAAATACAAAAGAGATAATGTGCAGCCCTATTCTAAATGTCCCAATGAAGCCTGTGCATTAGTTTCTCAATTGACTATAATCATTCTATGATTCTTTATTGCTTAGCAGTTCCTTTTCTGTATAGGTATAACATCATATACCCTCAGGAATGTAAAATGGTAGAATTGGAACACTGTGAGCCAAATTATCTAGCTCATGAGACAGCCAACTTTGGAGCAATGAATCCGGGGTAAGCCCAAAGGGACAGGGATTGGTAAAGGTCACCAGCTCCTGTGGTCTCAGCCTTGTGGTACCTGGTTAGCTGATGTACATGGGATAGATTCAGCTTCTTACTTTAATAACTTACCTCTCATATAGACTTTAAATTCCTTACAACACTGTAAATTTGTTTCATTCTTAAAATGTGACAATGCAGTATTTTTTTTTCTACACTAGGACTGACAAGCATATAGAGAATGAGTGACAAACCTTTGAAAACAGGTGCTTCAATACTGTTTTCCAATCTCCTTTGGTGGGAAAGCCCTCTTATCTTAGGCATAGCAATAAAAGTGGTTTTAGATGCAGGCTGCTACAGATATTGGGTGTGAGGGATTGTTGAGCTTTAAGTGCACACAAAGCCATTACAACAAACAAGATGAACCGTGTATGGTTTTCAGCTGTTGCAACTATAAGTATTGCCAGTGAGCCACTGCAGTGAGATATAAAGATAATTAGGAGCGAAGTTAGGCTCTAGTTGCAATACTACCCAACACTGATGGCACATTGATTTGAGAATTTGAACATAAATAGCAAATTATGATGAGTAACATTCAATATTTACCCAGTATATAGCTAAATCCAGACATCTAAAGTGAAAATATGTAATATTTTGTTATAAACAATCATTCCTGCAAATCATACACACCAAAAAGTATTCAAAAAAGCTTTGAGGGAGAAGTAGGGGCTTCACAAATATTCTTCCCACTTGAAGTATTATATGGTCTTGCGCTATGGTGGCTGAGTGCTGAAAAAGACTTTATTTTC
>WOXC01000195.1:0-142879 GCA_011680675.1 Gymnobelideus leadbeateri | reverse complement strand
ACTTCTGAATTCTACATTTTAAGAAAGGCATAGGATAAGCTACACTGTCTAGAGGATGATAGGATGGCAAAGAGTACCTACTTCTTGTCACATAGTGACCATATGGAGAGTTTGAAGAAAGTGGAGATGTTCAACTTGCACAAGAAAAGGCTAGGGTGAGAGGGAAGGAGTATGATAATTTTATTCAAGGACTGTTAAATAGAAGTAGAATTGGTCTTTTTCAGACCCCACAAGACAGATCAAGGAAACAAGCACAGAAATTACAGTGACAAGAATTTAGGCTTGATACATAGATAAGAATAGGGACTAAATGTTTGATTTCCTTGGATTAGGAGGGTCCCAGGCAAGGAAACTCTCCTACTAAAGCAAGTCAGTATGCATGTCTTTGAATGCTTCTCTCTGTACTTCATATTCACTGTTTCTTATGACACAGTAACATTCCATTACATTTACGTCCACACTTTGTTAAGCCATTCCTCAGTAAGTAGTCATCTGATTTGTTCACAGTTACTACAAATATTTTGGTTCTATGGGACCTTTCTGAGGAAAGCACTTTATGCATTTTAAAGCATTGTAGATATGTTCAGCATTATACTTTTTCACATGCCTGGACAGGGTAGTACAATACTCTTTTAATATGGAGGATTAGAGATAGTATAACATTCTCATAAATCATACAAATGCACACGCTCAGGGGAGGCAGTAGCCAGGGTTCCATGAGGTAGGTTAAAAAAAGAAAAGCCAGGAAGATTCTACTAGTATGGTCAGAAGCAGTGATTCTTTCTCTGCCAACAGAAACTTAGGGGCTAATAATTCTTGCTAGAAAGAATGTTTTTAAACTCTACAGTGCTCAATGACAGAGATAGATTCTCCCTTTCTCCATGTCTTCATTTGGTCTTTGTATCATTAATTGCCATCATTATTGCTGACCCCCTCAGACCTGGTAAGTAATTAATTGACAATAATTCCTAATTTTGGATTCTATCTTTAAGTCTGCTAAATAGAAATGGGAATAGAAAGAGAATGTCTTAAATGTCTGAACTTAACTGACTGTATAACTCAACAAATTCATTGTGAGAAGAATGATCTATTAAGTCAGAGGGAAAACTTTTGACTAAAAGTTTCTTCACTGAAGTCATGATGAAAATATGTATTGGGAAAGGCTCTGCTGAAACAGTTATCTACCTTGGTAAAAGGTAGGCATTGTAACATGTAGATATTTTTAAAGTCAATTCAAGAAATTTCTACATTGACAGAGAGTACAGGCTGAACATATCCCTATATCACTTGCCAATGAAGAAACATCTGTCATTTTAAAATTAAGCATAGATTTTTTTTGCAGTTGAAACCATTTTTGAAATCCTACCAAATCTCTGCCTCTTTCTATACTTTATGCAGTAAGGAAAGTTCAAGTGATGATTTTCTCATTATCTACTCCACACTTTGCCCAGCTAGGTATTTCTGTCCCAGCTTGGTATTTCTGGATTAAGCAATGATCCTTTATTCAAAAAATAATGTTCTCTCTTAGATTCAACTTGTAGCAACTCATTTTCTTCTCAGCCTTACTGGATGATTTTTTTATTTCATTTTGCTCCTTCGAATGAGCACAAATTACTAAGGATTTACTCAATTCTATAGATTATCTGTAGGAAAATATGCATACGAACACACATTCAAAGAAAGAAAGGAAAAAAATAGTACCCTTTCAGAGAAGGTTTGGCTGATTCAGGAACCTGAAAAATGGACATAAAGCTTAAGTTCAGCATTGTTTTGAATCTCACCACTGACTTACTCCTATTGGCTTACCTCTTTATAATTGTAATTCAAAACTTAAAGTAGTTGCAATTTCATTGGTGTGTGTAGTCCTTTCATAGACACAGATCACAACCCCTTGATGCCTTGTTATATCATCTTTGGGAGTTGTTTTAACCAGTAAAATTCATGCCTCTGCTAAGCCAAGTGATGAGCTTCCTCAAACTTAGTAAATGAAAAGCACAGTGATAATCACAGAATATTAATGAAATCATAGAAAGATCTCCAATATGCTAGGTAGATGCAGGTATATATATATATATATATATATATATATATATATATATATATATAATGTATGTATTTTTAAGGGTAGTGGCTACATCACAAAAGTCACGGATCCATTGATGTATTCAGATTTCTCAGAGTGACATGGTACTTGGAGAGAATGATAAGAAACAAGAATTTTGTTTCCATGTGTTACACATGGTGCATGTTTAAAACCACTTTGTGTTATGTATGATATAAACACCAACTAGACATATTTCTCAATGCACACAAACTTTATTAACATTATAATTAACATTGACCTTCTAGGAACAAACCATCAGCTTGATTCCTAGGGGTTCCAAAAAATGTGTTTACACTATTTCCTCTCCCCAGTCACAATCTGTGGGTATCCCTCAGAGATGGCATTCTGACAAGTGCCTATCAAATGGCACTGCTCTTGAGCAAAAACAGAATGCTCAAGTCTTCAAATGTGAGTACCCAGCAATTTATCTTCTTCATGACTCAGGAACAGACTCATAGCTGGGTTTCTGGGACTTTGGTTAAGGGACATTTACAAATTACATGTAAATTTTGATTGGTGATTGACTACCTAAGCTTATGATAAAAGGAAACTATCAATCAGAGCTTTAGTTTTCTAATGTTGTTAGCAAATGTTTATCAGTTATTTACCAAAATTAAGACACAAACACATATTGTTAACAGTTGTTTACCAAATTGGGGGACACACATATATCACTAATAGGTTTGTTTTTCTTTATACCAAATATGGGGAATACACATTTCATCACCAAACTATACTACTCAAATCTGTATGTTGGGACAGAAAAACAATTTACATAACAATGTTAGTCATAAAATAGAGGCTTAAAAAGAAAAAGGAGGTGCTCATCCTAAGTTAATATATTTACTCACTACATGGTGGAGCAGCATATCTATGGGATTTAGGTGTCCTCAGATGTCTTTTCCTTTGTGTTTATTTATCCATTTTCTTTCTTCTTCATTTATTTATCCAAATTCTTTCTTCTCCAAGTCACACTCCTAACTCTCTTGGAGTTTCTTTACAATGCCCCAGAAACCTCTTTACCTTGGAGTGTCAGTCTGGCCCTAGACTTCATAGACTGGAAGCACCCTCCATCCCTGAGACTTTTCCCTTTGATCGACTGGGTCCTCCCAGAACTTTCATCTCAAGGAGGGTGCCTGGGCCCCCCATATCTTTATCCATTTCCAGGCTTCATTCCTGACTTTCTCTTCCTGGACTTTCTCTACAAAGGTACCCTGGGTACCTTTATATCTTGTCCTTCCACCCTGAACTTTTCAGTTTCCTTTTTTATGTGTTGTCTCCTCCCCTCCCCATCAGAACGTAAGCTCTTTGAGGGCAGGGACTGCCTTTCTTTTTGCACATATTTGTATCCCCAGAACTTAACACAGCATGTGACAAATAGTAAGCATTGACTAAATACTCATTAATTTGACTTGGCCATGCAACCTCAGGTTCAGTTAGGCATTGTTTTTCTGGGAAATGAGTTTTGATGAATTCATGATACAGGGTCAAGAAAGGCTACATCTTTGATTTACTGCCTTTGAAATCACTTTCCCTTTTCAGTGTAGGGCATGATTGAAACAGCATAGAAGCTGAATAGCTGTGAGGTCAAATAACTTGAAAATAATGAGAAAAACAGGTTTATCAGTTGGAGTATAGGGTACTTTACTATGTGTATGTTTGATAACAAAATAAAATATGTAGTTGTCCATGCCAAATATTTCCCCCATATAATTGTGTCACATTATAGAAAATTTCCTGAACATCAATTGGAAGGAACATTTAACCTTTAATTAGAAACATAAATGTTTTGGGCTTTTTTTTTCTTACTGGAAAATGGATAAAATAACTTACTGGATGAAATAAAATATTTATGAAATCTCATACCCATAGAAAGCCAAAAAAGTAAGGTAAAGTTGTCCAGATATACTATGTATATACATATATACTTTGCTTTATTTTTCCTTTGGAGGGCAATTGGGGTTAAGTAACTTGCCCAAGGCCACACGGCTAGGTTTTTTATTTGTGTGTGTTAAGTGTCTGAGGCCGGATCCGAACTCAGGTCCTTCTGACTCCAGGGCCGGCACTCTACTCACTGCGCCACCTAGCCACCCCTACAAATATACTTTGTACATTGAATTGATCTGATTTATGTTCTAGTTGTTGTTTGCTTGGAAAGATGACTTGATGGTTATCATTTATGCTTTTTGTGAAGCTATCCTTGAAAATAATTCTAGAAAATGAAATGAATAAAGTTATTATTAATACAGTTAATAGTCTGTAAATGGTCCTTTATGGTGTACTGGAAAGAGTGAGGTAGAGGACCTGAGTTCAGACTTTAGCTTTGCTGCTTGCCACTTTTGGTTTCCTCAACTGTTTAAAATGAAGGTATTGGACTAGATGACATTAAAGATCCCTTCCACCTCTAGCCTGTGATTCTATTATTCTTCATTTATCACCTCAGAGACTTAAATCTCTCCCTTTTCCTCCTCCCAAAGTTATTCAGAAAGAAAAAAAAATACAATTCCTTCTTGAGGCACTGTGCAGAATGGGTTAGGATCAAGGCCTTCCCAGGTTAGGGAAAAATTAAAATGTTTGGTGGTGATTATCAGACCATTGGGGAAAATGCAAGTCACAGCTTCATAATCAATAATGAAGAGATGAAGCCTATGTTAGTTACCTGAAGGCTGTATTGTTGACCTCTGACTTCTATTCAGGAATAAGAAGGTATGGTATTCTTTTGCTTGACACTAAAAATGTTAACAGAGGCTCATGATGGCAAGGTCAGGTTCCTCCTGACAAAAATCAGGTGATGGTCAATTTACTGTTACTGACACCCTAGAGGGAATCAAATTGTTGATTACTATCAAAAGGACTGATTGCTCTGACCTATAGATAGGCCAGATGAGTGCTTAGGTGGTATATTTCAGAAGTATAGAGAAGAGGCTCTTTCACAGTGGGAATACCTCCTCTTGCTCACCAATGCATGAATTTAAGAAGGTTGCCCAGGCAAACCAATGGAAACTTTGTTACTTAAGAATCTTGTTCCTGTTTACAGTGTTAATGGGAGTTGAAGATATTCCTTGCCCATTAATAGGCCTCACAAGGAAAGATTGATAAGGGGAGTTTGTTTTTCAGGAAGGCCCACACCTGTAATTAGGCAGTGGGTCATGAGGGTTATGATGCCCTCTGGCTCTGAAGAAGGTTATATATAATCTGAAGTGAGATTTTGCTTTGGAACTCATTCATTGAAGTGTTCGTGGGATTAAAATGTTGGTGCTTCTCTGGTAATTGTATGTATTGCTTTGGTTAGACGGCTGGAAGCCCTGTTTGTTGATTTATGTTATTTTCTCTGTTTGTATTATTTCTGCTTGTAATTTCTATTTGTATTTTCTCTGAAGTTCAGAGTGCTGACTTTTCCCCCTGAATTAAGTGAATGATACACACACACACACACACACACACACACACACACACACACATATGTAATTAAAGTAAGATTGTTTACCCCTTTAAAGTTGCTTTCCTTTAGAGAAGCAGATCAAAGAACCTGTACTAGTAGCCATCCTGTGTATGCTAGGGTGCTTGTTGTTATATTGTTGAAATATAAATCTCCTTGGGAAAAATTTTGGGCAAAAGTCATTTGTACTTTATTGTGAATGAATTTTATATAATTTCAGTGGAAAGTATGTTATAGTTGGAGTCAGAGAACCTGGATTTTGAATCCTGGTTCTGTCACTTACTAGTTATGTGATCTTGGGCAAATCATTTAACCTCTCTGGACCTTGGTTTCTTCATCTGTAAAATGAGTGTTGGACTTGGCTTTTAAGGCCTTTTCCAACTCTAAATCAATGATTCTATGATCCTGAGGGCAACTTTTAATAGAGAGAAGAAACCAGGCAGCAGAAGTGGTAAGCCTCAGTTTTCCATCCATTTTATATATATATATATATATATATATATATATATATATATATATATATATATTTTTTTTTTTTTTTATCATTAGCTAGAGCTTCTAGGTAGTTCCGAATTTCAACCGTTACATCCTTGAGGCAAAGTCTCACCTTGAATAATAGCTATTTCTGTCCCTGCAGATTTCATCTCATAATTTAGAGGGTGGTAAATTTCTTATCTTTCAGAAAAGTAGCCCATTACCTAAGCTAATAACTTCAAATGGAGGTGTAGACATCATTTACTCAGGGCAGTTATTCATGTATTTCATAACACCATGACAGGATACATGAAGCAGAGAAACTGAAATAAGTATTCTCTCAGTTGGATATCTTGGAATCTTTCAGGCAGAATGTTCTAAATGGAGTGTCAAAACCTTTCCATTCAGTGATTAGAATGACATTGAAGATTTCCAGTCAAAATGGTGCTCTGTACCTCTGGGATGTCTGCTTTTAAATCAGAGGAAATGATCCATGTCTTTATGCTTTCCAAATAGAGGCCTCTGTCTACAATTTGTAAAAGTGCAATAAATTCCTCAAATGAAAGGTATAAAGGAAATGTAAAATCCTAATAAACCATTTATAACGAAGGGCTGCAGTTCTACCTGTGGTGGAAAATATAAGGCAAAGAAGACAAATATTTATTGAGCACCAACTACATGCAAGGTGTAGTGTGGGATACATAGTCGAATACAACAGAATCACTATTCTCAATGAGTTTTTAATGTAATTGAGGAGATAAGGCATAAAAACAGAAAAAATTATATACAAGATTTAAATGAGCATATAATAAATCCGAAAGTTCAAGAGCTTCCACAAGACAGTACGTGATAATTATACAATGTAGAGAGACTAGGTCTGTCAGGATGGAGGAAGGGAGAAATTACTAGATTCCAGAATGGTCTGGAAAGGCTTCCTGGGGGGCTCATATGATAAGAGATTGTATTGTCAATGTATTGTTAATGTAATGGGAAGATCTTTCTTGCCTATTAATAGGCCTATGTGACCTGTTTTGAGCCTGAGTCACATGCAGCCTGTGGAGGGAGGAGCTTGCCAAATGGGTAGAACAGGAATGGGTAGAGCAGGAAGTGGGAGAGTGAGGTGGATGAGAGAGAGAGAGAGAGAGTGAGAGAAAATATAAGGCAAAGAAGACAAATATTTGAGAGAGAGAGAGAGAGAGAGAGAGAGAGAGAGAGAGAGAGAGAGAGCAGCTAATATGGGTATAAGAGAGGGGCATTTTGCCTAAGGGAGCTGTTTGTGGGGAGGCCTGACAGAGGGAAGGCTTGGGGATGGTGGTGTTTCCTGCATTGGTAATGTGTACCAACTTCTTTATTACCATGGTGGATTTGGCTTTCTGATGTAGGAATAAATATCTTGGATTTGTCTTTGAAGAAGAGAGTCTGTTATATCTTACAATTCAAACCTGGAAATACACCTGCATATTCATAGCAGCTGCTGTGGGTATCACATTGGTGATATAGAGACCCAGAACTAGAATGGACTTTAGAGATCATTGAGTCCAACTACCTCATTTTTTGATGAGAAAATTAAGCCCCCAAAAGTTAAGTGACTTTCCCAACATCACACAACTAGTAAGTGTCTGGGGGTGGAATTCAAACCCAGGTCTCCCTGAATCCACAAATAGAACACTTATTCAAAAGAGGAATCTTGGAGGATGTAAACAATCTGGTTCCATGGGAAGAAGAAAAAAATGAAATTATTCAAGCAAAGAAAATAAATTTCAGTAAAAGCTACTTAAAATGCAAACTATAGGGTTTGCTGCTGTTTGCTTGTTTGTTGGTCACCCTGGCTTCTGGGTGCTTTAACTGTTGTTGTTAAGTTGTTTTTCATCATGCCTGGCTCTTCATGACCCCATTTGAGCTTTGTTTGATAGAGATACTGGAGGGGCCAGCCATTTCCTTCTCTAGTACATTTTACAGATAAGAAAACTAAAGCAAGCAGGTTTATATGATTTGCCCAGGGGCACATAGCTAGTAAGTGTCTGAGCCCATATTTGAACTCAGGAGATGAGTCTTCCTGATTTCAGGCTCAGAACTCTATCCATTGTGGCACCTAGCTGCCCCTATGTTTACCTGTATTGATTTATAAAATTGATGTTCTAAATCTTTCCTCCCAAACTTTCTCTAAAATGTCCAGGAATCTCTTTACCCTGGAGGCTCATTCCAGCCCTGAATTTTGCACAGTGAAAGGACCCTCTGCCCCTTAGGCCCCAGTCTCTGATTGGCTGGTTCCTCCCAGAACTTCTAGCATTCCTATGCATGCAGTACTCCTGACTCTCCTCCTGGACTTTCTCTATAAGGTCCCCTCCCCTCCCCCACTGGTACCTTCACCTCTCATTCCCCTATTTTCCCATTCCAGCTTTCCTTTATGTGTTGTCTTCTATTAGAATATAAATTCCTTGAGGACAGGAGCTATCTTTCTGCTTGTATTTGTAATTAGGAATTAGTGCTCAGCACATACTAAGTGCTTAATAAATACTTGTTAGCTTATTGACTAACATCAAGTTATTACAACCCTTTGGAGAATTTTTCTGAGGTCAAGATAATTATTTACATACTGTGTTTCTACAGCTAAGCAGGAAGTAAGAGCTTCAGTGCCAGGGCACTAGCAGAGCTTATCAGGGGCTCTATGCAGCTCAGATGAGGGGTTCATTTGGCACTGTAATCATCAGGGGGAAATGTCTCCAGTGACATTCCTGATTGAATTATGTGGTATCCATGATTACAACTTCCAGTGAGCCCTAACACTTGGTCTCACCAACACTTATTTAACTTGAATAAGTCACTTAACATTCCTGAGTCTCAGTTTCCTCATCTGTAAAATGATGGGAATGGACTAGATGATTTCAGGATTCTGGAAGGATGGGGGGCGGCTAGGTGGCACAGTGAGTAGAGCGCTGGCCCTGGAGTCAGAAGGACCTGAGTTTGGATCCGGCCTCAGACACTTAACACAAACAAAAACCTAGCTGTGTGACCTTGGGCAAGTTACTTAACCCCAATTGCCCTCCAAAAAGCAAAAAAAAAAATATTCTGGAAGGATCTATGATCTTGTGAAATGAGTACTGGGGCAGGGGGAGGGTTGCCCTATTCCTATTCAAGCCATGAAGCCTTGAGAATTTTTCCTTTTCCTTTGAAATATTTTTCACATCTGTCCTTTCCTCTACATCCTCAGTGCCAACAGTCTTATCTAGATACATGCCTAGATTTTTTTTAATACCCTCCTAGCTGGCTTCCCTGCTTCCAGTCTCTCCCCTTCCATTTCACACATCATTGTCTGACTAACCTTAAGATACTGCTTTCATCATGTTGTTCCCTGGCTTAAAAGCCTATCCAACCTCTGTCATGTCTAAATTCCTCTGCTTGAGTTTTAAGATTGTCTTTCTACACCGTGGCCCCACCATACCCACCCAACTGTATATCCTACTCTTCAAAGACCAGACCTCTGCTCCAGGGAGTCCCTTCCCTCACTGCCCCTCAAAGGCACTACTTTTTATTCTTATTACCCAGGGGGATGTTACAATCATCTAGACAAGTGTTTAGACAAGGGTGGTACCACTAAGAATGGAGAAGAAAGGATGGCTAGGAGAAGCATTCTTCATTCATATTGCTCTCTCCTTCTCTTCTTTTCATGCATCCAAATCCTATGGCTCTAAGTCCAAGCCAAATCTTGTCTCTTTCAGGAAGCCTCACTTTCATGCTTTCATGGTTACTCCAATCTTCATCCATTTCCCTTTTCTTTGAACTATAGCACTTAGCACATCTACCATATAATTTAGCCCTCAATTATATACTGTCCTTCATTGGTCACCAGTTACTTACTGTTTGACAGCTTTGTTTTTTTCCAACTAGATAGTAATATCTTTTTTGGATAAGCACCATATTATATATCTATTTCCCTCATGGTACCTAATACAATGCAGGCAAATGGTGTCCTCCAAGATAGATAGAGGTTATGGATATTCATAAAATAGAATGCTACAGTGTGAAGGGGACTTAGAAATTATATTATAAAATTATTAATTTAAAATAATTAATTTTCTAATAATTAGAAAATTATTAAATAAAAATATTAGAAATTATCTAATGTTTTCATTTTGCAGATATGAAAACTGACGCTTAGAAAAGGGGACTAATTTTCCTGATGTTACATAAGTCATTAGTGGCAGAGCTGGGGCTAGATCCCATCTCCTAGTTCCCCATCCAGAATAATTTCCACTACTCTAGGCTGATGTTTTTACAGAACAGATTATATATTCTGTTCGAACAGTAAACTATATTAGCATTAGAGAACTTCAGCTATTCAGACATCTGCTGAAAGTCTCAATCTGCTAAAAGCAGAGCATCTATTAAATTCTTTATTTACCTTAGTAAGAATTTCATTTCTCAGGAGGTAGATGAAGTAATGAGAGTAAGTTCTACTTTGGAAACAGTTCTGACTCATGACTTTAGTAAAGAAATTTGCCAAAAAATGAAGAGAAAAATATGATCATATAAATTATATGATTAAAAATATGATTATATAAATGTATAAACAATCAAAGGGACTATGTTTCAAGAAGAATATGAATTAGAAAAAAATAAAATTCTTACAATGAAATCACAAATAATTCCAAATAGGAAAGAAACATGTGACTGCACAGTGAGCTCTCTGATGAGTTTATATTTTAAAAGAACATGAAAAAAGATGAAAGGAAAAACACATACCCATGAATTCAGAAGAGCTATAGAAAGTTATGAGAAGAATATAAAGAATTTGATCTAACAGAGTGAAGGAGAGAAGGAAGAAGGAAGAAAGAGAGAGAAAGATCAGAGAAGATGAAGTCTATGAAGGTGATCAGGGTCAAGCAGAACAGTTGGAACCAAATGAGATTAATATATCCTGCTATGGTTCATGCATTTCTACAACTCCTGGTCCTCAAAGGGGCTTGTCCTGACAAGGCTCTAATATACACATGACCAAGCTCTGATATGCACAAGCTGAGCTAATCAAATTAAATTTTGGAATGGGTTAGATAAGACAGAGTCAAAAGTCAAAACAGCAAACTAGAGCTACAGCAATAAGCAATTTCACATAGTTGTGAGATGATTTTTTATGAAAGTCCTAAACAAAGCCAATACTCCAAACTTGAAATGACTCAACTAGATCTGAATGTACATGAGGAGGGAATACTAGAAGGGGCTCATAAAATAACTAGTAGTAAGAGGCATCCTGGTGTGATGGAAAGAGCTCTCAAGTCAAGAGAACTGGGTTTGAGCCCTAATTCTGATATTTATGAGCTGTGTCATCTTGGGTAAATTATTTGCCTTCTCATTTGCAAATTAATAAATTAATAAAGTTACTTTAACAGGGCTGATATAGGGAAAGCACTGTGCATACCATAAAGTCCTATAGAAAAGTGAACAATGCAATATTGACGTGTTAATCAAATGTATAGAAATAGTGATTAAATCTACTTAGAATTATGCATAAATATGTGTTATGGGGAGAAATATCTATTACATCAAGAAGCTTTATCATCCTTGAATATTTGCATATAAATGTGCTTATCTACAGAAAAAATATACAAAGGTACCAAAAAGTCACCTGCTTCATTCATGCTCCATTAGCTATCATATTAATTTACAATTCATAGGCAGAGGGAAGGGACTCTTTCCTCAACCTATTAAGTATTATTGCATGTTTGATATTTGCAATTATTTTAAGGTAATTGAAAATATTGTTAGGAAAAAATCCATAGTCAATAGCCTCCAAGCAGATTTGAAAATTTTTATAAAACATCAAATTATTTAGTGCCAAGGTTTAAAAAAAAAAACCAATGACAATAAACAATAGCAAGCTGTTAAGTTACAAAATTTATATGTGACTGCTTATATTACATCTTAGAGATTTGAGTGCTTGAGCCTAACAACCATACTCAGAGGGGTTAAGAATGAAGGTTCCTAGATACATAGTCCCTAAGAATTTGACCAGCCTTTAAGTGCAAGATTTAAACATTTGAGGCAAGCATAAATTTTACTATGGTAGCTACAGAGCTAAAAGGAATGGGAACGTAGTTCACTTTAAGTGATTGCACCCACTTTGTTGGCACCATGCATACTTGAAATTAGATATTGCAATAGGGGAAAAAAAGCCTAAAAATGTTTTAAATGGTTTTCTATTGCATCAAGCTCCAGTTCCAAGTATGATGTCTTCCAAGTACTGTCTGTATCCAATATTTTACCAGTTTGATTCACTAGAATCTGAGCCCCAAGGGGAAGGTAGATTATTAGAATCTTTCCTGAAAGGCTGATTAAAGATTAGATCCAATTGCCAGTGATGTAAATCACTTATACGTTTCAGAAATGGAGGTTGTTTTATATTTTCATTTGCTATTTGAAACAAACAGTACTTTCTGCTCTAAAAACCATTGCTATTTTCAATTTATGCACATATACACTATATATGTATAGATACATATACATGTGTATATGTGTGTGTGTGTGTATATATATATATATATATATATATATGTATAATTTATATCTAGAGGGGAAAAGGTTTGTAATGAATGCTTGTGATTTGAAAATGATATACTTTTGACTCTGTTTATATAGGCATGCTCCTTACTAGAAAGAATACATGTCAGGTGTTGGATTAACAATCTGAAGGAAACACTACAGTGTGCTCCTCATTTCCCATAGTTTGGAAGTACAAGAACAACAACACAAAAAACAATGACAACAAACAATACCAAGTTATTAAACTACAAAATATACTTGTGACCTCTTGCATTAGGTCTCAAAGTCTTAAAGTAGTAGAGTCTCTAGGCAAGAGATTTCAAAGCTAGACTCAGAAGCACGTAGAGGAGATAACCCTATCTTTGCTTTTTAAAGATTTTCTTTTTCAATATTAAAAAAAAAAGCAGAAGTCAGAGCACCTTGGGGCCTCACTATGCACTAGGTGCTACAGTGAGGAAATGAGCATAAGAGCCCTTCTTAAAAGGGACTCAGATACTTAAGTACTAATAGGACCTCACAAAAAGGCAGTTGGCCATAGTGAAGAAGGCTATGTGGCCATGTGACTTAGTTAGCAACACCACCACAGGTTGCTGATAATAAATACAAACTGGGAACTCCAGGCATCTTAACATAACTTCTGCCTCCAAAGAGAGAACAAAATCTTATCTACAATGAACACATTGAACTGATTACATTTGACCTGTTTCATTAATGACTTATGACATTGTGTCATACTTGCACAAGAATAAAGGTTACTACTACATTCTATTGGGCCTGCTCTACGTACCTCCAGTAACAGGCTTCGTCTAGGCCAATATGTGTTTCAATGTCCTCAGTGAACCAGGGATGCCCACTAAAAGCTTGATTTCAGAGTGTTTTCAATATTGTTTATTTCCCTCTCAGTTGTCTTTCTTTGGATGTGGATACACCGAGTCAGGCGTTTCCGGAAATTGCCACTCAGCAGGATGTAGAGAAAAGGATTGATCCCACTGCTGGCGTAGCTGAGGCAGATAGAGAGGTAATAGCTCACATAGAAAGTCAGTGTTGGCTGTGCCATCTGCAGGTTTACTAGCTGGATCACGTGATAAGGTGTGGCGCTCAATACAAACACCCCTACCAGCACCAGGACCATTCTTGTCAACTTCAGAACTCTTTGTCTAGGAATGCTAGGATTATAGCTGCAAAGGATACATCAGGAGAGAAGTGAATATATAAATCAGGGTAATAGGAAATGAGAAGAAAATGACTTCTTAGAAATTTCTGTATGGTTTCTAATGGTTATTCAGTGGAATGTACATCTTTAAAAAACTTACCACGCATATAATATGAATTCATGATTAGATACCCAATACTTTATATTTTTAATATTTTTATATTTATATTTTGACAGAGTTGTAAGTAGCATGGGCCAAATGGAACTTTCTCCCAGGATGCTAACATTTTAGTGTAGGGGTATGTTATGTCATAGGGGAAGGCATACTTTCCCCTATGGTTACTACTATCCTAATGCCTCACCTAATGGTCTTTTTATGCTACAGCTGGCAAAACTGCTCCTAGGCCATGCCCTACCTTTTGACTGGGGTGCCCTTTTCTTGAGGTCCACTTTTCCTCTCAACTCCTTCAGGAGGAAGAGATGAACCATTCCCTTCCTTGTAGTAACTACAGTAGTCATATTGTCTGCTCCACTACTGCCTACCATCCCTGTTCTCACAAATGATTTTGCCCCAGGTGCAACTACTCCTAGTTATGGCTCTGCATTTAGATACTCAGTTGAAAATTTCCCCAAGTGGATCTTACTCTTGAGAGTGATGGTCTATGACATGAAGATGATAGTTTCAAAATATTGCATCTTCCTGATTGAGGCTACTGCTTTAGCCAATATACCACACTGCCATATAGGTATATACATACATATTTATATGATGCCATGTACATGGCAGCATGGTATCATATAAGTATACACAGGTGCATACATATATGACACATAATATAACATATTACTTTGGGGGCATGTATACATATATGTATATGTATGTGTGTACACACCCATGTATATATATATATACATACATACATGACATGTATGTAGATCCTAAAAGTCTTAGTGCAGTTTAAAGCTATTAGCAGTTTTAAGCTTTAATAGTTTGAAAGGGTACTGTATTTTGGAACATTTTTATGTGTGAGTGTGAGTGTGTGTGTTGAGAGAGGGAGAGAGAGAGAAAGAGAACTTCCTGGGTGAGTAAATTTCCTCTATTAATGTAGGTTGGCAACTTCTCTGCAATATATAATTTAGTTTTAGAGGGTATCCTAGAAAATAGTGAGAAATTAAATGACTTGTCTAAGGTCACACAGCCAGTATGTATCAGAAGCAGGACTGGAACACAGGTCTTCTTGCTTCCAGGCCAGTTCTCTAATTACTATACACTACCTCTTCTTCCCTCCCTCCTTTCTCTCTCTCTTTCTCTCCTTCTCTCTCCCCCCTTGCATATGAAGACATGTAATTTATGTACTCACACCCATATACATATCATACACGCACATATGCACTCATTTAAAATGATATTTATGTAGCTACGTTACAGGTCTATTAGGACATATGAAGATACATTAACCAAAAAGATAATGAAATAGACTCTTACCATCCTGCTTTCTTGTTTTGTTGGTACATCTCCCAGGTGTAACACAGAATTAAAATATAGCACACCAAAATCAAGGGCAAAGGGAAAAAAAATGTTGTTATAGTCAAATAAAGTGTGTACCTGGAAAGCAAAAAAAAAAAAAAAAGGGAGAGAGACAGAGAATGGATACTACACTGTGACATCAGACTGAGAATTTACTCAATAGTTTATAAGACATCATAATGTTTCTTCAGTATTTGGCAAAAGTATGAATGGATTGTTTAAGAGGCTTCATGAATGTTCCAACATGAACAGACCCAGGTACATATCTTCCAAGTATCAGTGCCTGGACAGGTAGATGCTGAGTAAGACGAACAGGGATTCTTAACCTTTTGTATGTTTTGGACCTCTTTGGCAGCCTGCTGACCCCTTTTCAAAATGTTTTTAAGTGCATAAAATATGACACATTGAATTGCAAAAGAAACCGGAATTCTGTTAAAATAAAGATGTAATTTTTTTCCTCATTCAAGTTAATGGACTGCCTGAAATCTATCTATGGACTTGGTAAAGAATCCCTTTACAATACAGTGTTTGCCCTCTCTCTGCACCTCTTCAGTGATGAGAGTGGCTCAACTAGAGATGGATAGGAAGTGAAAAGGAGCTAATTACTTAGGGTGGTTTTTGCTCTCAGTTCAGTTAAGATTATTTCATATTTCTCCAGAGTGAGGAGGGACACTTGGACTGTATTTTCTTCATATGTACCAACATAAGAGGCAACTAAATGGCTCAATGGATGGAGCACTTGGCCTGGAGTCAGGAAGAATTAAGTTCAAATCCATTCTCAGACACCAGCTGTGTGACCTTGGGCAAGTCACTTAACCTCTGTTTGCCTTAGCCCACCGAAGAAGGAAATGGCAAGCCACTTCAGTATCTCTGTCAAGAAAACTCCATGGACAGTATGGTCCACGGGATCATAAAGAGTCAGCCACCACTGAATGACCAAAGAACAGTATCAACTTACTGTCCCCTCTGCAGATCTGTTTCCTGATTGCCTTCTTTTTTTTATCCCCAGCTCTGTGCCTGGCAAATAGAAGGCACTTAATATTTATTCTTTTTTTTTTTTTTTGCTTTTTGGAGGGCAATTGGGGTTAAGTAACTTGCCCAAGGTCACACGGCTAGGTTTTTGTTTGTGTTTGCGTTAAGTGTCTGAGGCTGGATCTGAACTCAGGTCCTTCTGACTCCAGGGCTGACGCTCTACTCACTGCGCCACCTAGCCGCCCCCATAATAATTCTCCCTTCTTTTTTTTTTGCTTTTTGGAGGGCAATTGGGGTTAAGTAACTTGCCCAAGGTCACAGGGCTAGGTTTTTTTGTTTGTTTGTGTAGGTTAAGTGTCTGAGGCCGGATCAGAACTTAGGTCCTTCTGACTCCAGGGCCAACGATCTACTCACTGCGCCATCTAGCCGCCCCTTAATATTTATTCTTAATTGATCATAAGGAGGAAATGGTTGCATCATATTGAGGGATGAGTGTGTAAATGACAAGTTTTTGCCTTCTCTTTCTACTCAGGAGGTTTTTAAATTTGTTTTCTCCTGAGATCAAGTTGTAGTGTAAGGTCCAGATTGAAAGGAGCAGAAGTAGCTTCCAGAATAAAATGTCAATGAAAATGAATTTTCATTCATTTCTTGCTTTTATCAAGCTCATGGCCTACATTTGTTAAATTTCTTGTATTCCTGCTATCTTTTAGGAATTTTGAGAAATTATCCTTTGGGAATTATAATCTCTGTGTGTAACTAGGATTAAGGAAGAGGTGAGTGATGGGCAAAAGTCCTTTCTATACAGCAATCTATGCAGATTTGTTTATTTAGGGCCATTGCTTTCATTGTAGAACCTAGGACTCAGTCACTCTCAGTCTTTGTCTATCTAACACTAAATAAGTGATTAGGTTAGTGAATTCAGTTAGAACTAATTTAATCAAGTGAGGAAAAAAATCAGAGAAGTGGTTTACTTTGTATTCTATAGATAAACAAAACTCTACCTGGTTATCTTGATCAGTACTTTTCAAACAGTTGAAAAGAATATAGATTTAGAACTGGAAAGGATGCTAAAGGTCATCTATTCTCATTGTATAGGTGGTGGGAGGTAACTGATAGCTA
This sequence comes from Gymnobelideus leadbeateri, assembly GCA_011680675.1. Taxonomy (NCBI): domain Eukaryota; kingdom Metazoa; phylum Chordata; class Mammalia; order Diprotodontia; family Petauridae; genus Gymnobelideus; species Gymnobelideus leadbeateri. The sequence goes on along the minus strand of WOXC01000195.1, from coordinate 125,553 downwards.
TTTTCAGATATCTGATGGTCACATGGGAAGTTAGGTGGCACAGTGGATAAAGTGCCAGGCCTGAAGTCAGAAAGATTCATCTTCATGAGTTAAAATTTGGCCTTAGACACTTACTAGTTGTATGACCCCGGGCAAGTCACTTAGCCCTATTTGCCTTAGTTCCTCATCTGTAAAATGATCTGGAGAAGGAAATGGCAAACTCCTCCAGTATCTTTGCCAAGAAAACCCCAGTTTGTGGAGGGCAAAATAGTGTAGAGATCATTTTAGCTAGCAAGAACTTGATCTCCTTACCAAGAAAGAGACATGACAGTTAAATGCAATATCAATTAGAGGGAGGGGGGAAATAAGTCTACAGAAAGCTCCTCATATGACATAATTAATCCAACTAAGAGCTGGACATGATTGAAATGACTGAATAACAACAACAAAAATGGTCACATCTCAGGGGCAGAATTCGAACCCTTGTCTTGAGTCAGTGATATCTAAATCTACACTTAGAAATCAAAGCAGCCCACTAGTATTCTGCTGATCTTGATTGGTGCATGCCAGTCTGGCTAATCTAGTGTGTTGCTTTAAACCAAGCATTTTAATATACTCTAAATCATTTTGGTAACATCTTCAACTCAGGTTCTTTTATAAAGGTTTCTAAGTGTGTCTGTCGTCCTCCACCCAAAATGAAAGTGTCCAATTGATTGTGGAAAGCAAGGAGTGTGCTGAGTGCCTTGAGAGGATGCTCTCCAATGCCGCTCACTCGCAGACAAGTGGGATGAAGTACTTGACAACCTAATTCAACTTTATTTTCTTTAAGTTTTAACAACTTACCAAAGCACATCATCAGGAGATGCTAAATCAAAAGCACAACTTTCAAAACCATCTTTGAATTTGATGACTTTCGAGTAGATCCAGACAGGCAACATCAGAGCAAAGGAAGCCACCCAAAGGCACAAATTGATGCGGATGGTCTTCGACCTTGTTCTCAAACTGGTAAGCCTAAATGGCTGGACGAGAGCCAAGTACCTGTAAAACCAGGGGAGAAGGGTTTGTGAACGATCAATAAAAGCTCTGAGCTCTAAGGATGAAAGGTTCATGACAAGAGTAAAGTATTAGTATTATTATTCTCCATGAAGTGCAACTCTGTCACGGTGAAAGAAAGAAATACTTTTTGAAAAATGGGTTGCACCTTTAGAGAAAACACCTTTTCAGTCTGGAGGTCTGAATAAACCACTCAAAGAAATAACTACCACTACAAAGAAGAGTGATAATGATAAAAAAATCTTTAGACTGAACTTTACCTTTACAATGTTGTCCTTTATAGATATTCTTGAAAAATAAGATTCTGATCAGGGATTTCCTTCTGGAGGAAGTGTCCCTACTATGCTGAAAAGAATTCACTTCTAAGCACAATTACATAAGTGGAGAGAATGGAAGTTTTTTCTTTTTGTTTTTTTGGAGAAGGGTATTGAAAAATGTTATAGAAGAATGGACAGTTATGTTTAACTACATCATTTCCTTTATTCCTAGAATCATAGAATTTGAGGGTTGGAACTTTAGGGACCATTGAGTTTTTCCCATACCTAGAAAAAATTCTCTCCAACATGCTTGATTCATAGCATCTATCCCTTGCTTGAGTACAATCAGCCCTCTTTTGGATAGTTGATTTTTGAGATGTGTCACTATGTGAATAATTGCAGCTTAGAGAGGTCAAACAGTTTGTGGAAGGCAAAAGAGTGGACATTTATAGGTACAGTTATACAGAACATTTATAGATACAATTGGAAGTAGGAAAACAAATAGATTCCAAGTGTATCAGATTTGCTAGAATTTCTATAGTGATCTGTTCTCATTATTAATGATAAAGGAACCAACAGAGTTGTACTCTTATAACTCAGTACCATATGAGCTATATAAAGAAGTGGTAATACTCTTAAAAACATGAATCTGGGAAGAACACCTGCTTCTGACCAGATACATACAGAAGAAAATCCATGCTGGAGTCAAGACAGTCTTAAAGACACTTTGGGATAGATTGTCGAAATATTTCAAGGGGAGGAGGAAGAATCCAAAATAATAGAAAAGATAATGAAAAAAAATTTAAAAGGTAACTGAAAAGTAGCAACTAGTGATGAATATATTTACTTTCTTTATCTATAAGAGACTTTTAAGACTATTTTTCAAATTTATAGAGGATCTCTTTGAAGATAATATGCAAAAGAAACAAACAAAAAAACCTTTGCAGAAGATTTCCCATATCAGACCATATTTTCAGAGCAATACAACTGAGTGAGAATAGAGAATGTGAAATCTCATGTGTCTATTGTTTGTTGATTATTTTTAAAAATACATTTATTTGGTGACAAAAGCCTAGTCTCCAAGAATCTCTTTCAACAAGTTATTTCCATGCATATGTTAAGATCATATAAGATTCCTTGATAGATGTCACTGTAGCGATAATTTTGTTTACCGTTTTATCCATTACCACTATTTTTCTATTTTTTTGCTTTTTTGCAGGGGGTGCGGGGGGAAGGCAGGGCTATTGGGGTTAAGTGACTTGCCCAAGGTCACAAGGCTAGTGTTAAGTGTCTGAGGCTGTATTTGAACTCAGGTCCTCCTGACTCCAGGACTGGTGCTCTATTCACTGTGCCACCTTGCCACCCCTCCATTATCACTATTAAGTGAGGCATGATACAGGAAGGCATATACTTGCCAAAGGTGTTTGCTAATGTCATGAATCGCAGAGTACAAATGGAAGAATAATTTTCATTAGATGGGGAGGTACTACAGATGATTCTCTTAATGGATGGTATTGTGCTATTTGTATCAAGACTCAAAGTATACCATGACATATACCCACTTTATTTATATTGTGAACTCTGGGTTCACTAATGCTCTCCCTTTGCAAAGTATTCTCTTTTCCCATGCAAAGACTATGGAAGGCTCAGAAAATGTTGGTTTTTATAAATAGTATGAGCTTGAGATCATTGAAGCACTGTATAATTTTCCAAGTAGAGTTTAGCATGCTCTTCTCTTCAATTATTGGTCCAAATCATAATCTTTCTGTGGTATCTGCTCAAGAGATACGTAGTGATGGACTAATTCAGCTAGCAGTATGCTCTAATTTTGATAATATATTTTTTCATCCACTTGCTTTTTCCTATGTATATTACTAGGCTAAACTCTTTTGCATGGCCATGGATTTCATTAAAGAGGACTTGTATGAGCATACCTGGCAAAGGGAAACAGCTGTATGTGAGAAGCAGGAGGAACATGTAGTTGATCACAGTTGTTTATTATCTATTTTGATGTGTCATTAATGCAGGTGTTAGAAAAGAAATGGAAGCAAAAACAAATCCTTGTGTGTGTGAAATTGATGTATAGGGTGATTTATGCATGACTGTAGAGTCAGGAGGAATGAGTTGAAATGATCCAGAATGTGTCAGGAGGACTGAATTCAGAGTAAGTTGACACATTTTGACTCTGATAATATCTAAAATAAGTAGGACTGCATGGTTGTGTGTGTGTGTGTGTGTGTGTGTGTGTGTGTGTGTGTGTGTGTGTGTGGCTTTGAGAATTAGTGAACTTTCAAATAGTGATACTAGTTTTAGGGATCCAAAGTTACATAGGAAAGTGCTCCTTATCCAAGATCCCTTCTTATTAACTTAACAGTTTGATCCTAAAGATCAATCTTGTGATTAAAGTGGTGACTTCATAGGACCATAGATTTAGAGTTTTAGACCTTGAGTCTCTGTCTACTCCACATAGTTGCCAAAATGATTTTCTTAGATTAATTTGCTCTGCCCCCCTCCTCCCACTGCCACTGAAAAAACTCAGGTAATGTCTTGTAAACTTTTGGATCAAACACAAACTTCTATGCTTGTCATTTAAAAATCTTCATAACACATTAAGCCCCTCTATGTGCTTTCTGGAATAGCCATACTGTTATGCTTACTGGTATGTGCATACATGACTCTTACTCCTGTCTATACACATTTTCACTGAATGTTCTTCATTCTTGGACATTTGTACCTTTAGATTCCCTAGTCCACTTCAAGACTCATCTCAAGTGCCAACTTTTAAATTAAGATATTCCATAATTCCCCATTTTCTCATATCCTTCTTCACCCAAATGCCTTGTATTCATTTCATATATGTAGTATGGGCATGGCAAATGATACCTCTTTTTCTGGGTGCTACCTCTCTCTGAGATGGCTTATTCACCCTAGTAAAATAGTTGGGGGTGATGGTGGTTCCAGATAGTAAGCCTTAATGTAATAGATCACTTTCAGGTTTTGATGTAGAGTTATATATTTACTACACAACTGTAACTCCTGAGCCCCCATTGGTATACTTCCCATTTAAATAAATCAAACAACATGATGCCTTTAACTCTTAGTCATAATGCATTTACTAAACAAGGAGGTGAAATCAAAGATAATCATAACATAATAGCCTACCTATAAACCTAGTTCAAATTCTTCCACTAATTCACATAATGTTCACTGGGGAGAGTGAGCAAAAATTCCTAGAATGGAGACATATGAGTAGGGAAATCCATGTTCCCAGGACAACTTAATTCTCAACTGCTATCCTTGATAGGAAACAGTTTATACTATATGTCATATGCTGGGCACAGCTATTCTGGGTCTCTTCTCCATCCTTCTGGTACAGAGCCACTTCTCCAATGGCTGGTACTCTTAAGCCAGTACAGAAGTTTTAATCTCTTTCAGTGAAAGCAGAAACCTTAAACTTGGGGTATTCAGGGCTATTCAGATTTGCTCCCTTGGCTGTACCCTGAAGGAGCATTTTTTTCTCTCAGAAAAACAATTTCGCCAGATCTGTAATCCACAGAGTTATTTATGTCTGCTCACCACACTTGGAAGGGGTGTTCCTCTCTTAGGCTGTAACTGGTAGTAATGAGTAAAGTAGACAAACATCTGAGAGGTTTCCTACTTTTCAGCCTATAAGTAGGAATAAAGGCCAATTCAGGTTGGCCTTTCCCTTCCCCAGGCAGCTCTTTAAACAGCAGAGGATTTTCCTCCCCTCTGTTTAGCTTTTAAGAGCAGCAGAGCTTTCTACCAGTCAGATCACTTCCCAGAAGGTATAAAGGTTATCTTCTTCCACTCAGTAGGACTTAACTCTAACCAAGGGTGGGGAACCTGGGACCTTTTCGGTCCTCAAGTGTGCCCCCTTTGACTGATTCCAAGGTTCACAGAACAAATCCCCTTAATAAAAGCATTTGTTCAGTAAAACTTGGACTCAGTCAAAAGGCCATACCCAAAGACCTAGAATGCCATATGTGGCCTCCAGGCCCCTGTCTAAGCAATGGCTCTTCTCTCTTTCATTTTCTGCTTAGCTTCTCTTTCTCCTTAGTCCTGATTCTATACTGCTTTTGTGTCTTTGTTAACTTATTCTAGTTACTAACCAACTCTTGCCTCAAAGCAAGGTTAGCTGGTATAATATGACTCCTCTCTACCTTAGGATGAAATTCCCATTTCTATAACACACAACATAGGCAATCTAGAATTGTCCCATAATTACCAAAAAGTTATGGTCATCTGAGTTTACCCCATGAACCTCAGAGTCTGAACAACAATATATATTAATAAGTTGCTGGGGAAAGAAGAGGCATTTTGGCCGTGTTTCCTTTAGTAAGTACTTTTTTCTCTGATGGGCTGCTTTTGTCAGTGTTTCTCACACACATTTTTTTCTTCCTCTTTCAATAAATAAAAATATACAACTAAGAAACCACCTCATCTATATTATGTATATATGTGTGTATACATATCTATGTTTATATATATATATACATTTGCATTTGTATGTGTTGTCTCTCTCATTAGAATATACATTTCATGAGGGCATTGTGTCTTTGTATCACCAGTACCTAGCAACACAATGCCTAACACAAAATAGGTGTATAATAAATGCTTCCTAATTAGTAGATTGACTTTACAGGATATTTAGTCCAACTCCCTCATTTTAAAAATGAGGAGAAATAGTCCAAAAAGAAGTGAAATTATTTGCGAAGGTCACATGTGTTGGAAGTAACATAAGTGGGATTTGAACTTAGGATCCTCTAAGAAATCCAGAGCTTTCTCTAATGTATCACACTACCTCTTTAGTATAGGCCTTTGACTAAAGGAAGTAGGTAAGTAGTATTGCATATTCTTATTCTGTTAGACAAATATTTATGTCTGACAGTGTAGGGAGAGAAGGACGTTGTCAGATTTTGATGTGGCTCATCACCCTGTTGGAAATACCATGGCATCAAGGGGAAACAGATGCAAGTGCTATGATCTATTAGTCTGGGCTCTGAGATCTGTCAGTGGCAATCAATTGGTTTGGGAGGCTTGTTCCAAAGAATGTTTACCCTAGACTGTGGCTTCAGATGTTCCAGATAACTTATTCACAAAGGCTGCCTTTGCTGAAAAACCTGGCTACACATTTTATTTTCCTTCCAAATGTCCTGGAGGCAAATAAGATGAAAATTGGGATGTTAAAACTTTGGGAGCTATGCTACAGTATAGCAGCTTCTGCTTATTATTGAAATATTTCACATTGGCAGCCGTGGGTTCTTCTCTAATCATGGAAAGAAAAATTAAAGAACTACTTGAAACACTTGAGTTTTATGATCCATTAAATTGACAGCCATCAAAGTGGTTTAACTATATAATTGAAAAGGTTTACTTATCACATTACTGAAGCTATAAAAACCAACCACCAAGAGCTTAGTAATTTACATAGAAACCACTGTTTCTCTTTAAAAAATACAGGAGCGCATAGATTTTTCTTTATACATTTTTGAGAAATTTATAAGCATGTTATAAGTTAAGGGCTCTTAACTTGGGTTTGTCAATTTGTTTATAAAGATATTTTGATAGCCGTATTTCAATATAATTAGTTTCCTTTATAATCCTATATGTTTTATTGTATGCATTTAAAAACATGATTTTGAGAAGGGGTCCATAGGTTCTGTTAGACTACCAAAAAGGTCTATGTTACAAAAAGGTTAAGAAGCCCTAGTGTATGGAATAGAATGATAGACATGGAGTCAGGAAGCTATGGGTTTAAATTCTGCCTCAGATACCTACTACATGTGTGATCATGAGCAAGTAACTTAATCACTCTCAGTTTTTTCATTTGTAAAATGAGGAGCTACATCAAAACCTGCCAGCATTCTTCTCTCCCTACACTAACAGTCAGACATATATATTTGTCTAGCAGAACAAGAATATACAATACTCAATGGACTCTAAAGTCCCATCAGCTCAAAATCTGTGATCCTTTGATCCTCAGAGGCTCCTTTCCAACCTGGGATACAAGTGGCTTGAGAAGTTGCAAAATTTTCAATGTACTCTTAGAGAAGGAAAATTAATCTCTTTATTTTATTTCTTTATTTATGTGCATGTGGATCAAGAACACTATAAGTTGTTTTCTTTCGTATTGGATAGGGGTAATGGGAAATTGACTAAAAACCAGGGAATATGAGGGACAAAAAGTTTCAGAACCCTTAATCTATGAGAATTTACAATCCATAGAGTCACAGGTTAATCTTAAACAATTTGGGTAAAAAAACCAAACAAACCAATCTGGGTTATTGTAGATACAGATGGGAACATCAAAAGGTCTGATTGTCTTAACTATGAATTAAGTAAATTCTTGCTCCAATTTGTAACAAGAACAAGAGAACAGAAAAACCATTCTATATTAAGAACTGGGCTCAGAATCCAGGTAGCAGAACAAAAATGGAAACACCTCCCTGAAATGGGTGGTAAAGTGTGCAAAGATATTGCACTGTTTTTTTCCAGAATACATTAAACATCGCTGGCTGTGTGATTGGAAGCTTTTTGTGAACATCAAATGAATGGCTTCATAAAACAAATGTCCTTTCCTGGGAGACTATAATCTGTATCTGGCACTCCTTGGATGTTAAAGAGAGAAAAAGGATAACTGAATGTCTTCTTGTGTAAGAAAGGGACTCACATTTTAATTGGATAAAGAGATGCAATGAAAGCAATCAGGGGAACCCTCACTGACCAGCTCTGGAGACAGTATACCCATAGAACTGCATGAGGATGGACCTGTGGGGCCATTTCATGGAGCATGCAAAGAGCTCAAGCCCTTCTGAACACTTGGGGTGATGAAGGACTTGCACATGAGGTTGCTGAAATAGTCTCCTAATCGGTCCTTTGGTTGATGTTGCTACCATGAAAGGGGAGGGAAAGGGCTCTGTTGAAGAGAATTGGCCATGGAGTATCAAGAGCTGCTACTCAGTATACTTTGAAGGGAAGGACAATCTTTACTCTTCCTTACTTTTGCCTGTCCCCTGAACTTATAGCTCAACAGCTCTTTATTCTACTCTCTCTGTAAGGAGGAGGAAGGCTCCCTAGTAATTTTTCTAGCTACTCACAAAAGTGTTCTCTTGATTGAGTCTGAGCATAAATTTCAAAGCCATAGGTGACTCTCGATTTTTTGTTGTTTCTCCCTGAGCACAGGTGATCAAATATAATACTGAGGGGCGGCTAGGTGGCGCAGTGAGTAGAGCGTCGGCCCGGAGTCAGAAGGACCTGAGTTCGGACCTGGCCTCAGACACTTAACGCACACACAAACAAAAACCTAGCCGTGTGACCTTGGGCAAGTTACTTAACCCCAATTGCCCTCCAAAAAGCAAAAAAAAAAAAAAAAAAGATACTTAGAAAATATAATACTGAAATGGATATTTACATACCTGGAAATTATCTGATAAGCTAGAGTTTGGGAATCATTGAGAACTTCAGGTGACTGGCAGCAGGAGATGACCCCTTTAAACTCTAAAATATTTCTTGAAGGACAAGATTATCTCTAATCCAAGAATCAATCATGTTCTGACTTGTCAGAAGATATAGATCTTGAGGGAGATGTTAAAATAGTACCAAGCCAAAGTGAAGGTGAAATGCTTGTTTAATAGTCTTATAAAGTGTTTCATGTTTCAATATTTTAGGAAAGTAAAATAAAAGTTATGGGTTATTTTTGATGTTTTAAGTCTCTGTCAACATAAACTTATGAGTCTTTTGTGTTTAAAGCATTTCTTTTGTGTAGAAGAAATAAATAGTTGTCCTGTATTATGTCTAACATGTATATTAAAAACCTTTCTAGTAAAGACCCTGAAAATTACTCCTGGGGAGACCCTAGCATGAGTCAAATGTAAACTTCAAGAGATTTTCCCCTGGGCTCTCAAGGTGGGGGCATAAAGAGTCAGAGAATATGAGAGAAAGATCTCAATCCCTGTCTATAGAAGTCTCTTTGGGCTGAACCTAGAGCTGAGAATCCTATAGTGGGAAAAGGAAGAGACTGCTTAGACCCAGCAGGTGTGGTTAAAGAGGTTTTCAGGAAGGAGACAAATTGTCATTCCTAAGGTTAGCACTTTCCTTCCTGGCTAACATTTTCCTACCTGTATAACAAGGTGTTCTGAAATAATGATGCTATAACAAGGTGTTCTGAAATAATGATGCTATAAGTGGATTTATATAGCACTCAAGTATCTATGAAGCACTTTACATTAATTAAATTATAATATATTATTTGTATAGGCAACTAGGTGGCACAGTAGATAAAGAGCTAGGCCTGGAGTCATGAAGACTCATCTTCATGAGTTCAAATCTGGCCCTAGGTACTTACTAGCAGTGTGACCCTGGGCAAGTCACTTAACCTGGTTTGCCTCAGTTCTTCATCTGTAAAATGAACTGGACAAGGAAGTGTAACCCACTCCAATATCTTCCAAAAGAAAACACCAAATGGGGTCACAAAGTATCAGATATTATTGAAATGACTGAACAACAACAATATTATTTGAGTCTTATAACCACCTTGTGAAGTCAGTACTACAGATTTTATCACCTCCATTTTAGAGATGAGGCTTACAAACAGGCAGTGTATGATGTAGGGCTTGAACCCAGATCTTCTTGGCTTCAAGAACAACATTCAATTGAGAAATTGGTGATACTAAGTAAGTCCCCATTATCTGGAACTATTTTGCTAGTAGTGGTGATGGATTGTATTTAGGGCATTAACCATCCTCAATTATTTGGAAACATTGGCTTATTGGAGGCTTCCTGGATCTCAGCTAGCAGAGCCCTGATCCACATTTATATTTTTATATAGTTGAAAAGATTTACGGGATCTTATTAGTGCAAAATCTCTGCAGATCACCCTGTATGCACTGAGCCCACTACATTCTTTCATCCTGCCCACTTTGTGACTGAAAATACAGTTTGCAGGTCTGGGTTACCGTCTGTGACCTTGGAATAAGACAAAGCAAGCTGGCCTGCATCATGGTTTGGACCCATGACCTTGGCTGCATTAGCTCTGTACTCAAATGAGCAAACTAGATGTAGACATGAGAGTACGAATTACTTTGTAGGCTATTAAATTATGGAGAAAGGTGCACGTTTTACATTTTGAGATTTTTTTTTTCAGAAACGTGGTAAGAGATTAAATATTTGATGTTAAAATATCTGAACATATTACTCACCCCCAATTAACTCCTCATTACCTGTAGGACCAATATAAAATCATCTGTTTGGTTTTTAAAGCCATTCATAACCAGATTCCTTCTTATATTTGTAGTCTTTTTGTTTTCACATTACTTACCTACTTGCACTCTATGATCCAGTACCCTTGTCTCTTGGTTATTCCTCAGAAGCTACTCTCCATCTTCCAACTCCACATATTTTCCCTGGCCATTCCTCATGGCTGCAATGTTTTCTTTCCTCATTTCTGTCTCCTGGCTTCCCTGACTTCCTTCAGTTCCCATATAAAATTCTGTTTCCTGCAAGAAGCCTTTCCAGATTCCCCTTCATTCTGATGTCTTCCCTCTGTTGATTAGCTCCAGTTTTTTCTGATATTATCTTATTTATAGAGAGTTGTTTGCAGGCTACCCCTCTCTCCACCCCATTAGACTGTGAGTTCCATGTGAGCAAGGAATATTTTTTACTTTCCTTTGTATTCCCAGGACTTAACAAGGTGTGTGGCACATAGTAGGAATTTAATAAAAGCTTGTTGATTTGACTTAACATTAGAGTAAATGGCCTATGCTGACCTTGCTGGTTCCCAGGTTACACATCTTCACAACTGCTCACCTCTTCCCCACCTCAAGGACATGCTCAGGAAGATAAATGCTAAGATACTCATAATTCAATTCTATTCAGTTCTCATAAAATACTTGAAACATCACTGAAGTTATCAGAAGCAGAACAATGCCTCTTACTTTGATCCAGTAGATTCACTGATGCCTCGACATTTTGTTTATTATTGAGACTATTTTTCCTGTCCTCTCTATGGGAATAACCATTAAGACCTTGACTACAAGATATCTCTCAGTGGTTTCTGGCATGTAGTCCCTGTGGTTCCTAGCATGTGCATGTGTGATTAGAGCAATGGCTGACCCTGTTAGGACATAGATGATTATGTACCAGGTTAAATACCCTGGAATAAGACTCTAGGTTGCTATTGGCTGATATAGAATAAATTTCTAATAGTGTAAAGTGGTGTCATTTTTACTGACAATGAGTTTCTTAGGTCTATGGCAGTGGTATCAAACTCAAATAAAAATGGATCTTTGCTGATGCATATTGACTTAGAAACCCACAAATTAACATTCAGTATGTTGTACTGTATTTTTATTTATTTTGTTAAACTTTCCAATGAGATTTTAATCTGGTTCTAGTCTCACTTTGGAGTTTTGCCTGCTATTTTGATACTTCTGGTCTATAGGACCAAAGATAATCTTCTTCATGGGAGACCCAAGTCTAGTAAACAGATGCATTTGAAACTGAGATCTGCTTAAATATTCAGACCCAGGATTAGTTGGAGAATCATTTGCTCAGCTTTGCTGCCAAGGGCTTTTCAGATTCTCTGTCTTGCTTTTTGACCTATTTGATTCCTTCTACTGTTAACTTAGGAGGCAGGACTATGTGAGTAGCCGAGGATTCAGGAAAAGGCCTAGTTATTTTTCCAACTCTGTTCTAAGCATTGTTTCATAGGTATCTGTTCCTTGTGGGAAGTTTGTTCTCTTGTGAGAAGGAAGAGACAGAATTCCCAGGAGAAAATAGAAGGGAAGTAACTGAGAATCCAGCAAATATATATGATATAAAAACAAAAGACATCAACAAAATAATTTTTTAAAAACTAAATTTAAAAATGTATTATGAAGTTAAATTATATGATAATGAAACCTGAAAAAACCATAACTCGGCAAGTTTCCTTCCTCAATTAGTTGATAATATAATGAAGAACAAAAAGAAAACAGCCCTGCTGTTGAGAAACTAGCACCAGTTTTGCCTGTATTTGAAAATCTCTGTTGAATGCTCTACTTGCAAAGCCAAATTCAAGTTTCCCTTATTTTTTAGCCATTAATGAGGTATTTCAAAGCACATCTGCCTACCTGTCCAAACTCATTACAGTCATGATAGCGCTGCATGCAAATTGGTTGCAGGTGTCCAGTGAGGTAATGATAGTGCAGAGAGGACTCCCAAATACCCACTCTCCTCCTCGGGCCCATTGATGAATAAGAAAAGGCATTCCAATGATATGGACCAAATCAGCCACGGCCAGGTTACAAATATATATGTCTGGGATAGTTGTTTTCCTAGACCTAAAACAAATGGAGAAAGATTAATGACTAATCAAAAATGCTATCTCTTCTCAAACCCATGATAGCAGTATCATTATCCTAGAGAACATTAAAATGATGTATTTGTTTTTAAACAGATAAAAGAAAACCAATTTGCATAATTTTTGTTTTATTCAAAAATCTTAAAATTGGTTTATCCATATCATTCTCTGTCATTTTCCTTCAACTCCTTCCCTCCCCTCACTCAGTCTGAACCTGTGATTTCTTGGGTATAGGAAAAACCCCTCCACTGATACATACCCACACATATACATATACCATATACATACATACATATATGCATATTAACTCTTCCATGGTATAGTAGATTGAGTAATGGACTTGTAGTCATGACATCTAAGTTCTAAATCATATTTCTGGGCAAGTCACTAGACCTCACTTTCCTCTTCTCTAAAATGAACAGGTTACAAAGAGATCATAAAAAAGAGAAAAGGACCCACATGTACAAAGATATTTATGGTACCTCTTTTTGTGGTGGCAAAGAATTGGAAATTGAGGGGATGCCCATCAATTGGGAAGTGGCTGAACAAGTTGTGGTGTATCAATATAATGGAATACTATTGTGCTATAAGAAATGATGAGCAGACAGACTTTGGAAAAACCTGGAAAGACTCGCATGAACTGATGCTGAGTGAAGTAAGCAGAACCAGGAGAACATTGTACACAGTAATAGCAACATTGTGTGATGACCAAGTTTGTAAAATTTAGCTCTTCTCAGCAATGCAATGATGTACAACAATTCTAAATGACTCATGATGGAAAAAGCTATTCACATCCAGAGAAAAGAATCTGAATGCAGGTTGAAGCCTACCATTTTCTCTCTCTTTTTTCTTCCCTGTGGTTTTTTCCTTTTGTTTTAATTTTCTTTTACAGCATGACTAGTATGGAAATATGTTTAATATGATTGTACATGTATAGCCTATATCAGACGGCATGCCATCTTGGGGAAGGGGGAGGGAAGAGAGAGAGGAAAAGCTAGAATTCAAAATATTATAAAAGCAAATGTTGACAACTAAAACTAAATAAATAAATTTAAAATAATAAAATGAACAGGTTCGAATAGATGGCTCCTATGTCCTTTCCATCTCTCCATTTGTGATGTTGTGAAAGAGATGGAAAAGTCTCCAGTCCTGGAATAAAAATCTAATAAACAGTCCTTAGGGGTAATCTATCCAAAATACCTCATTTTACAAAACAGGAAACTGAAGCCCAGAGCAGCTTTTCTGACCTCATATAGTTGGTAAGTTTCAGAGTTTATCCTTAAATGTGAGTAGGTCCTCTGACTAAAATCTAGAACATTGAGAATAACTTGTCCATGGTCAAACACTCAGAGTAGGTCAAAGGTAGAACTTGTTCCTTAGTCTTCATGACTACTGGGGCTGAACCTCTATTCCCCTTACCGTCTGCCATAGATACCCAAGTTTAGAATTGCTGTTGTAGTTCAGTCATTTTCAGTCCTGTCCAACTCTTTGTAACCTCATTTTGGGGTTTTCTTGGAAAAGATATTGGAATGGTTTGCCATTTCTTTTTCCAGTTCATTTTACAGATGAGGAAACTGAGGCAAACAGGGGTTAAGTGAGTTACTTATTCAGGGTCACATGGTAAGTGTCTGAGACCAGATTTGAACTGATGAAGAGAAGTTTTCCTGATTCCAGGCCTGGCACTTCATCCACTGAGACACCTAACTGTCCCCTAAGCTTAGAATGCTGGGTCCAGGTAACCATTTAAGCTAATGCCAATTCATTTCATGCTCCCTCAGGTCAGGAATTATATATTTCCCTATCTCAGAGCCCTTAGTAATAGCTCCCATTAATAATAAGTATCCTATGACTATCCAGAAACAATAAATTATGAATTTTTGCATTTACATTTGCCACTGGAGTGGAAGATTTATGAATTATTCACATCCCCCCTCTATCCTGCTCCAATGCAGAACTAAGATCATTCCTGTTGGTGCTCACTCTTGAAAATGAATTTAAATAGTTATTGGTAAATTTTTCCTTGACAGAATAATCTAACACAGCAGCAAATCTTTGATAATAAACATAGAAACAAAGGAAGGGAGCAAAGGTTTCTCATGGATGTGATGTGGGCAGCCAACTTTACTTTTGTAGTATAGCTATTAATGAGTTCTCAGGGTGCTTACAATCACATCTGGGTTGAGAGTAAGATAGGGTAAATGGGTGATCCAAGGCAAAATGTCTTAGGAAACTCTAGGAGGGAGAGATCCCTGTCACCTAGGGGAGCCAGGGAAAGCTGAATGGAGGACAGATCATTTCAGTTTATCAGTCAAAAAGCATTTATTAGAAGCTTACCATGTGCCAGGCACTGTGCTAAATGCTATGGATAAAAAGAAAGTAAAAATAACAACAACAAAACATTCCTGATCTCAATGATCTCATTTTCTAATGCAGGAAACAATAGACAAATAATGAGATACAAGTAAGATATCTACAGAATAATGAAAGACAGTCTCACAGGGAAAGTACTAGAAACTAGGGCAGTGGGGGAGGAAGGAGAGCCAGGGAAAAGCCTTCTGCAGAGGGTGGGACTTGAGCTGTCTTGAAGGAAACTAGGGAAGCTAAGAGGAGGAAGAGCATTGTAGGTAGGAGAGCAAGCCAATGTAAAGTCATGGCTTTGGGATTTGCTGTATTATATACTATATATTTTTTATTTATGTATTATATGCTGTATATTTATTTTGATCACTATTCTGAGATGGAGCTTGAAGGAATAGAAGGTCACTAACATGGGAAAGGAGGTCTGGAGAGTGGCATGAGCAAATAACAACTATCTAGCAAAGGCACAGAGATAGAAGAAGGTGGAAGCAGAAGCCGCTCAGTGTGGCAAAAATATAGAGTATGTAATAAGCAGTGGAAGACTGAAAAGATAGATTGTGTGGAGAAATTATTACCACTGAAAACCTCCCAACCCTGGAACATGAGCTCTTCTTAATAATAAGAGATCACATTTATATGGCACTTTAAGATTTGTGAAGTGCTTTACATATTCATACATTTCACTTGATCCTTACAACAAACCAGTGGGGTAAGTGTAATGATGATGATGATGATGACAGTAATAATGCCCATTTTACAGAAATGTAGAGTAGAAACTGAGGCTGAAGCAATCTATGAGACCTGCCGAAGGCCACTCATATAGTAAGGGTCTAATACAGGATATAAATTCAGGTCTTCCTTATATATTATGCTACTTAGCAGCTCCTTGACTTTGCCAGTTGTTATCTCTTCTCCTTTAAGTCCTTGCTTACATGTCAGCTCTTCTATGACAACATCCCTGATTCTTCCCAGCTGAAAGTGACTTCTCCCTCTTCAAATTTATTTATTTACTTTTTTTTTTTTGCTTTTTGGAGGGCAACTGGGGTTAAGTGACTTGCCCAAGGTCACACTTATTTCCTTCCTTCCTTTCTTCCTTCCTGAGTTGTTGGAGTGGGGGACCTGAGAAATCAAGTGATTTGTATGTGGCAGAGGCAGAATAAAGACAGAACCTAAACCTAGCTTTTCCTAACTTTGATGGAAGTTGGTCCTCCATACACTATATTAAACTTGATATCTCTCCTTACTCTAATAAAGCTCAAGAAATAGTTATAGCACATAAATAAGGTCTGAAATCTGAGGATCAAGAAATGTCCTAAATAAAGTCAGCTTCTGCTCCAAAGTAGAATGACTGATGAAGGAAAAGAGGAGGTTGGAGAAATATTTGAGTTCTATACCCAGTGGCTCCTGATTTAGTTTTCTAGGACTCCCACAGCATGATCTCTACTAACAGTGGGAAAAAAGCAAGGGGTAAGAGATGAGGCAGAGGTAACTAGGTAGGAAGGACAGCAAGAGTATTTTAAAACTCAGAAATAATATCGTGGGCTTTACTACATATTTTTTATCTGGTCTTTATTCAAAGCCTTGCACTTGGCTGTCACAGCCTTCAAGGGACCAGCTTTATCATCCTCCATAATTGTATACGTGTTAAGTTTTTAGTGGTAGATAGCATCATGTTCTGTAAGGGATAATGTATTCACATTTAAATTAAAATGTAAACTTTTAGTGATTATGTTCTGATTATCACCAATGAAATCACTATGTCTTTCTTCTAGTGTGAAAAGGATGCTGGTTTTGGAGTCATTGGAGCTGGGTTCAAATCCTGTTTCTGACTTCTGATAGCTACATCACCTTGGGAAAGTCACTAACCTTCTCTGTCCTTCAGTTTCTTCATTTGTAAAATGAGGGTGTTGGACTAGATGGTCCTAAATCTAGGATCCTATAAATAATTTCTTGTCATTTATTGATAATTAGTTATAACAATGCTAGGTGCTCTAGTGGATAGAGTGCTGGACCTCAAGTCAGGAAGACTTGAGTTCACATCCTTATTCAGATGCTTACTATCTGTGAGATTCTGGGCAAGTTACTTAAACTCACTGTTCCATAGTTTCCTTATCTGTTAAATGAAGAGGTTGGACTTTAGGATGCATTCCAGGTCTAAATCTATGATTCTATTGTATGTGGCAAGAGTTATTTTTAAAATAACTTTATTTTTGTTTAAAAGAAGAAAAAACTAATCCGGCCTCTTAACATTTAACATTTATTAGCTGTGTGACCTTGGGCAAGTCACTTAACCCAAACTGCCCTGCCCTCCCCCCTCCAAAAAAAAAGCAAAAAAGAAGAAAAACCCTTAAACCCTTAGTGAACATGGCAGAAACCCTGAATTCTGACCCGGAGAACAAAAAAGGATGTTTCTTTAGGGATGTAACAGCTCAGAGATGCCTAGGCAATGAATGCAAATGAATGCATTCACTAAATATTTTATGGTTGCAAATGACACCATGCAAAACAAAAGCAATAGGAAAAGAAATCCTCTAACCTGCTATTTATATGTGAAACATTGTTATTATTGTGGTTTCATTCCCCATGAGCTCCTGGGTCTTTTTGCATTTTGTGTACCTGCTCCTTGTTGTAGGTGAAAAGAGACTTTTAGAGGTGTGTGTGTGTGTGTGTGTGTGTGTGTGTGTGTGTGTGATAAACTACAATCACGTTTGAAGGGCTTACCCAATAAATAGCTTTCTTGGCCATCCCAAGGGGTTAAGACACAAATGAAGAGAAGTGGTCTTGATTTCTCAAGTTGGAATTACAGTCTAAATGTGTCCCATAGTTGCCGTCCTGTTAATCACTTTTTACTAGGAGTCAAGCTCAAGGCTCTTGAATATTACAAATCTCTCCCAGGTTGGTAACTTTGACTCCCAAAGGTTGATTTTTGTTACTTAAATGATAAGGACCTATAATTTCATTGGTATATTTTCTATACCTGCTGAGGTGAGATTTGAATCCAGGTCTTCCTGGCCTCTCTGTGCCTTGGTTTCTTCATCTGAGTACAGTGCTCTGCTATACCATGCTGTCTCTGGACAGGGAGCATGGCATACTGGATGGAGTGCTGGGATTACAGTCAAAAGACTTGGGTTTGAATTCCTACCTTGGACACTTACTAGCTGTGTGACCCTGGACAAGTCACTTAATCTCTCATACCCTCTCATTTTCCTCATCTATAAAGTAACATAGTTGAACTCAGCGGCCTTTAAGGACCTTTATAGTTCTAATCTATAATCCTATGGCCCTTTAGTTTATCATTATTTCAGTCCAATTCTCCATACATATTTCTAGTCTTCTTTTGATAAACACAGACATCTGGTCATCCATCTGACATCAGGGTCTATGGTTTTTCATCTCTCTAATATAATTATTTATGTATGTATATGTATATATGCAAATTTGAAGTTTCTTTTCCCTTATTTCAATAGATTTAATATTTTTTTTAAATTCAGAAACAAGAATGCCTGACAAAGCTAACAAGAATGCCTTAAAAATAATAGAGCACTTTGTAAAAATACAGTCTTAGCTAAATACCTAGCAATAAAAGATGAGCATTAAGTTGCTTTCAAGTGCTACTTGGAAGATTAAAGCATTTATTTTAAAAGCTGCATTAATATTCCTTTAGTTAAAAAGGCTGGCTCTTTTCTCGTGAATCCGACATCAAATGAGGATGAGGTGAAGAAAGGAGAGATTTTAACAAGAGTAATAACAATCAATATTTGGATTCAGGTGTTCTCTTAGCTAAGCAAATCTTCACTGCATTTGGAATCATTATGCTTCTGTGTCATTAGTTCAGGATTGATTTTTAATAGAGACTCACTTTCTGTGTTCATTGCCTTCTTCCAACCATATTTTTAGAGCCAGTTTAAGGATAGGAGAAATAGGGAGCTACTTAATCCTGGTGGGATAGAATGTGTCAAAAGAGCCCCCTTGGTCAAAATTATCACCCCATCAGTCTGCTATGGTGGGGAATTCTAAAATTCTCCCATTAGACAGTTAGTCTTCTTTTAAGTTTTTTTTTCCTTTTTGGAGGACAATAGGGGTTAAGTGACTTGCCCAAGGTCACACGGCTAGTTTTTGTGTTAAGTGTCTGAGGCCGGATTTGAACTCAGGTCCTCCTGACTCCAGGGCTGGTGCTCTATTCACTGCGCCACTTAGCCACCCCCATTCTTTTAATCTTTGTAGTGTTTAAGATACACCTATTAAAACTGTAAATGCTCCTGAGAGAGGTAGGCCATGTATGAATCCGTTGAGATACAGAATACTGTGTGTTTATGGGAGGAGGAAAAGAGACACATACTTACTCATTGCACGACCCTGAAAAATTACTTTGCCTTAATTTCTTCTGTAAAATAAAGGCATTGGATGCAATAGTTTCTAAGGTTTCTTCTAGTTCTAAATGCGTGACTATGTAGAAGAATACCAAAGACAGACTGACTTCAGTTTTGCTCTAACTGGACTTATTTCTTACCATGCCCCAAAATAAGACTCAGGAAGACTTAAATTCAAATTCAGCCATAGGCACTTCCTAAGTATGTAACCTTGAGTAAGTCTGTTTGGCTTAATCCATTGGAGAAAGAAATGACAAGCCACTCCAGTATCTTTGCTTAGAAAACCCCATAGACAGTGTGGTCCATGGGGTCACGAAGAGCTGGATGTGACTGAATGACTGAATAACAAATGCCCCCAAATATGTCCTCTGCTCAGTTTGGGCTGTTCATCAAATAGTCCCTATATACCAAGCTCATTTCTACCTTCATGGGTTTGCTTATACTGTTCCTCAATCTGGAATGCTCTAAAATGCTTCCCTCTCTCCTTTCCACCTTGATATCCTTCAAGGCCCATCTAAAATCTTACCTCATTCATGAATTCTACCTTGTACACTAGGTCTTTCCTGACTTCCCATGATAATATCCCTAGCATTTATTTTGCACTTAGTTATTTTCTCTGTTGAATTGATCTCTAATTACTTCATGTGTGTAAATCTTGACTTTCCAAATGGCTTGTGAGCTTTACACTGATACTCACATCCTTTTTTCCCCATATAATTGCCACTTAACAAAATGCAGAGCTTGCAGTAGGCACTTAATAATTATTGGACTGATTATGGAGTTGTTTTCAGAAATGATTTCTTTCCTTCACTTGGTATTTAGACAATGGGAAGATGGATTTTTAGTCAGTACTTCAGGTGCTATGTATGATCAAATCCTTTATAAGGAAATTTCTCAGGTCTTTCAAAAATTGATGATTAAATAGCACATAAAAATGCTAATGGGGCAGGTTCTTCTAACAGAGGTAATAGATATATTATGGCAGTCACAGCAGAACTGGGGATCCCCAGTTCTAATTGAAATCTAAATCATTCTAAAAGTGGTGTGTGATTTTTGAAATGTCACTTTATAGGCACCATTTTCAGAATATATCTGTACTGAATTTGGAGTACTAGCATTTCTTGACTCATGCACTCATTTTCAGATGTGACTAAAATTTTCTTCTGAAAATCTAGAGAAGCTACTTTCTAAATAACAGCAACATTAATATGGCAGAGAAAGTAGCAGTATGAGCTTGTAAGACATTCTGAGTGATGAGAGAGAATGGCTGGGGAAGTGAAATCTTAGACTATTTCCATGTAATTGATTGACTTAGTCAAGGCAGGGTAAATTGGTGTGGGGAAGCTTACAGTGAATGTCTATTAATGACCCACTGCTGCGTAATTAGTTGCACAGCAATCCAAATCAGGGGTTAGAATGACCCAAATTACCATTTAGATAGATCTATGGTTCAAACATTTAAACCTGGGCAAAGATTCGAAGGGAACAGCAGGACTGTTGTTGTAGTAGGTCCAGATCATATCTATGGGAGAGTTAAAAGAAAATCATTCATAGGTTCATAGATTTAGAGCTGGAAGGGTCATTCAAGCTCATAGAATACAGATCCTTTAGTTTTTGTAGATTAGGAAACTCAGGTTCAGAGAAATTAAGCATTTTGCCCCGGATCACAAATACAGTAAATAATAGGTTTTCCTGTTTCTCAAAGTCTAGCACCCTACCCATTAGACCACATTGCCTTTCTCATCTCTTGTTCTGGCTAACATCCAATGAAACTAGAAGGATGGGATGAAATAGGATGAGATGGATAGAATCAGAAGGGATGGGATGGGGTGGAAAAGGATGGGATATGATTAGATCAGATAGGAGTTTTGGAGTTTGGAGGGAACTTAGAAATCACCTAGTACAGCCCCCTCAATTTACAAATTAAAGAAATGAAGGGACAGTTAGGTGGCACAGTGTATATAGATCCTTGGCCTGGAGTCAGGAAGACCTGAGTTCAGATTTGACCTCAGACACTTAACTAGCTGGGTGACCTTGGACAAGTCATTTAATCTTGTTTGCCTCAATTTCCTGATATGTAAAATGAGCTGAAGAAGG
Source organism: Gymnobelideus leadbeateri (assembly GCA_011680675.1). Taxonomy (NCBI): domain Eukaryota; kingdom Metazoa; phylum Chordata; class Mammalia; order Diprotodontia; family Petauridae; genus Gymnobelideus; species Gymnobelideus leadbeateri. Next base: position 104,080 of record WOXC01000195.1, on the reverse strand, counting down.
AAATGGCTAACCACTCAAGTATCTCAGTCAAGAATACTACAAATTGGGTCATGAAGATTCAAACATGACTGAAAAATGACTCAACAACAACATAAAAATTGAAACTCACTGAGTTTAAGTTGTTTACAGGTGCATGGCTAGAAAGTGGCAAAACTAGGTTCTTAATAAGAGATGCTAATTAATCACAAAGAGCATAAGTGAACTTTAAGTTTATCAGTTCGCTGGGGTGGCGATGTTGCTTTTCTGCAAATTAAAAAAAAATTATAACTATAGATACTTGGCCAAATTTTGAATTTAGAGGAATAGAGAGTCAATGTAGTTTAAAGACAGAAGGTTTGGGAATATAATGAGAAGTTAGTTTAATAACTGCAGGAGATTCTCAGTTTGGCATATATGGAGATAATTTCTGCTAAAAGGGAGAGGCAGCCACCTGGTTGTTTTGTATCCTCTGGAGATAAGAAGGCCATCTGTCTATTTTCAGGATATATAGTTGATAGACCAACTCAGTTTTCTGATCTACAACTCAGATGAGGATTTCCCAGAGGGAACAATTCTCTGATGCCCCATCTTTAAAACCTGCTAGGTTTTATGTACTTCTGGGCTCATCATTGTGAGAATCTCCTCCTTGAAATCTCTCTTCATTGCCTTAGTAGGTCATTTTTAGGGCTGAAAAATTCATTACTCTGTAACCAGCCTTTCAGTAATTAAATGACTTATGGTTGTCAGCAGATTCCTACATGCAATTTGTCACCTGGCATACTCAAAGACTTCTCAGCTTGGCAGTATTTGCCAGTTTGCAATTGGCTACCATAGCCCTTATAGAGTCCCAGCCTCAGTTCCTTGCTGTAATGAGGCAGAAGGGTCAGACTTAGTGATAATTCAGGTTAACAATTTGTTGATGCTTCAACCTTAACCCTTTTAAAAATTCACAAACATCCCAGTGGACAGTGAATATGATTCTGCCCTCCTAAGATAGATATGAGAATCAACTAGTGTCTTAGCTGCTGTACTTACCTGATAAGGCTTCATTGTCTGAAAAGTTGATAAAGTATTTTAGGAAATAATTTAAAGGCTTTAACACAGTACAGTACAATATTATGGGAAGAAAGTCTTGCTTTGAAATCACAGCTTAACAGGATTGAGAAAGAAAAGAAAAATGAGTCTTTAAATTCATTCTCATACCTTATTATAGTGAACACAATGAGAATATTGCCTACTAGGCCTGTAGAACAGAGAATGCCAATCAAAGAAGGAAGGATGATGGTCTCTGCTGTACTGATGCTCTGGTAAGAGAATTCTCTGTTTTGGGATAGGTTCAAAGGGCTGGAGGTGGTGTTCCAAAAGGAGGGCTGAAATGAATTCATTCTTTATGAGCTTCCAGCAGCTAAAGCTGTAACAGCAATAGAACAGTGAATTATTTACTGAATCTTATAATATGAATATTTTACTTTTTAATATTGAATGCTTATAAAGCTAAGCTGAGAGTTAAAAATTAACTTAATAGGTTCTGACACATGGTTGGGGTGGAGAGGGGATAAGTAAGGAACATTTGGAAAACATTTTCCCCACCAAATTTGGATAAAATTGAAAAATTCAGTCCATTATTTGGATATTGTTGTCAGACAACCTAAATATCCACTCATACTCTTTTTTTCTTCCTTCCTTCCTTCCTTCCTTCCTTCCTTCCTTCCTTCCTTCCTTCCTTCCTTCCTTCCTTCCTTCCTTCCTTTCTTCCCTATTAATCTCCTTTTTTGTTAACTCAGATTAATTGCTCCTAAATTTTAAGGTTCCACTTAATTATAGGGGCAACTTTTCACTTATGGCAGTCATTAATTATGATAACTTAAATCTAGTTGGACCTTATGATGTCAAAACACAACCAATTTAACTAATATGTCATTCAAATCTACTGTCTAACATTACAAGGACAAAGCAGCACTTGGATAATGGATAGACTTCTTGTCCAAATTAACTGAAGACTCTAGTATTGCCTTAACTCAGTCACAAAGGTGATGGTTCAGAGAACTACGTGGCTATTTGAAATTATCCATATGATTAACTAATAAAAAAAAAACCTTATCTATCTCTTTGTATAGCATCACATTGACCAAACCAGTAATGGAAAATTGTGGGCACAAAATTACAGTTAATAATTCAAAGTGAGATACAAACCAGCAACCAGAAACAACATTTCTAAAAGCTCTTTATTAATTCTGAGTTTAAAATAATCAATCAATAAGCACTTATTGAGAACCTACTCCATATGCCAGGCACTATAACAGGTGCTAAATAAAGACAGCTAAAAGTAATGTTATTTGGGAGTGACTTTTGTGTGTGGCACATTATTATATATCCATATATATATACTATTCTTAGAAATGACAGCTTAAATAAGGACACATCCAAATTTTCCTAAAGAATTTTGTATGGGCATTTTAATTACCTCCTCCCTCCCATCATTATGTAGTCTAGAACCTCAGCTTTCCCCAAATATAGTCTACAGATATGTGACTCTGTGAGATTTTGTTGAATAGAGCCTCATTAAAAATGAGATGTGAGCATAGGATCAGGATTTTAAAGTTTAATATATTTTGCTACATGCTAATAATTTTCTTCAAAGAAAAATGAAAAATTTTGCAAGACAAATTCCTCCCCTTCTATGGTCCTTGTGGTCTATAGCATATGTTTCAATTCAATTCAACCTAAATTAATTCAACAATTAAGTACTTAATGTTCAAGGCACTGTGTTTCTGGCATACAAAGGCAAAAATGAAGCAGTCCCTTCCCTTAGTGACCTTACATTCTGACACAGCATGTCCATAGGTAAGAAAATTCAAAATATATACCAGGGAGCTTCAAGAGAGACAGAGAGCTGATGAGTAGTGGTAACAGGAAGGCCATTGTCTAGGAGTTGGCATTTGAGTTACACTTTAAAGGAATGGTTTTTAACCTTTTTTGTGTGTGCCTTGGACACCATTAGCCATATGGTGGAGTCCACAGACACCTCCTCAGAATAATATTTATTTTTTAATTCATAATTGAAGGAAATGCTAAATTTCAGTTAGAGGTTAGTGAAAAAGAAGGCATAATATTTTTCCCCATCCAAGTTCATGGATTCCTTGAAATCTATCCACAGAACCCTTAGGACATAGACCCCAGTCTAAGAATTCCTAGTTTTAAGGAAGCTAGGTCTTCTATGAGGTGAAGGTGAGGAAGAAATTAATTCCAGAGATCAGAGACCATTTGTTCATTTGTTTAAAGGTGCTGATGAATGAGATAGGATACCATATATGGGGTATAGGTGGCAGACCAGTTTGACTGGAAAGGAGAGTGCAGCAAGGGGAGAAATAAGAAAAAGTCCAGAAAGATGTGGGATTCAAATTGTAGAAGGCATTGAATGCCAAAACAGAATAATTTGTTTTATCCTAGAAGCAAGTAGAAACCATTGAAAGTGCTGTTTAGTTTTTTTTTTTGAGGTGGTATCATATAATTTGGAAAAATGGAGTAGAGAGGAGAGAAAATATAATTGGGTGGCTACTGCAATCGTCCAGTAGAGAGGTAATGAGGATATAAACTACAGCAGAAATTGTGTAAGTGAACAGATATAAGATTGGGACGAATGAGACCTGGTAAGAGGTTGAGAAAGAGGGAAGAGTCAATAAAGATACCAAAAGGGTGACTGGAAGGAGGACATTGCCATCAACCAAAAAAAGGAAGCATAGAAGAGAGATGAATTTGGGAAAAAAATACTGGGTGTGTTGAGTTTGAGATGCTTATAGGGCATCACAGTGGAGACTTAATTTGCTAGCTCTTCAACCTTATCTGCTTCCCTGTGTCTCTCTGACAGCCAGAAATGTCCGTACTGAACATTTTGGGGTACTTCTCCATTTGAGGATGATTAGGTTCCATCTGAAGCTTCTTCTACCTCAAACCCTCAAGTTAATTACATTTCTATAAATCCTACAGCTATTCTTAGGGTCTCATTAGAAAAAAAGTTACTGTATGTAGACCCACTCCTTGTTCTACTCACCTTCCATTTCCTTGTTCCTCAGCAGCTATGACATATACCTAGAAAGGAAGCTTGCATGGATCAGAGAATAAAAAGGGAAGAAAGTCATCAAGTAATTTTTATATGTGGAACAAGACTTGGAAAGAAGAGTGCATTAATGAAATCCTACATAACATGGGTCTTTGTCATCTTTCATGGGACATTCTGTTCACCTTGGTAGCAATGAACACCTATGGTTGGAAATTATTAAACTCACCCTTCCTCTAGTTTCTGAAAGTGGGAAATGAGAGACAAAGTACTTTCTTTGAGAGTCTCATGAGAGCAAAACTCCTTTTCCTGGTATCCAAGTTTTGCTATTTATTTTATATTATGCTCCCCTCCCACAAAACCTGCTCTTAAATAGTTTCCAATCCTTCCTTTTGGGAAGATTTAAAAAAATAAAACAACTCCCCTTAAAGAAGGAAATTTATGCTTGTGAGCTTGGTACTTACAGAAGAAGACTGACAGTGTCTTCTTAATGTATTCTGATTCACATCAGTCATCTGTATACACTGACATCTTCATACATTAAAAATGCATTCTTTGTGACCAGGACCAGCAGAACGAGGAATGAATTTAAAGGGATTGTCTTTTTATTTTCTTAAAGAAAGGTGTTAAGAAATTTGAATAGTCAAAAGCAAACTTACAGATCAAAGGGCAATGTAAGATAGAGAATAAATCATAGGAGAAAGCAAATGCTCAGTTTATTTTCATTGCAGTGACAATTTCACACAGTTCTGAATGTTTTTAAATAATTACTAGGTGAATAATCCTTTCCCTCCTTTACACTGTCACTAATGATGACAGGATTCTTAGTCAAAATAGTTTTATAGAAGTTTATAATAATATAATCATATATTATGTAAAATGTAGTTTTTGGTTTTGTTTTTGATCTTGGATCTTCCTATCTTGCCCAAGCTGGAAGTTCAGTGGTAGCTCATGGCCTGGCCCCATTGCTGATCTTCAAAAAACCTTTGACCTGCTGTTTCCAACCTAGTCTGGTTTGCAGCACTGAAGTAGCACTGTTCTCTGTGTCCTTCCATTATCAGCATTCCTTTGCACCAAAAAAAGGAAGTTAAACATAAGTGACTAACCCAAGGATCATATCTAACAGTATATACAATATTCTGTATCCATAACCCCCCACCTCTCCAAGAAAAGGAAGGAGATAAATTTTCTCATCTCATCTGTATTCTGTTTTAGTGTTCTCTTCATTGTATTTTTGTAATCATCATTAACATTGGTTTCTAATCTCTGAGTTCCTGGACGCAAAGACCTTCTGGTACTGGTGATATTTTGAAGCTCAAGTCTTATGAATCTGCTCAGGATCTCAGGTGGCTAGGAATCCTTTCTATTAAATTCCTTCTAATCCCTCTGATTCCCTAAAGCTTGGCAATTCAGAAGTGAAGGAGAGAAAGTTCTTAAACATACGACTGTTACATCTGCATCACAAATGAAGTTGTTTGTATTTCCAACACGCTCATTTAAAGTTATACTAGTGGCAGCACAAAAGAGGAAGCATACAACTTTAGTCATTGTTTTTCACTGTGTATTGTACAGGGTATAATTAACTCTCTCCAAAGTGTCATTAGTATTTAACATAATAGTCAATGAGAAGCCTGAGGATACTCAAGTGAGGTCCGTTTTCCAAACAATCTAGAAGAACTTCATTTCAGAGAGATAATGGGGAAAATATTCAGGTCAATTAATGGTTATTTGACAACTCGCAGTAAAAGTTGACCCCTTCCTGACAAAGCCTGAACTCTATCACAATACAAACAATTGCCTTAAAGGAAGATTTTTAGGGAAAAGGACAAATGGCCCACATTTTTAGTTATAGCCCTATTCACAGAATTTTTATGTAAGAATTGACTTTCCCTTGCTTGAGAATCAATCAAAACTATTTATTGAGCAACTATGCACAAGATGATTTGCTTTTTTGTTCATTACCTGCTATAAAAAGGGACATAAATTGACACTGCTTACTTGACATATATTAGAAACTGAAACTATTGAATGCTATTGGAGTCCTTGAAGTACTTTGTCAAGAGTCATAGAATTATAAGTAATAAGCTCTCTGTCACTGGAGATATTCAAGACAAAGACGGACAACAAACTTCTACAGGGAGTTGAAGTACATAATATTCCAAGACCTTTCCAACACCAAGTCATCATAAGTACCTTACAATTTACTCTCATAGACAACTATTTACCCAACACATGGCCCCTCCCTACACTTCTAGTCTTCTAACCATACTCCATGATCTGGTAACCTTGGCCTATTTGCAGTTCCTCAAACATAACACCAAGGATATAATAACACCTAGGGTTATTTGGAGGATCAAATAAGATAACATATGTAAAGTGCTTTATTAACCTTAAATTGCCATGTAAAGCTGTTTTAGAATGTAAGCTACTTGATAGAAGGGTTGTCTTTGTATCTCCAGGTCTACTACTAGACACTAGTATACAATGTCTAATACTAGACTAAAAAGACCAGGCCTGTCAGGTATTATGAAATTCCAGCCCTTTCATTAAGAAATGCTTACTGATTTGATTTAAGACAGGATTACATATCTAGAGTTAGAAGGGACCTTAGAGGCCATCCATCTCAGCTATCCCTACTCATTTTACAGGTGGGGAAACTGAGGTCCAGAGAAGTTAAATGATTTGCCTAAAGTCATGCAGGTAGAGGCTGGATAAGAACCCTGGTTTTCTGATATCGAAGCCAATGCTCTTTCTATTGTACCATACCTCCCACTGTGAAGCCTGTCCTTAGAACCTTTCCAGCTTGGTTGGAACATGTGCTCTGCTGGTTTAGTCTTTGAGAACCCAGGGTGTCATGCTCTGATTACACACTATGCTGGGGCATTGGACTTGGACTTTGGTTGTAGTTCTGTGTAGTAGCCCATTCAAGCAGTTACTTATCTGTTGTCTTTTGAGGTTGTAACATTTAAAAATGTTTGAGAGGTTAATTTCTGGGTAATTAATAATTTTATTAATTACGCTAGCATATAATTAACAAAAGGGGTCAGTGACACTCTTGAATGTCAAAGTCCCCTCATGGAACCCACTCAACACTATATACCCTTAGAAGAGTGGGTTTTCCTGAGGGTGGCAATTGACACCCCGATTGATTAACAAGTAATAAAAGAAAATGGATATTATAATGACATGTGGACCTATTCTAATGAGGGGCTGGGGCATGGACTTCCATCATGTCATTTACTTCTAACTTCCCTCAACCTTGGGAATCTAATCAAAGAATTTATCCCCACCCAAACCTGAGTCAGATACAATGGGTTTGCCCAATAGAGGCTGAACAAGACTGAGCCCAATTAATCCCAAATTCATCATCAGCTATGTCTTTCAGATGCTGGCTTGGCCTAGTAGAGAAGAAGGTGTCAGAAAGGAATAAATCCTTTCTCCCCAGTATTAACAATTAGTTATTTAATAATCATTTCTCTCAAGACCATGTTTTTTAGCTGTGCAAAGCTTTATTATCTCAACTGAATTTGTCCCTCTGTGTCTCTTCCAAGCCACTTTGCCTCCCTTTAGTTCATTATCTGGTTACTGCTTTAGAATATTTAACACATTTGCAGTCCAGGAGATCTGCTGGGTATTGTAAGTGACTGGATTCTAGTATCTGCTATTGGTTATCTTACCTTACCACTTAAGGAAGGATGTTTTAAGTCTAAGGCTAACTAATGTGTTCTCTACTGAGGTAGCGCTCAACCCCCTGCATGCCTTTCTACCTGACATCTCATAAATTCAGCAACATGAAAAGCAACCACAAAGCTTGGAGACACCATCATGTTAATACTTATTAATTTACTTTGTGGTTTTATAGCATGGGAATGCCATCACATTATGTCAGCACATTAATGCTTTATTAATTTGTTTTTCAATTGACCTCTCAGCTTATTGTAAAGCTATTTTTTTCCTCCAATTCATCTGGTTCAATTTTATCAAATGCTTAGTTTTTCAAAGTACAATTAGCATTTAGGATACTATCTATGTGACAGCAACATCATTACTTATCAGTGAATAAGCGTAGGAAATTATGTACAAAAATACAATGTGTTCCTCCATCCCAACAACATTTGACATTTTAATTAGCACATTCAAAGCTACTTTGACATAGGTCTGCATTATGTGAAAGAGAATGTTCCCTATGAATTACATTCTAGGTAAAGGAGTCAGGGCTCAAACATTTTACATTTTCCTTTCCTAAAGAAATCTCTGGGGCTCTTAGAGGGGCTCACAGAGAATTATGGTTCACCACATAGTCATAGAGACTTTTCTCAGGGATGACTAAGGAAAAGTGAGTGTTGTTAAACGCTTCAAACTATTGGGTAGAGACTGGTAGAAGTACCTGTTTAACTGTACAGATAAAGAGATTACTATCTTTGCTCAGAAATTATGGTGGGTTCATTCGACGGTTTGATTGGCCAAAGGAGATCAGAGTTGCGATTCAATCCAATGATGCCTCAGTAAATTGTTATCTAAATTCAAACACCATCATTTGCCTTCTCTATCCAAAACACTCCTACCTGCATATATTTTGTCTAGAGACTTTTTTGCTTGCTTTTATTTGTATCCTCAGGGCTTAACATAGTGTCTGACACATAGTAAGTGTGTAATCCACATTTTTTCATTCATTTGTGATGTTTCACTTATACCTCTGGACATATGACTGAAATATAAACTCAAGATATGACACTACTGAAATTTTAGGGGAAAAATTAACCGCATCACATAAAAATAGTGTTATTGGCTATTAATTCAAACATGAGAATATGTATTAGATATTAAGAACATGATTAGATAATAGATAAATAGATCACTTTAAAATTTATTATTTCATTTGATCAAATCAACAACTCTGAGAGATAGGGCACGTAAATATAGAGGAATTGGGGTCAGATCTAGGTTTTTAAAATATGTAAAGTACTTCTAGTATGGAAATTCTCTCTACCACCAATGCAGATCTGCAATTCCCTTGGAATCTTATGGTCTTAAAGGATAGCCAGAGGCATTGAAAAAAATAAGTGATTTGCCCCTAGTCACAAAGTTAGTATATGAGAGGCAGGGCTAGCTGCAAGGCTAGTCTTCTTTCTGCTTTGCCAGTGTGCCACTTAAGGCAGAGATCATTATCTCCATTTCACAGAGGAGGAACTTGAAATCCAAAGATGTTAAGTCAATAAGCATTTATTAAGTGCCCACTGTTTGTCAGGCACTCTTCTAAGTTCTGGGGAAATAGAGAAATTTAAAAGATTGTAGGATATGACACGCTATGTACAAATTATAGGAAGGATAAATTGGAGATAATCTCAGAATGAAATCACTAAGATTATGGAGGACTGAAAAGTCTTCTTGTAGAAGGTAGAATTTTAGTTGAGACTTGACAGAAGCCAGGGAAGACAGGAGGTAGATATGACCCAGGAGAATATTCCAGGCATAAGGTCAACCATTGAAAATACCTAGAGTTAGGAGATTGGAGTCTTTTGTGTGAGGAACAACAAGAAAGTCATTGTCACTGGATCAGAATGGTGGGGATAAGGTTTTAATGCATGACCCATTATTAGTGAAAAGGCTTGAAAAGCTAAGATCCCCCAAAAGGTAATTATAATAAGAATGAACAACAATATTTAAGATCAACATAAAGATTTTCAAAGTGCTTTGCATACCTACAACACAGATATTACAGAATTTCAGAAATACAATGAACTTCAAAGGCTATCTAGCATAACTGACACCTGAACAAAGATCCCCTCTCCAACATCCAGCTTTGACTTGAAACCTCTAAGGAGGGAGTATCCACCTCCTCCTGAGGCAGTCCATTCTACTCTAGAGACATCTAATTTTTAAGTATTTTTCTTCAAATCTGCTCACTGTAATTTCTATCTTTTGCTTTTAGTTTTTTGCTCAGGGACCCAGTAGAATTTATCTTCCATCTGACCACATGAGTTGTGTCTTACTGGAGATCACTTATAAGCAGTCAGAAGGAGAAAGAACCTGGATTCAAAACCAAATCTTTTCATTCCAAGTCCTACATTACACTATGCTGATTAAATAGCTGTATGATTAAGACAGCTCACCAATCTCAACCTCAGTTTTACCATTTTCCTAATTAGAGGAAGAGAGACTTTATCAAATGCTCTGATGAAATGTAGGTAGACTCTCTCTATAACATTATTGATCTAGGCTACTTAAAATTGACCACATGAATTTCCATTGTTCATTGTGACATCTATATAATTTCAGTTTTGACAATGTGATATTCTTTAATTCACAGCAACATAACATCACTAGGACAATATCAGTCTGTATAAGGGTTGTATTAAGATTAAAATAAGAACTGAAAAAAAGCTTGTAATAAATCAAGTGTATCTTGGGTGCTTTTTATATCTAGCATTTGTAAAAGTATAAAAGATGAAAGCTTGAGGTAGTTTGTGCCCACAGGGATTTTATTTATTTACCTAGATTAATTTGATTTAAAAAACACGTAGAGAAAATTATCAAGGTCTGAGAATTTATAAAGGAACTCCCTAGTGACTGGGGTCACTTTAATGACCCCAGTGAAATAGTGATCATTTACCAGGTGACCTGTGTAGTAAAATGCATTTTTTTCAGGCTATCCTCCATCCTTGGAATGGATTCCCTCCTTACCCATACCTTGTAGAATCTCTAGCTTTCTTTACAGCTCAGCTAAAATACTTCTGATAGTTCTTTTCGTAATCCTTCACCTTCTAGTGCCTCCTTCCACCTAAAAAAATCCCTTAAATTTACCTTGTATTTATTCTGTATATATTTTTCATCTACTTATATGCATTAATGTTGTTTCTATAACAAAAAAAAATTTAAGTTTCTTGGGGTGTAGGAAATGTCTGGTTTTTTTTTTTTACTTTTGTATCTCCAAGTACATAACAGAACAATTCTGCTGATTATCAAGTTTATTAATTGATTAATTTTGTATTTGTCTAATGAGGAGAAGGATGAAGGAGCGGCTGGTCATGCCTGGTTAATGTGCCTGGTAGAATGGAATCTTGGGAGTTTGGTCAGCTTGGTAGAGAGATGCCAAGCCTCTTGCTTCCAAGAAGAGTTGGTTCACAAAGCATTCACCCTGATTAAGAACTTAGATTTTATTTTCATAAACAATTGAACTGAAGAAATTTGTTCAATAACAATTTATTCTAGTCATGAATTCCACTTTATGTACAATTTGTTCATGATGGGATATCTATTGTGAATAGGATACTGAGTGAAATGTTCAGGATCACAGAAAGAAAGCTCTGAAAGTTTCTACATACTGTTTATAGAAATAGCCAAGTGGAAAACAGAAAACAAAGTTGGTGGTTGACAGCCAAGCCTGGAATCAAAAAGACTCATCTTCATGAGTTCAAATCTGGTCTCTGACATTTACTAGCTGTGTGACTTTGTGACTTAATCCTGTTTGCCTCAGTTTCAGCATCTATAAAATGGGCTGGAGAAGGTGGCAAACTACTCCAGTACCTTTACTAAGAAAACCCCAAATAGGGTCACAAAGAGTTGGACATAACTGAAAAATGACTGGACAGCAAAAATATCTAGCATGCATGTTGTTATTAGAACAGGAAGAAACATGTTTTGTGATGAATTTGAGTTATGTGAATTATATCACTTTAGCCTCAAATAATGAGTCAGCACTAGTTTTTTTTTAGGAGTTGGAAAGAACTTAGGTATCATCTAACTGATTTATTTTTAAGGCAGCTAGGTGGCAAAGTCAATAAAGTGCTGGACTCAGAGTCATGAAGACCTAAGTTTGAATCCTGCCTCAGAGACTACTAACCCTGCACTCTGGGTTTGTCACATAGTCTCTCTGTCTTAGTTTCCTTATCTGTAAAATGGGAACAATGTTGAGAGTGAACACAATATACTACTATGCTAGTGAAACAGCCGTGATTACTTTCACACACACACAGATGCAAAAGAAACAGAGGGTCTTTGAAGCATTTTTTAAATGAACAGAAGGAAGTTCAAAAAGAATCACAAGCAAGGATAACAGCTTTGAAAATAATATGTTAGATTTGCATACTTTTTTTTAAAGCAAGCTATGAATCAGAGAGATTCATGGTTCCACACAATTCTTTTTCTTTTTTTCACTTTATATATGGAAATACTCCTTTTTTGGCATTTCTAACATTGAGAATTAAAAAAATAAAATAAAAATAAATAAGATGGGGAAAATAACTAGCATATATTTGGTATCATTGATGAGAAGATCAAATAAGATAGCATCTGTAAAGATATTTGCAAACTTTAAAGTATTATAAAAATGCCAGCTATCATCATCATCATCATCATCATCATCATCATCATCATCATCATCATCATCGTCGTCGTCGTCGTCGTCGTCGTCGTCGTCATCGTCATCACCATCACCATCATCATCATCATCATCATCACCATCACCACTGCCATCATCATCAATAATATTAGACAGATTAAGAAAGTGAGACTCACTGAGGTTAAGTAGTTTGCTCAAGGTCACATCGTTAGAACAGAGGGTGCCTCCAGAGATCCTTCTACCGCTAATGCTCAATGGGTTATAGTGTGGAAAGAACCTTGTTCATAAAAATCAATACACCATACTACCAGTGCATTGAAAGAGCAAAAGATTAAGAAACAAAAAGATTTTTTTCAGTTAACTTCAGGCACCCAGCAAATCTGATGTTACCAATTTAACTCTCAGAAAAGCCAAAAACTTTTCCTTGTAGTCTTGGGTTGATTTGGTGAAGGACCAACAACATAAATCGAACACATTCCATTGTATTCTGGAATTCCAGACTCCCTAGAGAGATAAACAATCAGAGGGGGTCTCATTCCTGACAGAGCTCTATGGCTTTGATTTAGACTGGAGCAGGCTGTTTTTCCCCATCTTCAATCACTTTATCCATTAATTCCTTCTGTGCTGTCTACCAACATGACCAGATTGCTCCCATCTTAAGAACAAAGAAAAACCCTTTTGTTTGACTCTTGCTCAGTCATTTTTCATCTGTGTCCCTCTCTTTGTAACCCCATTTTATGGTTTTCTTGGCAAAGATACTGGAGTGGTTTGCCATTTCCTTCTCCAGTTTATTTTACAGATGAGAAACCTGAGACAAACAGGATTAAGTGACTTGCCCAGGGTCACACAGTAAGTGTCTGAGGCTAGATTTGAACTTAGGAATATGAGTCTTCCTGACTCTAGGCCTGGCACTCTATCCACTATGCTACCTAGCCCCTGTTTGACCTTCCCAACCCCTCAAATTATCATCCTGAAGTCTGTTCCCATTTAGCTTTGGAATAGCCCTGGTTTGGAAGAACCAGGCCTCTCTGGGAGGCCAAGAATAGTATAACTTCCTGTCTTCTTAAACCAGCCATGGTAAAATCTATTGAGTTAAGCCCTGAGAAGACCTGAATTTTCCTTTAAAGGCAATGGGGTAGCCATTGAAGTTTCTTGATCAAGAAGTTATATAACAAGAAATTGGACTTCAGAAATATAAAATTGACAGTAGTGTCAGGATGGGTCAGAAAGGAGGAAAGTCTGATGTCAGGGAGAACACAGTATTCTATGACAACAATCTAGCTAAGAGCTGATGAGGACTCTGCTAGGAGGGATGTTCTACGAGCAGAGAGAAGGAACAAGATTAAGAGGTTGAGGAGGTAGAATAAGCAAGACTTAGCAACTGATTAAATAGTTAACAATGAGTTGTAGGTTGTTCATCTTTGTGACTGGAAACTGAAATATGTAAAGTACAAGAAGGGGTAGGTTTTTGGGGAAAAAAGAGTTATGTTTTAGACATGTTGAATTTGAGATGCCCAGGGGATACAGGGGTGAAATTGTCTAGTAGGCATTTGGAGATGTGGGATTGGCGTGTATTAGAGGGCTGTATGTAGATTTGGGAGCTGAATCCATTGGAACTAATGAAATAAAAGAGAGAAAGAGAGAGATAGAGACAGAGCTAGAAAGACAAAGACAGAGAGATAGAGAGTCCAGGACAAAGCCCTAGAGTATATTCAAACATAGGGGCAGGACACAGTTGTTGAATCTATAAAGGAAACTAAGAAGAGTCAGATCAATAAGGATTGGAAAGGCAGGAAGAGAAACACAACAAAGAAGTCTCCTGAAAATGCAGGTAGGAGAGAATATGCAGAAATAAGGGGCTGCTGGTCAATAGTGTTAAAACAGTGCAATGAGGTCAATAAAGGTAGAGACTGAGAAAAAAAGTACTGGATTCTACAAATAAAAGGTCTTGATTCCATGCCTTCCCCCTAGATTCTTCTCATATTTAATAGAAATCATCCTCATGGCATCCATGAAATTCCTTCTCTTTCTTTCAGAGTGCTATTCAATCCTTACCTTCTAAATTAAGCCTTCATTGGGCCTAGAGTCAGAACACCCGAGTTCAAATACGACCTCAGACACTTACTAGCTTTGTGACCCTGGGCAAGTCACTTACTATTTGTTTTTTCATCTCTAAAATGAGCTGGAAAAGGAAATGGCAAACTACTCCAATATCTCTGCCAAGAAAAGCCCAAATGGCATCACAAAGAGTTGGACGCAACTGAACAACAAATAATGCAGGAGTATACACTTTTAAGAAGTTTACTTTCTAATGGGAAAAACAACATGTACATAGAATGCTTGCATTTTGTGGATCACAGGAGAATGATAATCTAGCAAATGAATAATCAGCACAGTTTAAAAAGATCCATGATAAGGCAGTGTCACAAAAGTCCAATGAGAAGAGAGTGTCTAGGAAGGGGATGGATGGTTGACAGTGCCAAAACTACAGAAAGGTCAGATATTGGTAGGACTGAGAAAAGGCCATGGAATTTAATTTAACAGAACTTTGGAGAAAGCTGTTTCAGTCAAATGTTGGAGTCTAAAATCAGACCACAAAGTACTGAGAAGTGATTGGAAAGCGCAGAAATTGAGACTGTTTGGATTTGACCCTCCCCCATTTAGTTGTGAAAGAAAGAGGAGATAAAGGACAATAGCTTGGGGAAATGGCAGGGTTGAGTAGGGGTTCTTCTTAAAATTTTTATTTTATTTTATTCTTTTTAAGAATTGAAGAGATCTGGTTATGTTTGTAGACAGTGGTGAAGAAGTCGACAAATGAGACACTGAATGTGAGTAAAAAGGTGTGATTACAAGGTCAAACTGTTAGGGGAGATGCGAAGGAACAACATTAAGAGTACAATTGTAGGGGGCTGTCTTGGCCAGATAGAAGCTCATTTCTTAATCATATACTGTAGTAAAGAAGAAAATGGGGGATTGTGAAGAATTTTGAAGGGTGATGTAGGAAAGAAGAGGATTTCACAATGGTGACCTCTATTTTCTCAGGAAAATAAGAGATAAGATCTTCTGCTGAAAGGGAGAGGAGAGAAGATGGTATTGGAGAGTTAGTCACTGTGAAGAGCATGGGAACAATTCAGTCAAATAAGGACAAAAGAATTGCCAATCACCAACCAGTCATTTCTGCCATAGCTACATCCTCTTCTCCTTCCTGGCATCCCTTCCTACCATCCTGCCTTGTTCTAGGACCTCCATATACAGAATTTTCCCTGCTGGAAACCTTCAGCTTCCTAGCTAATTGTCTCCAATTGCTTATGATACCAGAAATGGAAAATCATTGAGAGGGGCCTGAATGAATACCCATCCAATCATTTGTATACATTTCTATAAAGAGAGTTTTATGATTATATTGCCATTGCATGATATAATGGTTAGATATGCCAATGTGATATTCACAGTACCCATGGTGGCTAAGAATATGCTGGTGTAGTGATGAATCACAAAATGTAACAGACTCTCCATGTGGAAGACAGAACCAAAATATTTATTCAAACACCAGAAAGCCAAATCCAAGAAGTTGGTACACATAACCAATGCAGCGAGCACCAACATCACCAAGCTTTCCCTCCATTAGGCCTTCAAAACAAAACAGCTTCCTTTAAGCAAAAATGCCACCTCTTACTCACAGTAAGCTACTCTGTCTCCAAGCTGCTTGCTCCCAGCTCTGCTCTCCCTTGCTCCTTCCTGCTCTACCCTTCCATCAAGATCCTCCCACTGGGGGCTCCATGTGATTACATTTGGGCCATTAAGGGCAGCGAAGGTCTTCAAATTCCCATTCCCATTACAGACACTTGGTCTCTGAATTAGGAACACCTAAGTTAAAGTTCTTTTGATATACACTGACTATGTAACTCTGTACAAATCAAATTAACCTTTAATTTAATTAAACTTTGCCCTACAGGTAACTCAGAATAGATTTTGAGCTGCATTGGCAGAAGGAAGCAACATGTATAGTCAAAATATGTCTTTAGTATATCTTGATAGATCTATTGGTATATAGTATGCATTCTGAAGTTACTTTTGAATAGGATTTTTCTTTTGGTAATTCTTTCCTATTTTTAAAAATTATTTTTCTATTGAAATGCTGATGATTTTACAAGTTTATTTTGAATCCTTTTACTTTCCTGAAACTATTAATTGCCTCAATTAGGTTTTTTTGTTGTTGTTGTTGTTATCCTCTGGGGCTTTCAAAGTAAGCCATTCTCCTTTCAAATTGAAATAATCTTATTTTTTCTTTGCTGATTCTTATGGCTTTAATTTTTTTCTCTTCTCTTATTTTTACACTAGCATTTCTAATGCTTAGCCAAATAATAATGGAGAGAGATGGTATCTTTCCTTTACTTCTGTAATTATTGGGAAACCTAGCATTTCTTCATTGCAAATAATTCTAACTCTTGGCTTTGGAAATAAAGGATTATAGATTAATAGAATCACAGATTTAGGGCTGAATGGGACCTTAGAAGCTATTTAATTCAATCCAGCTATTTAACAGATAAGGAACCAACCTTTCCTTTTAATTTGATTGAAATGGACATTTTCCCATGATTTTTTAGGAGTTTTAACATAAATTAATATTGTATCTTTTAAGTCCCCCCCCCCCATATATTGTTATGTGTTTTAGGTTGTTTCTGTTTTTTAATATGATTACTTATGTTCCCAATGTCAAATCATCTTTGCATTCCTGGTAGAAATCTAACTTTGTAATTGTGAATAATTTTTATTGTTGTGTCTTAGTTCTATATTATTTTGTATTTTTTATCTATAATGTTTTCTGTCTCTGCTTTATCCTTCCATGGTTTAGGCACTAAGGAGATATTTATGTAATAAAAATAAGGGTTTTTTTTGGAATTATTTCTTTTTCAACAAACAAGGTATATCCATACCTAACAGAGAAACAATCAAAATAGTTATCAAAATCTGCTATATACAATTAGCACAGACTTCACCAGGCTGCCAGTTGGGTCTATGATACAAAGAAGGTTAAAAGTTCCTACTCTAAAACTTTTGACGTTACATGGTCACTAATGGAGCATTCTAATCACGTGATTGGTCCACATTTTCTGGTCATACTTCATTTTAATGGCATCCTTTATGTAAATGATAATAATAAAAAGATTAACAAGCCAAAAAATACCTTGAGAATTTAATGGAAATTGTTGAGTGACTATAACTCTCCGCTCCCCCACCCCATTAACAAAACATGAGCCAGGGATATTAAACAACTCAGTCTCAAAAAAAAGAAAGAAAGAAAGAAAGAAAGAAAGAAAGAAAGAAAGAAAGAAAGAAAGAAAGAAAGAAGTACAAATAATCCAGTGCAGACAGATCTACAGGTAAATTGTGTAAAATGACTGAAAAATAATATCTATCACACAAACACATATACAAACCCAATAACTGAGTGATAAGAGCCTGGCATAACCTGGGCAACACGTCCAGAAAATACCTCTTGCTTAGTGCATAAAACCTCTTCTTCCTCCTACTGAATCTCAAGTTCATCATATCCAAAACTTAGATACTGCTATCTTTCTTCTTGGAGATCCTGTCTGTGATCCTGAGGTAGTCTTGCTCTCTCTTCCCTTGCCTTCCTATTCCCTCATCTCCCCTACAGCCACAATTTAATCTTGTGTGAGATAAAATGTTCCTGTAGTAAAGTTGTTTTTTTTTTTCTTAGCATTCGTGCTTCTTCTTTAGAAGTCTGTGAGCCACCAAAAGGCAGCTGAAATGTACTAGGGAAGGCTCTGAATAAAATAAGAGAAAAGCAGTTTAGATTGCTTTTTATATCTACAGCCTGCTTTTAATGACCCCAAACTTCTCACAGAAACAAGGGTCCTTCTTTTGCACATTGACATTTTTTTATGGAATCCATACTCCTTTGAGTTATGGAATATTATAGACTCAAAAAAATTTAAATTTCAGACAACCAAAGAGCACTGGAGAGGTACATGGAATGTTATAAATAGAATATAAATACATTACTAATGAAGAACTGCAGAGGGATGGCATAAAAGATACTATTGAAATGATGTATGATTGGAAAAGATGGTAGGCTGGTCATGTGGTAAGATTCTCCACTAGTATCTATGCAATGTCAAAAGCTTTAGACTAGAGGTTCTTAATATTTTTTGTGTCATGGACTCCTTTGGCAGTCTGGCAAAGCCTATGTATCCCTTTTTCAGGATAATTTTTTAAATACATGCAATAAAATATATAGGAGTAGAAAGAAAATCAATTACACTAAATTTAGTTTGTTTTTTTAAAAAAAAACAAAACAAGTGCACAGATTCCGGGTTAAGAGCTCTTGATCTAGAAGAGCACTTCCCGCCCCCCCAACATATGTGGTAGAAAATAACCTGTGAAAGATTTGCAGGGGGACTTGGACCACAGTTACAAAGAATCAAGGCACAAATGGGTTGCAATCTGCATTAAAAGAAGTATGCACATCAGTGGGATCACAGATCCACCAAAGTAACAGAGAAGAATAATATTTTGATAGTATAAACACTTTAAAAGGTATAAAATATGTATGTAGCAATTTATCTTTTCATTGGAAGATTATTTGCCTTTTAAATTATTTGGGAAAAAAGAAAAATTAAAAATAACAGATAATCCAAAGTAATGGAGAGATAAATGGCAGTGTGTGTAGCCCATAACTCATTACTGCCTGAGGACAGGAAAGGGCAAAAATGCATTATTGAGGATATGTACGCAGCTAGGTGGCACAATGGATAGAGTGTCAGGTTTGGAGTCAGGAAGACCTGAGTTCAAATCCAGCCTAAGATACTTGCTAGCAAGTTACTTGCCCTCATTTACTTCTGTTCCTCATCTGTAAAATGAGATGGAGAAGGAAATGACAAACCAGTATCTTTGCCAAGAAAACCCCAAATGGGGTCATGAAGAGTTGGACACGACTGAAAAATGACTAAACAATAGCAACATGCCTGGAAAAGGCAGTGTGGATCAGTCATGAAGTGAGAATGAAAAACAATAGATGGACAGCTTGAGTAGTATATTGGTACCCGGGAAAAATTGAAAGAGTGAGAGAAAGGAGTCTAACGCATTACTTGGAAGATTTATGGAAGGACATGGACATGAAGTGCACAGGCTAAGGAGGCATGAGGGGTTATAATTTGGACTAGAGATTATCCAAATGTGTGAAAGAATGGTTCCATCATAATATCTAAGTAAGAGAGTATGATACTTTTTTTTTCTTTTATTTTCTAAACAACAGGACACTTCTTACAAAATAAATTTCACAAGCTTCTAGTTTGTTGTGAAAATCTAATTCCATTTCAGTGACATGCTTTATAAAATAAATACTGAATATCATAAAATAAATATCTAGCCCAACTCTAGTTTGGAAGCTGCCTAAAAAGAAGAGGTCTGGAAGAAAATCAGTAGGAATCAAATGTTTTTACCACCTGAGTTCCACAGAACTTAACCTACACATTCTTCAAAATAGCAATGAATGGTTTTCAATTATTAGAGCTTAATTCAGAATTTCATGGAGCTGCTAGAGTGCTGGGTTTGGAGTCAGGAAGACGTGAGTTCAAATCTGACCTCAGACACTTACTAGCTGTATGACGCTGGGCAAGTCACTTAACCCTTTTTGTTTCAGTTTCCTCATCTGTAAAATGAACTGGAAAAGAAAACGGCAAATCCCTCCAGTATCTTTGCCAAGAAAACCCCAAATAGAGTCACAAAAAGTCAGACACAACTGAAAAATGACTGAACAACAACAACAATAAAAGAGTAAGAAACCTGTCATTTGGTCATGTCTCACTCTCATCATGTGACCAGATTACTGACTATATGTTACTCTGATGAAATTTTATATTTCCTCTAACACTTCAAAATTGTGAGCAGGGGGTCACAGTAGGTGGTGAGAAATCTGAGAAGACAGAGCATATATCTACACAATTTAGTACTGTAATCAAATAAAACTTGCAACAATGCTAATTTGAGACATTTAATGACATACATAATTAAGCCTATACTAACTACATAAAAGGCATAAATGGAAGGTAATTCACTTAAATAACTGGATTTAATACTGCTTTTACATGTAGGGGAGGGAGTTTCCCTTTCCTCATCTCAGTTGATCTAGTTGCAGAATAAAGTCATATATGATAAATTTTAAATGTATAAATAAGATGATTCTGTGCCCTGATTGCATTATCAGATGCAAATTCCTCTTTAATTGATTCGAGAAGGGAAAAGTGCTATACCTGAGCAAATAAGTTAGCCTCACGTCTGGAGGTGTTAAATAGCTAGTTGAATTTCAGAAGTTTAAGAGTTGGAGGCAATTGTGGAAGGAGACCTCTGAACTTGTGTCAGAGGGCAGGGAGGAAGGGAGAGGGAAATTTTCCCCCATCTTCCACTCATGATATCAGTTATGCCACTAGAGCTAGTTGGATTCGTTGGGATTACTGAATTTGTAGAGAAGCAGAGACATAAGTTCCAAACACATAGATTTAGAAAGAGAGTCATTTTATGGAGACAGCAGCTTCAAGAATCATAACCCTTAGAAACAGAGAGTCAAGCTGTGGAGAGGAGTAATCCCTGGAAAACTCAGTGTAAGGACTCTAAAGAGAATGGACATCTAAGCTTGGTAAATTCACCTAGTACAGATACTGCTTCTAAAAGGACCTGTGTATGGATTCTACAATGGGAGAAAGAGCATTCAGTTCCTGTAGTACCAGGAGTTGTGAGATGCCTTTGCTATGCATGCATCCTACTCTTGTGACACACTGCCATTATAACTGTAAACCTGCTTTTTCCATGGACGTTATGTATATTTGTATGAGACTCCACTTCACGTTGATGGGGGAAATATTTTGTACTTATTTTTCTTATTGTATCATTTGAGTAAATGTCTTTGCTAAGAGGTAGTTGTGTCTAATGGCTGACAGTCAATGGAAATTGCATAGATTGGGGCTCATGAGTTATAGTAGTAGGAGTAACCTGTCACAGGGTAACATGAACTAGAACATGAAGTAGCAGTCACCTTCTGGGGACACTGCTCTCTCCTGGTTCTTCTGTTTACTCCTTCTTAGCCTCCTTTACTGTATCTTCACCCAGGTCATATCCATTAATCATGAGTATTCCCCAAAGCTCTGACCTGGGACCCCCTCCCTTCTCCCTCTATACTATCTCACTTGATGATCTCATCAGTTCCCAAAGATTCAATTATCATTCCTATGCAGATGATTTCCCAGATCTATATATCTAACCCTAATCTCTCTCCTGAACTCCAGTCCCATATAACTAATTTCATCTTGGGCATCTTGAATTGGATGTCCAATAGGTTTCTTAAACTCAACATGTCCAAAATAGAATCCATCAATATTTATATATTGATCAATCATTAAATGCCTACTATGTACCAGGCAATGGAGATACAAAGATAAAAGCAAACCTTCAAGAGTGTGGGGCTCTAGCTGGGTGATATACCATCTATCTCTATTTGTTTCTCTTCCTTCCTTCCTTCCTTCTTTCCTTCCTTCTTTCCTTCCTTCCTTCCTTCCTTCCTTCCTTCCTTCCTTCCTTCCTTCCTTCCTTCCTTCCTTCCTTCCTTCCTTCTTCCCTCCCCTCCACTCTTTCTTTTATTTCTCTCTGTCTCTGTCTCATCTGTATTTCTATATCATAGCTGTAGCTATATCTACTTACAAAATAGATGCAAAGTGATTTTAAGGGGGAAGTCATGACCAGGAAGGTTTCACGTAGAAGTTGGTGCTTGAGCTGAGCCTTGAAGCAATGTCCTAATGGGACACACACACACACACACACACACACACACACACACACACACACACACAGAAACAGACACAGAGAGAGAAGGAAAGGAGGGAGGGAGGGAGAGAGAGAGAGAGAGAGAGAGAGAGAGAGAGAGAGAGAGAGAGAGAGAGAGAGAAGAAAAGAATGTATTTCAGGTATGAGGAGTAGCCAGGGGAAGGATACAAGCAGCAAGAGATGAAGTGTTGTATCAAACAAAACCAAACCCCCAAACTGTAAGGTTTGTTTGTCTGGACCATAGTGTCTGTAGAGAGAGCAATATGTAATAAAGGATAGAAACAAAAGTATAAACCATATTTGATTCTAGAAACGATAAAGTTTAATGGGGATGGTTTCATGGGCAGTTCTATAATTTAGGCTACTCAACTTTAGCAGTTGTATGGCTATTAGATTGGAATAGGGACAGACTCAAGGTAGGGAGATCAATTAAGAAGCCAATTCTTTAGTGAAGGTGATAGTGATAAAGGTCAGGACTGGCTTTGTTGGATGCTGGCTTTTTGAATAAAGAAAAGGGGACAGATTCAAGAGTATAAAGGTAGAAATGACAATATTTGGCAACTGAGTGCATATGTGGGGGTAAATAAAAGACACTGGCTGTATTAAACATGGTGCTGGAAGTGGAGTCATGAAAGATAGCTTGAATCTCACCTCTGGCACTTATTAGCTGTAGGCAGTCACCTTACCTCCCTGAGACTCAGTCAGCTCTCTGTCTTATCTACTAAATCATAAACTGAGGCTGAGTAAGAGAAGTTTCCACAACCTATTTTAAAATGATAGGTCTGAGAGAAATGAGTTAGAGTAACAATAACAGATAAATTTAATTTAAAGGGTAGAGGGGAGAGAGAAGGGAAGAAGGCAGGCTGTTTGGCCAGGGGTACCTATATAAGAAGCCAGTGATCTTGGGATAGGTCCTTTGGTACCTAGTAAGCCTCCAGAAATAGAATAGGCCTTTAGTTGCTATAGCCAGATTCACTTTACTGAGGAGAAAAGGGAAGTATCTGTGGTAGGGGGAAAGAAATAAATTACTGTCTCTTCTGACACCCCCCTAAAGCATATTTAACCTCAGGATCAGCCTTAGGAATGGAATGATTTTTAGGGTCTTGAAAAATGACCCCTGCCCCAACGAATGTCTTTCATACCTTTCTTTATTCCATAACTGGAGATTGTAGGATCATAGAATTTAGAACTGAAAGCTGCCTTATAGACCATTTATTCTAGTCCTGATCATTTATTCTTGTCTAGATGTGGAAATTGAAGTTCAGGGTACTAATGTGATTTGCTTGAGGTCATACAGGTAAGATAAATCCAACTTTATTTCCACTATACCAAGATAAAAAAATAAAAAAAAGAATCCAGCTATTCACAAATAGACAATTGAAGAGGTTAGACCACATGCTAAAGTCACTTCCAATTTTAAATTCTATGATTCTGTGATTTCTAATTCAGCTCTAATGTTCTATGAGTCTATAAATCTATGTAAGTCTAGGAAACCTTAATATATGAGTGTGAATTAATTTCAGTCAGAGTATGAAAGTTATCCTGTCTTAATAGAAGGAGGGATACTATTGAGGAAGGGAAGAGCAAAAGGGAAGGCTGAGAACACCGGAGACACACTTTGCCTATTTTAAACATTTTGTGGTCATGCATCTATGTTATTTTTATCTATGTATTGACACAAGCTTCTTGCAAAAAATATTTCATACCCTTCCTGGCCTGAAAGCTTTGTACTTTAGTGAGAACTCTGAAAACCAGCCTTCAATTGAGTAATACTGATCTGAAATCACCTTCAGAATCATACTAGTTCTTCACGATTTTCTGGGTCTTTCTAACACCAACCTCAGTAACAGTGTCTTATTGTCAAATCCAGTTTGTCAGTCAGCTGGATTAATCTAATGATGAAATTGTTCCATTATGATCAAATCAGGGAAACATGGAGACAAAACTCAAGTTATATATACCTCCAAAGACATAATAGGCTAATATATCATTTCACACAGTGCAGTGATACCAATATAAAATCAGTTTCCAGTACTTTATAACAAGGAAGCTGATACTAAAACTGTAATTATTTTCTTCACAACATTCTGGGCCCTTGGGGCTACTACAACATCCTATTTATAGGGTCTAGTGGTTTTTCTTTTCTTGCTCAATCTCTATTTGTTAATATGCCCATATTGATATGTCATCAGTGATTGGTTGCATGTGCAAAGAGAGCACTGTGAGCATATGAAAAAAAAAAGCCTTTCCTTGGAATGTGACTACTTCTAGGTACTTTAAAATTGTTTTTAACATTTGTGAGGAATTTTATTGAATGCAATTACACTGTCATATTCTACTAGATATTTAAATGAAAGTACAGCTACTTTGCAAATGGTCAATTCAATTGACATGAAATAGATGTCCCATTCAAAATAAAATAAAATCATAGGCACAAGTCAATTTATGGCAAGCCAATTTTCCTATGAGCTATACTGTCCAATTTGAAATGTGTATTAGTGTGAGCATGTCTGCACACATGTGCTCCCAAAGAATATTTATGAATATATTCATATGTGACTTTGTGTGAATGGAACACAAAGGAATCTAGCCAGAAAACATTCACTCAAAAGATTTAGAAAAGGAAGCCCACTGAACTTGGTTAAATACAATACAATTTCAGCTCCTCCACCTGTACCCAAACCATGGAATCTTGCTTTTTTAGGTGTTGCTTCCAGTAACAGTTTGGGAATAATTTAAATATACTTTTGACAATTCTGCTACTGGTGCTGGATTTTCGAATCTAATTTTTATGAGAGTAATTAGATAAAGCCTCCTTCTCTCTTTCTGGTTGGGAAAAATCAGATCGGGTTCCAGCGAGCACTCATTGGATGCTCCTACCCAATCAAACATGGGCTACTGGGCAAAACCCCATGTCCTTCATTTCACAGCAACCTATCATATGCTCATCACTGTATACTCAGACAGGAGCTTCTTTAACATCTTGACACTAACCTGGGTGACCTTGAGCGGAGGTTATTTATGCTCCCCATCCCCCATCAAATGCAACAATTTCCAAGCTAAACCAAGTGGAAGGAAGAGACGTTCCACAGAAGATGAAGGCATAAATGGGTTGCAATCTGCATTAGAAATATGCACGTCAGTGGGATCACAGTGCAAGTAAAACTTCAGGAAAGGGGCTGACTTCAGGCAGTGAGGCCTCTTACTGAAAAGCCCTGCTGTTTGCAGAGAGGAGAGTCTGCATTTGGCTTTTCAGTTCACAGAACAGACACCTAGAACCCACTCTGCTTAGGAAAGCAAAAGCCCAATGCCTCTCCCCTTCTGTCTCCCTGGCTTATTTTCTACCAATATTGACTTGTCAGGTAATAAAATCCTGGGTTTGACATGTGGTGCAAAGCTCTGGTATGCTCAACGCCGCTAAAGCCACGTTGTATGTCCAATTCTGTCTCCTGAAAGCCATTTTCCTTTTCAACCCCACTGCCACCCCTCTCCTCTGCGTTTTTGTTTTTCTCTTAATACCTCTTTGCCTTTCGAGGTTTCGAAATAGCCTTGTGTTGTTCTAATTTTTAAAAATTATATTTATGCCTTTTGTTTTTATACAACTGTCACTTCTCGATATAATTTCCAAACACATCAGTCCCGAGTCATCTCTTGTAACAAAGAAATACAGTTAAGCAAAACCAAACAAAGCAATCGATTCTGCCTGTGTATGCACGATTCCGTATCCATAGCCAGCCTCCTCCCCAAAGCAAGGAGAGAGGTGCATTCCTTATTTTGAGGGTTTGCTCTTGCAAGCTTCCCCGCCCACCCCCAAGAAGTAGGCTACTTCCCAGAACTCAACTTTGTTGCCAGTTCTTCCTGCGGGGAGGTTCCGAGCTGGCAGAAGGCACCCCTGGTATCCAAAGCAGCTACGAGGAGCCCCCTTTGCCCCGGGAAAGGGAACCTGACCAATCTAGCGGTAAAGGCTACTATAGAGCAGCTGCCGGGGTGGGGCACGCCGCTGGAAAAACAGCTGGGGGCTGTGGCCGCTCTAGCTGTGGCTCAGGAGCGCGGATACCAGTTCACCAATCTGCCCACCCTGTCACCTGGACAGAAATCTTTTTCTGTGTCGTGACATGTCCTGAAAACCAACCCGCCCGCCTGAAGCATCATCACCTTTGGTGGAAAGTGAGGCAGCCCTTCTTCTGCCGGGCCGGAGCTGAGTCGAACGCCCCCTTGCCTCCCTCCTCCTCCTCCACTTCTGCCTCCTTCTCAGTAGTCTGGATACCGAGCTTCCAGCCACCCTGCACACACCCGTGCCCAATGTGTTCCAGCTGCGGGAAGGTGGCGGGGGTGGGGTGGGGGGTGGGGGGGACTGCGAGTAAAGGGGGAGGGTCTGTGAGCAGGAAACGCAGCCGAGACTGGGCTGGTGCAACTCGCAGCTCCCTTTCTCCATAGGAACTTTCCTAAGACAAAAGGAACCCTTCTATCGATTACCTCCCCAGCCCCTGCCTGTCTCTGTGCTGCTGAAAAGCACAATTTTATTTATCCAGAAACATAGCTTCCTTCACAGTACCTTCAGGTCCTGTGACTATTTTTAAGCAGCTTTGGAAACCTCCCTGGAGGGTTTCTCTTTTACTTCCCTAATAGTGCCCGAGGAATCAGGAAGGAGTAACACAGGCCAACAGAAAACATTCTATCTGTGGTGTAATGGGGAGAAAAGAGTTAAATTAGTTGGTATGGCTCTGCCACCAGCTAGCTGGGTGACCTTGAACAAATTATTGGGAATCATCTTCAAAATGAGGAATTGAGGAGTTGAACTAGGCACAAGGGTTCTTATTCTAGGGAAAACAGATTCTGGAGGTCCATAAACTTGGATGGGAACAAAAAAATTATATCTTTATGTCAATATAATTGATTTCCTTCATAATCCTATGTATTTTATTTTCTACATTTAAAAATATTATTCTGAGAAGAGATCTACAGATTTTACAGGCTGCCCAAAGGGTCCGTACAAAACTCTGAACCAGAGAAATTCTAAAATTCCTTCTAGCTCTAGAATTCTAAAGAGTTGAGAAGGATGGGGATGGGACAGTAGAGTGCTAGCTGGCTTTGGAACTGAAGGACAAGGGCTCAAACTTGGGCTCCATCACCTGTTCCCTGTATGATCTTAAGCAAGAAAGATGACTTCAGAGGTTCCTTTCAGGTATAAATCTACAATTCTGAGACTCTGAGATTCTATCACCTGATGTCTATCTCTATGTACTCCTTTCTGTGACCTTGACCAAATCATATTCTGGGCAGTTACATGATTAGGGGTTTCATGAGATGATGCCTAAGGGCTTTGTCTTCCAACTTTAAATCTATGAACCAATTCTTGTCCAGAGCTTTAGATTTGGAGTCAAATGCACCTGTCTGAATCTTCCTCAGACACAAACTGATCCTGAGCAAGGAAAATTTTTTCTTTGAGCTTCCCCATAAGTAAAATGGGAATAAGAGTACCCTTCCCAGAGGATTGTTGTGAGGATATCATCAGAAAGAATATTGAAATTGGTGGACTGGTTACTTCAGTCAACTACTTATTGTTTGTGTGACCTTGGGCAGGTCACAACTACTTTGGACTTCAATTTTCTCTTATGTAAAATGAGTGGATTGGACTACATTGCCTTTAAAATTCCTTTCAGCTCAAGGCCTATAATCCTATGAAATGAGATTAAGTATGTAAAGAGCCTTTGGAAACCTTAAAATAACATATTAATGTAAGCTGCAATATTATGCAAAACTTCCTGGAATTTGAATTTTAGTAAATCTTCTAGCCTAGTGGTTTTAATATCTTTTGCACTAACATAGTGTCATTTTCTGAAGTATCTTAAAGGACTGTTGTTAGGAAAGCACCTTGCAAACCCCAAATGGTGCAAGTTTGTACAATGTAAGTTGTACAATGTGTAAGTTGGTGAGTAATATCCAAGAGGATGCTAAAATCAAAAAATAGCAAATATAGGTTTGGACTGTGCCATGGCTGCTGCTGCTGCTGCTGCTGCTTCTTCTTCTTCTTCTTCTTCTTCTTCTTCTTCTTCTTCTTCTTCTTCTTCTTCTTCTTCTTCTTCTTCTTCTTCTTCTTCTTCTTCTTCTTTGCTTTTTGGAGGTGGGGGAAGGCAGGGCAATTGGGGTTAAGTGACTAGCCCATGTTCAATTGGCTAGCAAGTGTTAAGTGTCTGAGACCGGATTTGAACTCAGGTCCTCTTGACTCCAGGGCTGGTGCTCTATTCATTGTGCCACCTAGCCACCCCTGTATCATGGCTTCTTAACATTTTTTGTATAATGATTCTTTTAACAGTCTGGTAAAGCCTATGAACTTTTCAAAAAAAATTTTTTTAGTGTGTAAGATAAAATAGAATTACAAAGGAAACCATATATATTGAATAATTAATGAGTATTTAAAAAAACAAGTTCATAGTTCTTAGCTGTTTAAGAAGACTCTAATGCCAACATTCTCTTTGTTAAGTTTCTTTGATGGGATGAAATGAGGCACTCAGAAGGCATTGAGTAACTAACAAAAGGTTTTCTTTGCCCTAACACAAGCAAGTATATATAATAAGGACATAGTGGCACTTAGGTTCTCAGGGTTAGGTCCTTGTCTACCCCATGTGGAGATGAGTGTGGTCATCAGGTCAAGATACTGTGAAAGATGTGGTGCTTCACATGGTTTTCAGAAATCCAGCAAATTCAACTGGCCTAGACTCCATTTGGTTGAGACTTTTTATACTTTTATAAGTCCAGGAAGCAAGGATCAATCAGGTTTCAGAGTACAGATTTGTTTTCTTTTAAGGAAAACTAATCCCATTAAGCTTGGGAAGAAAGAGGAGGGGTCTGGGACTGTTCTAGACTGAAAGGACTGCTTCAGAAAAGTTGAGGCCAATCAGGTCTGAGAGTCAGCTTTGTTTTCTTTTAGATAAGCCCTCCATATCTGTGGGCAGGAAGAAAAAAGCTATATCATGAAAATGCTGGTGAAATGCCCCCCTAGCTGAGGATGAGATGCTATAGCTACAACACTTATGGGCCTTAAGGTTCACTTCTGATCAATTCCCTTTCCCAAAAATACTTAGTTGTAATGCAGTCTCTGGCCATAGTCAAAACAGTTAACTTTTCCATCTGATTACTCCCTGTGTTTTAATTAGACATTAAAAGTTCAATTGGTCATTTTGAGATAAGCAGTTTTTTTTTCCTTTTTGGAGGGCAATTGGGGTTAAGTAACTTGCCCAAGGTCACACGGGTAGGTTTTTGTTTGTTTGTGTTAAGTGTCTGAGGCCAGATCCGAACTCAGGTCCTTCTGACTCCAGGGCCAGTGCTCTACTCACTGCGCCACCTAGCCACCCCAAGAGAAGCAATTTTGATAGATTATAAAGTTATTTTGAAATCAGGAATAGTAATAGCAGCAATAGTAATAACTAGCACTTAGTGATTTACATGGCATTTATACAGCATGTGATAGAGAATATAGATTCTCTATTTATAGAAATACTGATTAATCCCTATTTCTTTTTTTCTTTATTAATTTGTTTGTTTACTTTTATTTTACAAGATTCAGTTCCACAATCCCTTGAAGTTTCAAATTTTATCCCCCAACCTCTTCTCCCTCCCCGCCATTTCCTCCCCCCCACCCCATGGCGGCATGCAATCCATCCCTATTTCTTTTAGGTTTAAAGATAAAGATGGAGTAGATGCAGTTGAATTCTTTAGAAACCCAGTGAGAGAGCATAATGCCAGGCCTTAGGACTATTTCAATACCAAAGCAAAAACATGTGTTTCCTGAGAAAGTGTCTGGAAACACTTCTTTCTTATTCAATTCATGTCCACCTAGGTTTCTGAAAAGGAACTGTGCTACTCCCACTATATTTTTCTAATGGCAATTGAACTGAATTTATCACTTATCAAAATGTTGCCTTCTTAAATGTTGCCAGTATATCATTGTCAGTCAGATGTATTTGAATACCCAGTCACTCATTCAATTATCATTGCTAACTTTTAAAATTACTACTGGGCTTGGCAGTACAGTCCTATAATCTTTGGTTCTGTGGAGGCTGAGGCTGGTAGATCTCTTGAGTCAGGACTTCTGAGCTACAGTAGGGGTAAAGCAGATTATATGTCCACAATAAATCAGTAACCAATATGGTGAGTGTTGGGGAGAAAGTATGGGTGGGGGATACCAAGTTGCCTAACAAGGGGCAACTCAGCTCAGATCAGAAATGGATCAGGTTGGGACAGCTTCTGGGCCCATCAGCAGTGTTTTTGCCCTTTTTTGAATCCCCAATGCTTAGTATAATGCCTGGTATATAATAAGTACTTAATAAAAGCTTGTTGACTGACCAACTGGCTTGAAATAAGGAGATCTGGGTTTGAATCCTGACTTTTACTCTTATTATCTGTGTGACCATGGTTATCTAGGTAGCATGGTGGGTAACAGTGCTGGACTTGAAGCTGGTCAGACCTGGGTTCGAATCCTGTCTCAGACACTTGCTATGTGACCCTGCACAAATCACTTGATCTTTCTGTGCCTCAGCTCTGTCTACTATATAGTGGGGATAATAACCCCTACATCACAGGATTATTGTGAAGATTAAATGAGATAATATATGTATAAAATTTTACAAACCTTAAAACTCAACATAAGTTATTATTATTATTATTAGTAGTAGTAGTATTAGTAACTGAGTTTCAATTTCTTCATGTTTAAAATAGGGATAACACTTCTACTTCACAACATTGTTGTTGAAAAGTGTTTTGCAAATCTTTTTTTTTTTTTTGAGGGTAATTGGGGTTAAGTAACTTGCCCGAGGTCACACGGCTAGGTTTTTGTTTGTGTGTGCGTTGAATGTCTGAGGTCGAATCTGAACTCAAGTCCTTCTGACTCCAGGGCCGACACTCTACTCACTGCGCCACCTAGCCGCCCCTTTTGTGTTTTGCAAATCTTAATGCTACATAAGTGTGAATAATGATTATACCTCAATCTAAACTTGACCTAGGAAACCTTTTAAAATATCCCCCATAAATGAGCATGCACTCTCTACTTTAAGACCTCCAGTGATGATGAAGCCACTGTACTATATTCCTGCTGCAACCTTTTCCACCTTGGACAGCTCTAATTCTCAAGTCCTCAAAGAGATGGAAGTACCAGATCATTTTACTTGTCTCCTGAAGAACTTGTATGTGATTCAAGAAGCAACAGTTTGAACTGAACATGGAACAACTGGTTGGTTTAAGATTGGGGAAGGAGTAAAACAAGGTTATATATTGTTACCTTATTTATTTAACTTATAAGCAGAGTACACCATGCAAAATGCTGGACTGGGTAAATTAAAAACTGGAATTAAGGTTTCTGGGAGAAATATCAACAATCTCAGATATACAGATGATATCACTCTGAGGGGAGAAAGTGAAGAAAAATTAAGAGGTCTCGAGTATAAAAGCTGATTTTAAGCTTAGCATTAAAACAAACAAACAAGAATATGGCAACAGGTCCCATCACTTCCTGGAAAATAGAAGGAAAAGAAATGGAAGCAGTGTCAGATTTTATATGCTTGGGCTCAAAGATCACTGCAGATAGCAATTGCAGCAATGAAATTAAAAAAAAAAAACTTTCTTCTTGGAAGGAAGGTTATGAGAAATCTGGAGAGCATGCTAAAAGTCAGAGACATCACCTTGCTGACAAAAGTCTCTAGAGTCAAAGCTACAGTTTTTCCAATATACCTCTTAGGGTTGACTAATAAGGAAAGCTGAATTGACCCTTTTGAATTCTAGTGCTGTAGAAGACTTTTGAGAGTCCCTTGGAGAGAAAGGAGATCAAATCAATCAGTACTTAAAGAAAATAATTCAGACTATTCTTTGGAAGGACAAACACTGAATTGAAGCTTAAATACTTTGGCCACATAATGAGAAGACAGGATTCATTGGAAAAGAAATTGAAAACAAAAGGAAAAGGGGACAGCAGAGGATGAGATGGATAGATGGTGTCATGCAAGCAATGAACACTAACTTGGACAGATTTGGGGAGTTAGTGGAGGATGGAAGGACCTGATGTGCTTGGTCCATTGGCTCATGAAGAGTTCGACACAAGTGAACAACAACAATTATCAGAAAGTCTTACCTATGTCAAGGGAAAATCTGCCTCTCTTTAACTTCCACCATTAATTCTGGCTGGGTCCTTTATGGTCAAACAGGAAAATTATCTCTCTTTTTCTACATGGCAGTCCTTCAAATACTTACAGACACCTATCACATGTCCCTCAAGTCTTCTCTAGGCTAAACATGTCCTGTTATTCTAACTGATATTCATATAGAATTGCCTATAGTCACCTCACCATCCCAGTTAACTTCCCATGAAGGTACCCCCATTTGTAAATATTATCCTACAAATATGTCTCTCAGAGCTGAACATAATACTATAGGTTGGTATGAATTTATCAAAATAAAGAGGGACTCCTAGAACCTCCCTAAATCTGTACACTATGTTTCTATTAAACACTGTAAGGTTGGATTTGCTTTTAGATGCCTTGCCACATAGTTGACTCCTATGGAAATTGAGCTTTATATTCCACTAAAATCCCTTAATCTTTCTTTCACAGAAATTGTTTTCTAGCCATGCCTCCCTCATTCTGTTGATATTTTCCCCCAAGCTTGAGTGTAGGATTTGACTCAGATATTCAAATGGAAGATCTCATCATTATGGCATTCCCTCCAATGCTGCAAGTTGCAACCTTTCTGTCTGCCCACCTTGTGAGGGTCTTGTCCATGTCTTCCCATAAATTAGCCATAATAGGTTCACTCAATGTTCTAGTGACTTTCTTTGCTTTTCTCTTTACATTGCAAGAATACCAGTGGACCACGTGAGCAGTCCATGGATTGGCCTTCATTTGTGTCATGACCAGATCATCTCCTTTTTTCTACTCATTGTTTGATAACATCCTTTACTCTGCTTCTCCATAAAACTTTTGATTTATAATGTGCTCAGACCATCTCACACCCACTATTAGACCTTTCCATTGATCTCTTTTACTTTGGGCAAGTCACTTAACTTCTCTGGGCTTTGTTGCTTTATCTGTAAAAATGAGAGTGTTGGACAAATGGGTTTCCAAGGTCCCTTCCTGATCTACTTCAAGGGTCTACTTGTTCTATTTTATCTGCTTTTCCCACTTTTATTTTTACTGGTGACTTTTCTACCTCCTTTACAAGAACACCTTGGATTGTGATATTAGAGTACAAGTGTAATGGCATTACAATATTTGAGGATGAAAAGTTTTCTTGATCCCTATTACATTTTATCTTATTAGATTTGCTCTAGCCTGTCATAATCTTGTTGGATCCTGATTAATAGACAAGATATTTGCTATATCTTTCTCAGTTTCATAAAACCTGAACATTTGATAAAGATATCATCTATGCTTTTATAGAAGTCACTAACAAAAATCTGGACCAGAACAGGGCTAAAAATGGATTCCAGGGGGGCACTCCACTAACAACCTTGCTCCAGGAGGCTGACACTGATCTATCTATCAGTACTCTTTAGGTACAACCAGTTCCTAAATCCACTCTGCAGGTCTTTCAAGTAGCCAACATCTGTTGTCCACAGGGAGCCATAAAAGACTTTGCCAAATGCCTAGTTGAAATTCACAGATACTCTTTATAGCACTCCCCTGATATATGTATTTATTAATTCTATCTATTTTTGAACATATGCTAATTCTTTTTTTTTTTTTGCCTTTTGGAGGGCAATTGGGGTTAAGTAACTTGCCCAAGGTCACACAGCTAGGTTTTTGTTTGTGTGTGTGTTAAGTGTCTGAGGTCGGATCCGAACTCAGGTCCTTCTGACTCCAGGGCTGATGCTCTACTCACTGCACCACCTAGCTGCCCTGCATAAGCTAATTCTTAATGATCTCCACTACCTTTTCTTAATTCTCACAAATACTGAGTCATGGTTCCTTTATATCCCGGGGGAAATTTTCACCTGGTGAACAACTTGAGGTCACACTGGGTTAAGCCAAAATTTATGGGGAATATCCAACTCATATATGGGAGGAAGAACCCATGAATGAAGACTGAACCAGGGGTGTAATGCCAGGGAATGTGGCACAGAATCAGTGAGAATCTAGTAGAGTGGTGCATGTCACTGAAACAGTAGTTGTTGTTATACTATTCCCTTATATGCTATAGTACTCTTTTATGGTAGCAATGTTCAGGCCCTTCTCCCTTCTCTCTCCATGGTGTCAGCATTACCTGACCCTGGACATGAAAGAATGAAGCTACAATTGTGGAATGACAGATGCTAGAATTGTTATTTGAGGCACAAGCTATCCTCAGTGTCCCTTCAAAGCACAAAACCGTAAACTACATAGGGAGCTGCCTTTTATGTCAAGAAGTAAGCCTGGTCCCTGGGAAAGCTCTTGGGATGTACTGACATTGGCATTTCAGACACTTGTGAAAACCAGATGCATTTTTTTCTGTTACCTTAGTGACTGTTCTTGAGATTATGCACTATTAATAAAAGATATGCTAAGGTAGGCTCCCAGGAAAATTGTACAATAGAGAACAACCTCAGAAGGTCTTTTTATTCCCTCGAGAATGTAAAAAAAAATCATAGGACAGGAGTTCTGTCTTTGAACTATTTACTCTATTTTCAGCCATGATTCCTTTTAAGATTTTGTTTTAATCTTCTAACACTGACTTCTCCAAATCCAAGGCCCTCAGTTTCCTTTCTTGCACACTTACTTTTCTTTTAGAATTTTATTTTTGTCAGGTTTCCTTAGCAGTATAATTTATATACCTGTCTTAATGCCTCTCAAGTCTCTTGGTTAAGCCACCACCCCTCTCTCTTTGGGTTTCTCCCCCTTTCCCTTGACTCTTCTCTATTTCTGAAAATGTCTCGTTCAAAATTATCATAATTACAAATGTTCAGAATTAGAAGCAATGGGGTGGAAGATGCAAAGAGGTAAGTTTAGGTTTAATGTAAAGAAAAGCTTCCTAATGATTTAAGCTATCTAAAGGTGGAAAGGGAAGCCCTGGGAGTTAGAGGGTTCCTCCTCATTGGAGTTCTGTTATTCTAGCAAAGGCTGGATGACCACTTGTCAGGGATATTGTAAAAAAAAGATTTTTTTTTTCCAATGCAGTTGGCACAGATTCTGTGATTCTCTAGAAATCTTATGGAATTCCTGTGTCAGAGATTCTCATGAACCAATGTCCTTTTAGAAATGTGGGAAGACATTTTTGCTTTCTTTGTTTGTAGGCCCCACCCAACAAACTTGAGGAAATATATGTATAGTACTTCTAGTATAATGAGACTATTTTCCATGTATTAAAGTTACACCCTAGCTCTTCTATGTAAGTACAAAGTTTACAATATTATAGGACACTATTTTACTGAAATAAGTACAAAAGCTAATCCGAATCACAGGCCCTCTCCCTCTCCTTTTCCCTCTCATTCTTTCTCTCCCTTTCTCCTTTTTCCTCTCTCTCTCCCTCTCCTCCCACCTGAAGGGTTAATGATTTAAGCTATCTAAATGTGGAAAGGGAAGCCCTGGGAGTTAGAGGGTCCCACCTGTTCTGTTACTGGCTGAAAACTTCAGTAAGGCCATGGTAAGACTCTAGAATTCACCATTCATGAGTGCCATCATCCTAGTGAAAGATAAAGGTAAATCCTCCAAAGCCCTCCTTTCATTCCTCTTTGAATGCCACTGTTCTCTCCCTTTTTTATACCTTTCTCATCTCCAGTCTCTACCAGTTTATCAGCCCTGCCTATTACCATGTGTACCTTTAGACAAGAGCTCCATTTATATTCCCATGTCAGATAGGGAAATATTACAACATTCACTCTATTCATACTTTCTGACTCTATAATAGATAAATCCTATAACTAGGACAATGGCAAAGGACAGATTTAAAGGACAATGGCAAAGGCAGATTTCAGTTTTATTGAAAACTCTGATTTACTTGCAAGGGGAACTAAATGATCGCACTCCCTCTGCCCATCAGAATGTACTTGAATTCATTGTTCATATCCATCAGTGGGATATCCTTATAACTTGGTATCTGGTTATATGGCTGTTCCCTTGTGCGCAGTGGAATGTCTGTATTCTGAGCCCACAAGCAGCACTTCTGCAAGAAAAGTCCTTTCCAGTCTGCCACCTCCAGAAGCAAGGATTATAGAGCAAGGATTGTTGGGAACAGTATTTGTGTGATGCCTGTGCTGGATTTTTAGCATTCTGGCCTGTATTTTTCCAAGTCCCCTATTAGTAGAAAGCCTTTCTTGTCAATATTACATTATTTCAGCCATATTGTAACATTATTATGGTGTGTGTGTGTGTGTGTGTGTGTGTGTGTGTGTGTATTTGTGTTTTGTTGTGGGAGGAGAGGGTACAACAAAAAAAGAACAAGAAAATAAGCATGAGAGTCTTCAATCTGTCCACTTGGGGATATCACGAGACTAGAGAACTTTCAGATATTGTCTTATTCAGGGATGCCTTAATGAATAAGAAATTGAACCTGGAGTCAGAAGGATCTGGGTTTAAATCCTACTTCTGATATTTAATATGCATATGACTCATGGCAAGTCACTTGGACTCTGGGCCTCCATTTTCTCATCTGCAAACATTGGGGGTGAGATTTGAACTCAAAGTCCTCCAAGGTCTTTTTCAGCTCCAAATCCATGTTCCTACAATTCTTCCTCCCACTCAATTATTTATGGTGATGAGAAAGATAATTAGCAGCATTTTTATAACTGCAGCAAACTTAAAAAAAATCTTTAGGATGCTTCCCAGGACTTTCTATTTATATTGAATTCGGGAGATTTTTGGAAGGAAGATGATGCCCCTTCTGGCATTTCTGAATTCCTTATCCCTCTGTGGTTCATCTCTAAATTAGTACCAAGGCAGCCAACAACAAAACAAGTTTCTTAGTCATCTGAGCTCTTGGAAACCTAGCTTCCTTCAAGGTTAAGCTCAAGGGCTATCTTTTTGGTGAGGCCTTTCCTGATTTTCCCCTAATTGTTAGTGATCCATGCTCCCTTGAAGTTATTTGTATTTATTTAGCTATGAACATGCACTTTCTACCATAACAGAATGTTAACTTCCTGAAAGCAAAAATTGTCTTGTTTTTTGTTGGTTGTTGTATTTTCAGTGCCTAATACAATGCCGGGCACCAGAGTTGGCATTTAATAAATACTTATTGAGTTGAATTTAATTAAATTAAGCAGGTTTAGTAGGTATAGTGACTGACAGTTCAGACATCCAGTAACATTTGCATGACCTATTTCTCATACTCCATTTGGAAAAAATATTACTACAAATTGCCTTGTATTTATCCTTTTTACTGCTCCATCATTTGTTTCTGGATTTGTTCCAGTAACTTTCTACTTGTCTTTCAAGTTTAATGTCATGTGATCCACTGAAGGCGAATTCTCAAAGATGGGTCAATTTGTCTCAGTTTTGGCAGGAAGCTGTTGTTGGAAGTAAGGCTAAGTAGCTGCTAGTTTATTCTTCACTTAGGAACACTAAATGTTTCTCTTCCTCCAAATGGTGACCTTGAAATTCTAGTGTTCTTGTGATTTGGTAAAAAAATACCTGTATAACACTAGGAATGAAAAGTATAAAGGTTACATGGCTTTCTGTACCTTATAAGACCAATTTGTGGAAAATCTGGTAGAGCCCAAGATATTGACGGATGATATTAGAACTAGAGACACAGCATGGAATAGCAGACAAAGAAATATATTTCTTATGCAGATCTCGAATAAATATGCCCTGTAAATTGAAATGGTTTAGCTGAAGTGGTTATTGTAGATTCATGAATGTAATATATATGCATGTAATAATGGCAGCATAGAGTAACATGAGGAAAAGCTGCGCTCAGCTGCCCCTCCTTTGCCTCATCACCTCAGTCCTGATGTTTTCATAGATGAAGAAATGATCCAGAAATGTCAAATATAAGACACTTGATCTTGAAATCATGTATGTGCTGGATTTTTTCATTAAATGTCATCTTAGTTTTATTATTTTTCTTCCCTGATTGATGGGTGCAAATTTCACAGTCTCAAAGGCATCATGACTACTTGGAAAATATTTCCAAGAACGCCAGCTTCCTGTGACTGTGGTCCTAGGAAGTCTTGTCTAGGAAAGCAGACTTGGACACACTCGGTCCTTGAGCATGTTTGGTCTTGGACGGATTGTTCCCTGGCCAGTCTCAAATAAGAGATGGAGTTTTCTCAGGGGACTCTTTTCTCTGTTTGGTTGTAGCACCACTTGCAATTCTTAGGATTATCCACTTGGTGGCAGTAGTAACTCAGTGCTAGTCTACAGGGCCAGCATGGAAACTTCCTTGCATTTCCTTTAAAGAGCTGAAAGAGTGCAGAGTATCCCAGACTTCTCCAGGATTAAGATCCTCTGTCTTAATTAGCTCCTTTGAAATAGACTTTACAATTCTGTCATTCTAGTTTGTGACCCAAGCAGGGCAGCACAGAGCAGAGCAAATGCTTGGGAGTTTTGTGACTCCCCAAAGGATAAGCAACTCACATCTCCTTTGTGGGATACCCATTTTGTTGTGTTCCAAAGGCAAAGACAGGAAGTAGTAAAGTTCAGTGTTGGCTCTTATT
Source organism: Gymnobelideus leadbeateri (assembly GCA_011680675.1). Classification (NCBI taxonomy): domain Eukaryota; kingdom Metazoa; phylum Chordata; class Mammalia; order Diprotodontia; family Petauridae; genus Gymnobelideus; species Gymnobelideus leadbeateri. The sequence continues at coordinate 65,245 of WOXC01000195.1, read as the reverse complement.
CATTATGTATCAGAATACTGCAGGACTCAGCTTACTGTATATAAGGGGGTGGGGGAGATGTGTATCACAGCAAATCATGTCCCCAGAAGCCTAAGCAAGTATATTCAATATAATTCTGATTTAGTACAATGGGTGTAAATCTGGTACAAATAGACAGTGAAAAACTGTAATATGCTTACCCCACCTAAATGAGCTGATATTATAAATGCAAGTCAATGCATCCCTCAGATAGGTCAGTTCAGTGGTCTTGAGCTTTAATTAAACAAGAACTGACTTTTGAAAAGTTGTCCTGCCTTCCTTTTGCCAGAATAGAGTTTGTGATGATATAGTTTTGAGTCCAGGTGGTCATAGGAGTATATGCTATAACCATAGAGATGAGGCACCCACCCTTGAGGTATTAAAAGATCCAGAGGAGGGCTTGTGTTATGTTGGCTAGTACTAGGTGGGGTAGACCTTCTGTGGGGGATTTATGGGAAAATATGGAAAAAATTGCATAGGATGAGAAGGCAAGGAAGGTTTTAAAAATTTTACCTTGGTTAAGTATCTACCTTGGAGAAATCGTGAATCCACTAAAACACTCAAGGGTGAAAATGAGATTTAATTTTATATGCAGGACATACTTGCACTCTATGTTTCAATCTAACTGGTCTTCCTGCTGTCCTTCACACAAAACATTCCATCAGAGCCCTTGCATGAACTGTATTGTCCCTTCACTTCATACCTAAAATGCATGCCCTTCTCACTTGTGCTTCTTAAAAATTCTAGCTTCCTTAAAAGATGAGCTTAAGTGCTATTTCTTACATTTGTTCTGTAGGAAAAATTCCCCCAGTTATTTGGACTCTCATTCCCTGATATCACTTTTCATCCATTTTGTATAATTTTTGGACTTGCTTATTTGTATGCTTGTCTCTCTCTTTCCATGTCCTTGTAGAATGTAAGCTTTTTTGTGGCAGGGACTGTTTTTTGTTTGGAAGGAAGAGAGGAATGAGAAAAAAAGGGGATAAGGAATGAAAAAGGAAGGGAAGGGAAAAGAAAGAGAGGGAAAAGAAGGGAAGGGAAGTGGAAGGAAAAGGAAGAGAAGGAGGAGACAAGGGGGAAAGACAGGAAAGTGATGGAAAGGCAAGTGAAGTGGAAAGGAAAGGAAAAGTGAGGAAAGGAACAAAGAAGAAAAGAAGGAAAGGAGAGGAGGAGAAGAAAGGAGAGGAAAAGAGAAGAGAGGAGAAGAAAGTAAAGAAATGAAGGAGGGAGGGTAAGTGAAGAGAAGGAAGCAACTAGAAAGGAGGAAAAAAGGGAAGTCAAGGCAAAGAAAATCAAAAGAAAGGGAAGGAAATAAAAAGAGAAGGAAAGCATCTTATTTAGATGAAGCCAAATCAAGATGTCATCTCTATTGGAAGTGACCTTTTTAAAAAATAATAAAAAAAGTTCCATAATTAAAAACTCATTTTCTTGAAGCCATTAGGCAAATTAGTTTATTACTAAGCACCTACTATTTACAGTTTTCACTCAGAGGTGATTCTGAATTTTTGAAAGTTGTTTAAGGAGAGTTTATGGACTGATGGGTCTTATTAAGCTGAGTTTTTGGATACTGGGCAAAGTGACAGGTTGTATGTCTATCATCAAAAGACTAGACAATCTAATTTCAGAGGAATCCCTAAGTACATACAGAACATTGTGTTAGGCAGTAAGGAAAATAAAAAAATGTAGATATTTTTTGTTCTCTCTTGTAGTTTACAAATGAATCAAAATCCCAATACGCTATACTTGTTTGTGAAAGAGGTGTTTAGAATTAATAATATGAAAGGGGAGGAGGTAAAGGCAGGGGACACAGTATAGGCAAAAATATGGAAGCAAAGTGACCATGGAAAGTGTGTAAATAGTATAGAAACTAGCATGATGAAAAGGGTGATCATGTGTTGGGGCACACAGGGAAATAAGAATGGAGTTATATAATGGAAGATCTCTAAAAGTTAGACTGAGGAAATTTGATATGATGTATTTTATTTAATAATTTTCTCCCTTACAGCAAACTACCTCATAATATGGTCTAAGGCATAGGGGAACCTCAATGAATATTTGGCTGAGTGAATGAGGGTGCTATTACAGTTTCTTGGAGAAGGTAATGATGTAATGAAAGGGATATTTTGTTAGCAGTGAACTGTATTGACTGGAAGGAGAGGAGACAAAGAGGAGGCTAATGTAATAATGATGGTGAGGTTGTGGTGGGTGACCACCCAAACTTGAATATTCTTAATGGGCCTGGAAAAAAAAAAGGTAGGCAAATCTGATAGAAGCATAGAAGAAAGAAACAACAGGGACATAGGGGAAGAGAGAAAGGGAAAAATGTCAAAGATCTCTTAAAGGTTGCTAGCCAGTGAAACTGGAAGTACAATGGTACTTTTGACCAAAATAGGATAGTTTGGAAAAGGAGTTCATTTATGGGAAAAAATGATGAAATAAACATTGGACCTGCTGAGTTTCAAGTAACTATAGGATAACCAAGTGAAGATGTATGTCCTACCAGCAATTGGTATTAAATAGAACTGGAGTATTTAGATTTAAATAACAAGGGAAAGGGGCAGCTAGATGGCACATTGGATAAAGCATTGTGAAGTTAGGAGGACCTGAATTCAAAACCAATCTCAGATACTTACTAGTTATGTGAACCTGGGCAAGTCATTTAACGCCGATTGTCTCAAAAAAGAAAAGAAAAGAAAAAAACATGAACAAGGGAATTAGAAGAGCGTGAATATCTTCTGTCCAAGGTTCAGCCTATTGAAATGCAGAGATATAGCAAGAAGTAGAATTCCAAGTCTTTTGATCATGGTAGCTCAGGAAATATAGGAGAGATGTATTTTTTAGTTCTATTTCTAGTTGTAAGGAGGACCCACAGAAATGAACTCATATCTTGCAGAGTATCAAGGCAATACTGGAATTGTGGAGGAGTGAAATTAATAATACTGATATTATATAAGAGGAAAATTGAAATGGTCACTGTAACCTGGATTTTATTAATAATGGGCAGAAGATACAAAAATCATTTTGGTCAGGGCCATTTTCACATTAGTCCTCTTATTAAAGTTTTGGGCATTTTCATTCACAACTAGCTCAGCATGGGGTAAGAAGGCCAAATAAGCAATGACACACTTCATAGACAAGCAGAATATTAAAAAAATGTTTTGTAATGATTAATTACTCATTCAAATACCTTAAGGCACAGCATATTTATACTGTAGCATATGATTAAGAAACCTAGGGGGATTTGCAATTGTCAGAAGAAACACTGCCATTAGGAAAAAGCAGGACAAGAATAATTATTATGTAAGAGAAATTGGTTTGACTCTGTCTGGAATTTCAAGAACTCAATTCTTCCCCTTTGTAATTGGGCTGAAAAAAATTTTTTTTCTTGCTGGCAGCTATTTAAAATTCCATGCAATTTATTTTGAAATGTTTTCAAAATAGCATAAGGAAAGTTCTCATATGAAGGATTTTATTGAAATTTAAATTATTCCAAGTTTTTGGCAGCAAGTTATCAAGCATCTCTGTCAATATTCAACTCTCCTGACTCTCCATTCACTCCCAGGGAGAAGCAGAAAGAGATATCATTAATCAATTCTATATGGAATTCAGTTTTGAGTAAACTGAGAGAGATGTGATGGTAGAAATGCCCTCATCATTATAGTGTACTAAAAACACCAACTTCAAATGTAAATTAAGAATCTATCTAGTTCAGGGAACCTGCAGCCTTGAGGCCACATGTGGCCCTCTAGGTCCTTAAGTGTGGCCCTCTAGGTCCTTAAGTGCAGCCCTTTGACTAAATCCAAACATCACAAAATAAATCCTTGTTCTGTTCTATGTTCAAGTTCTGACTTGCCCTGGGTCATACAGCTAGTGTTTGAGAAAATATTCAAACTCAGTTCTTCTTGACTCCAAATCCAGAACTCTGTCTGATATGACACCCACGTACCTTTACTTTCAAGTGACATGCTCAAATTCAGACATGCTCAGAAATTAATCTGGGTTTTCAACATTCTTTTTGATGTTATGGTTTTAAACACCATATCAGCAGCATCCTTAAGTAAACTTTATTGCCCTTTCCTGAAAAAAAAAAAAGGTTTATCTTTAATATTTACTTGAAAAGTAATCAGGTGTAACCATATAAAAAATAAATATGATGCTCTTGAATGAAATAATAGTAGCAACAAATGTTTTAAGCAATTTCAAGGAGATATTTTAAAGGAAAAGCAAAAAAAAGGATGAATGATTCTTTTATATTTTCCCCTTGACCCAATTGGGATAGTGAAATCATGGAAAGTGAAAATAACAGAATTACTTTTTAGTCCTTGCAAGTGACTATAATAGGACTTCAGGAATCCCAGAATAATTCCCCAATGTTTTCCTTGTCTGCTAACTTCCAGCTCTCTTAGGGGATACTTTTGGAGAGAGGTGTTTTTTTTTTTCTTTTAATGTCAGCTTCTACAGTGATTTTCTTTTTGGGATCTTTTCAGGAGGTGATCTGTGGATTCTTTCAACCTCTATTTTGCCCCCTGGGTCTAAAACATCAGGACAATTTTCCTTGAGAATTTCTTGAAGGGTGATTTCTAGGTTCTTTCTTTGATCATGGCTTTCAGGTAGTCCAATAATTTTTACATTATCTCTCCTGGATCTATTCTCCAGGTCAGTGGTTTTTCCCACGAGATATTTCACATTGCCTTCTATTCTTTTATTTGTTTGGATCTGTTTAACAGCATCTTGATTTCTCATAAAGTCATTAGCTTCCATTTGTTCTAGTCTAACCCTGAAGGAATGAATCTCCTCACTGAGCTTTTGAGATTCTTTTTCCATCTGGCATATTCAGCTTTTTAAGGCTATCTTCTCGTCATTGCCCTTTTGGGCCTCCTTTGCCAGTCTATTTTTTAAGGTGTTATTTTCCTCAGGCTGTTGACCCTCATTTTATACTTTTCCTGTATTCTTCTCATTTCTCTTCCCAATTTTTCCTCCACTTCTCTTTTTTAAAATATATATTTGAAACATTTAAGTTTAAGACCTCAAATTTCAGATCCATTCCCTTCCTCCCTTGTCACCCATTCCCTCTGGGAAGATAAGTAATTCAGTATATGTTGTACACGTCTAGCTATGCAAAACATTACCATAGTTGATATATTGTACAAGGCTGCTTATACTTCCCTCCCACTCATCCCAACCCCAACCTGGTCCATTCCCTACTTGATCCTGTCCCTCTTCTATAGTGGGTACTTCCAACCTCCCCTCCCCCCAAGGATGCTCTCCCATCCATCATCCCTCCTCTCATCCCCCTTCCCCCTATTCTGCTGCAGGTTGAGATATCCCATTTAGTATGTATGTCATTCTCTCCCTGAACCAAATTCAATGAGAATGTGGTTTTGCCTTTTTGCCTTCCTATTCTTCCCCTCCTCTGCAGCCACTTCCCCTTGCTTCTTCTACATGAGATAGTTTACCCTACCCTGTCTCTCCCCATCTCCTCTTGCCACTTTCCTCTCTCACCTCATAATTTCACCACTTGAGTATCCTCCCTTCCCAAAAATTCAACCTATGCCCTCTATCCATATATAACTGTAACCATATACACACACATTCAAATATGTATTCATATGACCATATACCCTTCTTCCATTATTTTCATAGTGAGAAAGATTTCCTCAGTCAGTTATTGTTTTTCCATATAGGAATGTAAATAGTTCAACTTTGATAAGTTCCTTTTGATTTCTTTTCCCTGATTACCTTCTCAGGCATCTCTTGCTTCTTGTGTCTGGATGTCAAACTTTCTATTCAATTCTGGTTTTTTCCTCAAGAATGCTTGAAAGTCCTCTATTCCACTGAATGACCATATTTTCCCCTGAAACAAAATACTCAGTTTTGCTGGGTAGGTGACCCTTGGGTTCATTCCCAGCTCTTTTGCCCTCTGGAATATAATATTCCATGCCCTTTGATCCCTCAGTGTAGAAGCTGCCAGGTCCTGGGCTATTCTGATTGTGTTTCCACAATATTGAAATTGTTTCTTCCTGGCTGCTTGTAGTATTTTCTCCTTGATCTGGGGATTCTGGAACCTGGCTATAATATTCCTGGGAGTTTTCTTTTTGGGATCTTTTTCAGGAGGTGATCAGTGGATTCTTTCAACCTCTATTTTGCCCTCTGGATCTAAAACATCAGGGCAATTTTCCTTGAGAATTTCTTGAAGGGTGATTTCTAGGTTCTTTCTTTGATCATGGCTTTTGGGTAGTCCAATAATTTTTAAATTGTCTCTCCTGGATCTATTCTCCAGGTCAGGGGTTTTTCCCATGAGATATTTCAAATTACCTTCTAATCTTTCATTTGTTTGGATCTGCTTAACAGCATCTTGGTTTCTCATAAAGTCATTAGCTTCCATTTGCTCCAGTCTAACTCTGAAGGAATGAATTTCCTCAGTGAACTTTTGAGATTCTTTTTCCATCTGGCAAATTTGACTTTTTTTTTTTAAAGCAATTGGGGTTAAGTAACATGCTCAAAGTTACACAGCTAGTCATTATTTTATGTGTGGGTGCTCATTTTCTGAGGCCGGATTTGATCTCGGGTCATCCCAACTCCGAGGCCGGCACTCTTACTCACTGCGCCACCTAGCCGCCCCTTTTTAGGGCAATTGGGGTTAAGTAACTTGCCCAAGGTTACATGGCTAGGTTTCTGTTTGTGTGGGTTAAGTGTCTGAGGCCGGATCTGAACTCAGGTCCTTCTGACTCCAGGGCCGGCGCTCTACTCACCGCGCCACCTAGCTGCCCCCAAATTTGACTTTTTAAGGCATTTTTCTCCTCGTTGCCCTTTTGGGCCTCCTTTGCCATTTGAGTTAGTCTATTTTTTAAGGTGTTGTTTTCCTCAGTCAGGCTGTTGACCCTCATTTCATATTTTTCCTGCATCCTTCTCATTTCTCTTCCCAGTTTTTCATCCACTTCTCTTATTTGATTTTTAAAGTCCTTCTTAAGGTCCTCTATGGCCTGTAACCTGCTCATGTTTTCCTTTGGGGCTTTTGGAGCAGGATTTCTGACCACACAACCCTCCTCCTGTTCTATGCTTCGATCCTCTTTGCCCCCAAAGTAGGAGTCTAAGGTTGCATTTTTCTGTTTAATTTGTTTCCTTTGCCTTGGCATGTTGCCACTTAATTACTTGACTTTTGGGCTTGTTGCCACAGTATGGCTTTGCCGCCAGACAGGGGAATTTTCATCCTGAACGTGTGGGGCGACAACTTCTGTTTCTGGCAAGCTGGAAACCTACCCATGACCTCCACCCCAGATCATAATCCAGATCCAGGGAGGTTAAAGCAAGAGTGATTACCCCCCAAGACTGATCACTGGATCTCCCTACAGTTCGCAGGCCAGGAACTGGAGCTGCCTCTGAAAACTACAAAATGGCGTGTCTCGTCAGCAGCTTCTAGCCCCCAGGGGAGGAAGCTGATGCATTCCCCAAATACTGGTCCCAAAGTCCATAGGGCACTAACCTCTCACTTTGTCCTAGGCAATGTGTTGATAATTCTGGAATCTCCACAGATGCTGGTGTTCTGGGGTCCCTCCAGCCAGCTGCTGGCCTGGCCACCCTGGGGCTAAAACCGTGACTAAGGCGGACCTGTGCTTGGCTCCTTGCGCACTGTGTGCTGCGCTGTCAGCTCCCAGAGCACTGCACTGGTCCTTCCTGCAGGGCTGCTGGGCTGTCCTCAGTGGGAGTTTAGCTTCTCTGTGTTGTTCTGTGGGTGTTGGGGTTCCAGAAGTTGTTCAGAGTCCCCTTTTACATAGTTTTGAGGTGATCTGGGGAGAGAGTGGCTTGGACACACTGTTTCTACTCAGCCATCTTGGCTCTGCCTCCTCCGCTTCTCTTATTTGATTTTTAAAGTCCTTCTTGAGGTCCTTTATGGCCTCTAACCCGCTGATATTTTCCTTTGGGGCTTTTGGAGCAAGATTTCTGACCTCACAGTCCTCCTTCTGTTCCATGCTTCAATCCTCTTTGCTCCCAAAATAGGAGTCTAAGGTTGCATTTTTTCTGTTTATTTTGTTTCCTTTGCCTAGGCATGTTGCCACTTAATTACTTGACTTTTGGGCTTGTTGCCACAGTAGGACTCTGCCACCAGACAGGGGAGCTTCAGTCCCAAAGCTGGGGTCTTCACAACTTCCGGTTCTGGCAAGCTGGATACCAACTGCACAACCTCCACCCCAGACCACAATCCAGATCCAGGGAGGTTAAAGCAAGCATGATTACCCTCCAAGACTGATTGCTGGATCTCCCTACAGTTTGTAGGCCAGGAGCTGGAGCTACCACTGAAACTGCAAAATGGTGTGTTTCCTCAGCTGCTTCTATCCTCTAGGGGAGGAAGCCGATGCATTCTCCAAATACTGGTCCCAAAGTCCATAGGGCACTAACCTCTCACTTTGTCCTAGGCATGAATGTGTTGATAATTCTGGAATCGCCACAGATGCTGGTGTTCTGGCGTCCCTCCAGCCAGCTGCTGGCCTGGCCGCCCTGGGGCTAAAACTGTGGCTCACCTGGACCTGAGCTTGGCTTTCCCTGTGCTGGGTTGTGGGCTCCCAGAGTGCTGCACTGGCCCTTCCTGCAGGGCTGCTGGGCTATCCTCAGCAGGAGGTTAGCTTCTCTGTGTCATTCTGTGGGTGCTGGGGCTCCAGAAGTTGTTCAGAGTCCCCTTTGACATGGTTTGGAGGTGATCTGGGGGGACAGCACCTTGGATGTGCTGTTTCTACTGTGCCATCTTCTCTACAGTGACTTTCACAAAGCATCATGAGTATGTCCCTGATCCTGGGCTCCAGAATAGAGAATTTACAGCAATATTTGGCTTGATTGTTGAAAAGCATAAGACAGTGGGAAATTCTCTAGACTTTATTGCTCTGACTGCTTTATATGATCAGAAATCAGCATTTTGGCTGGAAGTATTCTGTTGTAGTGATGGATCATGTACATTTTTTAAAAAAATCAGGTTTTCGTGAAAGATTGTCCCATCTCTGATACACACTGACTGAGTAACCTTATTTTGGCTTAACCTCTCAGTGCCCTAAAGAACACTCTAAAGTTTTTTTTTAAGCAATTGGGGTTAAGTAACTTGCTCAAGGTTACATGGCTAGTCTTTATTTATGTGTGGGTGCTCATTTTCTGAGGCCAGATTTGATCCCGGGTCATCCCAACTCCGAGGCTAGTGCTCTTACTCATTGTGCCACCTAGCCATCCTGCACTCTAAACTTTTAAGTTAAAGTTGAGTTGTTGACCTACATTAGTGACAGGAGCCCATCAGTGGAAATTTCTATACAGATGAGCTGAAGTACATCTGGAACAAAATAACTAAGATGGCCAGGGGACTTGAGAAAATTCAGTTATTGATGGAACTGGTAATGGTTAGGTCAGAGAGCAGACTTAGAGGGCCATGATAGATGTTAGCAGACTTTAAAGTAAAGGAAAGTAGGTGCAGATGGATAGATTGCAGCTTAGACATAAAGATAATTTCTTAATTACCAGAGTGATCTCAAAGTAGAAAAGAATTTCTTCCAGAAGAAATGGATTTCCTTCATTTGGAGTTTTCAAGAAGAGATTGAAATGACCATTTGTCAGGGCTCTTGAAGAAGGACTATAGTTCCTTCCAATTCAGAGCCTGTAGTTAAAGATTCATTGTTTAAGTATAATCAGAGTCAGAGTCAATGAACATTTATTAAGTACCTACTATGTGGCAGGCACTATGCTAACCAAAGGGGATACAAAGAAAGGTATAAACTAATCCCTGACCTCAAGGAGATAACAGACTAACTATAGACTAACTCCTAATCACTAGTACTTTCAATTAAATGGGTTATGTATTAAGTACCAGCTCTATGTAAAATTAAGAGCTATGACACAAAGATGATGTTTCTGTTCTCAAGGAATCTACTTTCTACTATATAAACATTGTTTTATTTTTAATTAAATTTTTATTGATAACTTTATTTTTACACTATCAGCATTTTCCACATATTTTACACTTCCCAGAGAGCAATCTTGTACAACAAAAAATAAAAAAAGATGTGAAAATAATCCAGCAATAGTAGCCAATATATATATTTAAAAACCTGACATTTTATGTTCCATACCTATTGTCCTCCCTCTCTTAAGAAGCAGGAAGACATGCTTCCTCATGTGTCTTCTTTGGAAACAAGCTTGGTCATTATACTTTCCAGCTTTACTTCCAATAGTTTCATTGTTTACTGTACTTTCCATTTATATTGTTGTAGTCATTGTGTATATTATTTTTCTGGCTCTACTTACTTTACTTTGTATAATTTCATATTAATTTTCCTATGCTTCTTTGTATTCATAATATTCATTGTTTCCTATAACTCGGTATTGTTCCATCATATTCATGTGCCACAACTTGTTTAGCCATTCCTCAATCTGTGGGCATTTACTTTATTTCTAGTCCTTTGAATCTTAAAAAAAAGTCCTATTATAAATATTTTGCTTTATGTGTCACTTTTTTTTGTCATTTTCCTCTTTGAGGGTGAATACTTAGTAGTGGAATCTCTGGGTCAAAGGATATGCTTATTTTAATCACTTTCTTCACGTAATTACAAATTACTTTATAGAATGGCTGGAACAATTCATGACTTTACCAAAAACTCATTAGTGAACCTGTCTTTCTACAAGAGTCATTATTTTAAATGGTAATATGATATGTAATTGATCTATATAACACAGACTATTGGCATTCATTTAATCTAAAATATAGATAGAATTGTAGATATAGAAGATATCTTTGAATTCACTTGAAGCATAATCATGTAGCATTTGAAAAAAATTGCACCTAAACCAGAAACATGACATTTTAAAGGCATGCAGGCATGTAATAAGAAATTGCATATCAATATATCACTAGTGAAATATTTCTCTTGAGAAGGTATAATTTTGAATTTGTAATATAATAATAAAAAAGAAATGAAAGAAAATCATGAAGTCTTTCCACTTGAAAGATGTATATCTTTGAGGTTTACAAAGCACTTTACATATATTATCTCATTTTGTCTTCACAATAGCCCTAGAAAGTAGGAGCTATTATTCTTCCAGTTTTACAAATGAGCAAACTAATACTGAGAGATATTAAGTGAATAAATGAATGAATGAATAAAGCATTAAGGTGTTATAATATGCAAAACACTTTGCTAAGCCATGTTCATTGGCTTGAAAGCAGTTTTTACATTTTAGCATGCTGACAAAGAATTGTCAGCACTATTTGCACTTTTGACTGAATCTCATTTAACCTCAAAAAAGCCCAACTTCATTCTTGGTGCTCTCATAAACCATGTGGCAAATAAAGTTTGAATGCAAATAGTGACTCAGTATTATAACTTATCCAAATGATTGTTTTAAGGTAGATGACTTGCTAACAGTTCATCTGTTCTCAGAAATTAATGGAAAACAACTCTTAGAAGCTAGCCAAGATTGTCATCCACTTAGGGGATCCTTCCTTCCAAATTGAAAAAAAAGTCAGGGGGCAGCTAGGTGGCACAGTGAGTAAGAGCACTGCCCCGGAGTTGGGAGGACCCGAGATCAGTTCCAGCCTCAGATACTTAGCACCCACACAAAAATAACTGTCCGTGTAAACTTGGGCAAGTTACTTAACCCCAATTGCTTTTAAAAAAAGTCAGAACTGGGGCGGAGCCAAGATGGCGGAGTAGAAACAGTGCGTCCAAGCCACTCTCCCACCAGATCACCTCCAAACTATGTAAAAGGGGACTCTGAACAACTTCTGGAGCCCCAGCACCCACAGAACAACACAAATTTGTATTTGTATTAAAAGTTATTGTTATAAACTTTACTTAGCTCAAAAATACATAATCAGTATGATAAACAAAAATATCTTTCATAAATGGAAAAGTTGTCTATTTTAAGCATATATGTATCACTATTTTGCAAATGCATATGGATACTATTGTGACAAATAGAATAAAAATTCATTTAAAAGCAAAAAAAAAGAACTGTCAAATAGCAAAATAATAAACTATTATTAATCAAATTCAAAATTGGAGATAGATAAATAATAATTTGTTAAACTATGCATCCAGAAAACACACTTTAAAGATGGCAGCTTACACAAAGGGTCAAACCATTATTTTAGTAAAGATAAACTTTTTTCAAAATGCTTTTTCGAAATTTCTTTTAAAGATAAGTATTAATTTCCTACAAATTCATCTTTGGTTTCATTACAGATTCAACAATAAGCAGCTCTATCCATATTATCTCTCAAATCATGCAGGCACTGGAAATTTTAATTATTTAAAGTCAGATTGCAAATGTAGTGGCGGTCTACTACATGTATAGTCATCATCAGATTTCTAAAATAGTGTTTCCATGTGAAGAATGATGAGGAATGTTTTCTGGGAGACTTGGGATGACTTTTGAAGGAATTAAATGCATGGACATTCAGCTACTTGTTCCTGTGGCCTACCATATGGTTGGGAGGTACTTTTGTCTATTAGCTACATAGCCAAAGGGACAAAGTCAGCTCTGGCCATCTTTTCGTGGCCCTCATGCATGGGGAGCTCTGTCATTACATTTGGTAAAGCATACTATAAGAGGACAGGTCCTAGAGACTTCCCTTACTGGGGCCATGTGGTTTATGATAAATGGGCCTAGCTCTTAGGTTGTTTGTTTGTTTGTTTTACTCTTTTTTTCTTGTTCTATAGAAAGTGGAGTCTTTGATGTTGGGTGTTTCAAAGACTAGGAGTATTAGCCAAAGGTATATGGGAACCCAACAATCTAGCCCAGCACAAAGTAATCACCTGTAGCGATCTTCAGAACTTCAGCCCAGCTGAAGTTGGCATTGGATGTGGCTTTGGTGGTAGCAATGCTACTGTGGAACTTGACTAAATTGTAAACTTAATTCCCTACCTCTTCTCCAAGGAATTGTAGAAAGGAAATGTTTATGAAACGTTGGTGAGAATGTTTGCATATTTGTTCTTGCTATATCTGTGAAGTAAATATCCCTTTGAAAAACCCATTCAGTGACAAATGGTTACATTGATTTGAGGTGCTAGTTGCTGGAAAACACAATGAAGACCCTAGCTAATAAAAGATAATGGAGATACCCCACAAACTGTTGTGGTGCCCTATCACTCTCAGGGGCTGATGTAACAAGCCTGGTCTGGAGAAAGCTGGACCAAAGCATAATCCAAGTTACATAAGCTTAGAGTTTCTAGATCTAGAGCTCCATAAAAGCCTGACTTGCCATCTTTGATGTAACCATAGAATGTAAGAACTGAGAGGCACTTTTGATATTATCTAGTTCAACTTCTTAATTGGCAAAACTGAGGAAGGGGAAGTAGATTTCTCCAGGATAGAGCTAGTTAGTATCTACTAAGACACAGCAACCTCCTGTTAGCAGCCAGAGCAACCCTGTCTCATTAAGTAGAATCAAGGGGGTAGGATTATCTTCATTCTTCCTGGTTTAACATATATATGTATATGTATATGTATATGTACATACACACATGTGTATGTATATCTTTAAGGTTTACAAAGCACTTTACATATATTATCTCATTTTGTCTTCACAATAGCCCTAGAAAGTAGGAGCTTTTATTCTTTCAATTTTACAAATGAACAAACTAACACTGAGAGATATTAAGTGAATAAATGAATGAATGAATAAAACATTAAGGGGTTATAATATGCAAAACACTTTGCTAAGCACTGGGGATATAAATAGAAAGGTAAGACATAGTCCCTGCTTTCTAGAACTCACATTCTACTGGAGGAGACAACTATAATGTTAATAGGATAATAAGATCTTCCCCACGCATTAATAGGCCTCATGTGGAGACCATTAGGGGAGGGACTTGTCTAAGGAGGAACTTGCTTGGGGGATCTTGCTTGTAGAGGCTTCCACACCTTTTGGTACTAAGTTGATTAGGCACAGAGTCAGGAGTCAACGCCTTCTGGCTCTGAGAAGTGTGTGTATATATCTATATCTATATCTATATCTATATCTATATCTATATCTATATCTATATCTATATCCATATCTATATCCATATCTATATCATCTATATCTATATCTACATCTACATCTATCTATCTACCTATCTATATATCTATATTTAGTTGGTATTTTGCTTTGGGGGTTCGCTTATGAGAAGGACCATTTGATTTCCTGGTCGAGACTCTGAGTAGCTATATGTTCAGACCCCTGACTCCTCAGATATAAAGGCTTACTGGATCCAGTGGTATAAGTAAAGTGTATAGCAATATTATTTTGATTCAGTCAGTCAGAGTCCTGCCTGTTGGTCTTTATGCTAATTTCTCTGCTTGTGTTTTCTCTGATGTTCAGGGTACTGACCTTTTCCCTGAACTAGTGAATGTAATTAAAAGTAAGATTGTTAACCTCTTTTTAAGCAGTCTTTCCTAGAAAAGCAGATCAAATAACCTATGCTCAGAGGCCATCCTGGGTACTTGCTATTACAACAACACATATAAGGTTTTAGCTGCAAGTCAGATGGAAATATTTCATTGGCCTTAGAGCACAGTAGCAAAGCAGATGTTAATATCAGTTCTATAATAGTCATTTTCACTGACAGAAATCATATCAATCATCTCTAACAGTGAATCATTTGACAATGCCAAGGATTTTTTTTAAAAATAAGAACATTCTTATCTGGATCTTCAATAGATATGTCTGTAGCACTTGCACAAGCAGGATTTGAACTTAGACCTTGACTCAAAGTCCAGTGTTCTAACCATTACATAACCTTGCTGCCTAAAAAGACAACAAATGGGTGGGGGAGAGCAGATACCCAAACCTATCTAGAGAAAGAAATTAGAGTGTTCTGGAAGCTTGCCTTGACCTTTCTCTCTCAGTTGCTGACCTGTTGTTTCGAGCATATATTTGAATTAATCTTCTCCTGCCTTGGATCTTGTTTGCTGATTAGCTATCTAAGCTTGTTGCTATGATACTTGGGCACCTTGTTTCTGGCCCCTCAAACACTGCTTTGCTAATCCAATATTCTCATTATACTTAAACAAATCTCTTGTTGAGCATGGAGAAACTTAAATCTGTACCTGTTCTCTTGTCCCCAAGTATCTCTTATTGTGTGAGGCTTATGGATACCTTTGGGGGACAGCAAGATGTTGATCATCATGGGTGCAATCCCATTTCCAGGCCAGATGGAACAAGATAATCTTGCTTTGCTCCAGGTCGGGGGTGGGGAACCTGTGGCCTTGAGGGCACATGGGGCCCTCTCGGTCCTCAAGTGTGGCCCTTTGACTAAATGCAAACTTCGCAGAACAAATCCCTTTAATAAAAAGTTTCATTCTGTAAAACTTGGACACAGTCAAAAGGATGTACCCAACAGCCTAGAAAGCCACATGTGCCCTCGAGACCACAGGTTCCTCACCCCTGCTCCAGGTATGGACTTTATGCTTCAGGTCATGGGGGATCTAGTAACAGTTTGGGTTGCTCTCTGTCAAGAACTGGAGGATTTCTTGCTCAGAATGGAATACTTCCCATAGCACCTTATACATGATAGTGTTAGTAGTAAAATTTGAACCCCCAAGAAAAGGGTGCCACCATTTAAGGGGGGAATGAATGGTTCTTCAGGTACAGCTATGAAACCTACATCTGGCCATGAGAAAACCCCTAAATCCTGCTATCAAATTTATTGCCAGTCCTGCCAATCTCCTAGAGTTTTTCATAATAGTAATAAGAATAATGGCTTGCATTTATTTAGCATTGTAAAGTTTGCAAAATACTTGACATGTTATCTGTTTCGATCCTCACAACAACCAGGGGTGCTCTTATTGTCCCCATTTTGCAAATGATTATGGAGAAATGCTATATGCTTAGAGAAGGACAAATATGTCATTTTCAAAAAAATGGACAATGCTGGAATCTTTAGACTATAAGCTTGTGAATATGACTTTTATTCTTAGGAAATATTTGGAATGTATTATTAAAAAGAGCATTTCTAAACATTTAGAAATAGAATTGCTGACCACAAAGAGCTACCATGACTTCATACTATACATATTTGTTATAAGAATATATTTTTCAGTGAAGGAGGGATAAAAAATGCCTATTAGTATTTTTTAAAAATTTACTTTAAAAAGGACAGCTTATATCCAACCAACCTTATTTCCTTTTTTAAAGATCTACTAGACTGGTAGGGAACAAAGTTTACCTAATTTTAGCACTGTGTTTGACAAAGTCTCTCATATGATCCTGAAGGAAAGAAATGTAGCTTCCTGGATAATAATTAGGTGGATTTGGAACTAGATGAATGATTAACTTAATGAGAAGTCATTAATGGGTCAATGTCAACTTGGAAGGAAATTGCTAACAGAGTGCCTCTGGGATATGTCTTAGACCCTGTGTTGAATAATATTTTTATCAGTAACTTGGATGGTTACATAGATGACATTTAACAACTTATCAAATTTGCAAATAATGTGAAGCATGCAGGATAGCCAACATAATGGATGATGGAGTCAGGATCTATGTTTATTGAGGGGAGTGGAGTGGATAGCTTGTTACTGCTATTAATTCTATGCCTTTTCTGTAATTGCCTTTTTTTTGAGCTAACTGTGTAAACAATGTGACCCCTCTTCCCTTATTTTCCCTTTCCTTTTTCTTTCCTTTCATAAGCTTAATTTTCATTTCCTCATGTTCTTTTTTTGCCTTTATTTTCCTTATCAGTGAGACAATAATCCAACATTAAGTAGATACTATCCACAGTCTAAATAATCATGTTTGAGGGAAACACTGTTCAGGTTCTGGAACCTGCATGTGCTTATAATAGCTAAAAACAAAACAAAAAACCCAACTTCTTCCAGGTGTTACAAAAAAAAGCTTAGTCCCAATTAGTGCAAATAATGAATGACCCACTGAATTCAAATTCATACTATTTGAAATGATAATTCTATAAAATATGGTAATTCATTCTAGCCCAATGGAAATAAGCAATGTAAATTCAAATAATGTGACTATTTCATGAGATTCATTTTTCACACTAATTGAAAGCTAATAATTATCTTACCCTTCCCAATAATCTCCATTCAACTGATTATAAAAAAGTCAGTAGGAAGTGAAAATTTTGTGGTTATATCTTCATATTCACTTTCCCATTTCAATGAGAGTGTCAATGTGATTAGTAAGCTCTCAAAGAAACTGCAGTTCTGAAAAGTCTGTGAAAGTCTAATAAGAACTTCTTTTGTTCTGATGATCTTTTGATCAGATCTTTTCCACAGCCCTGTATGTCTGTATGCTCTATTCTAATCTATGAGACTTGTGTTTTGCTTTGTGACTATGATTAACTGTGTCATTTTTTTCAAGCTTTCAGTAGAGATGCAAGTATAGCCTTTTAGTGAATCAATGCACTAGTGGTATGAGTCTGTCTTAGTAATTGCTTACCTGCTAGCCAATCAGTCCTTGGTTTCAGACATGAAACTTCTTTCTTCTGCTTTCTTTGGCCTTACCTACATCTACCATTAGATACGTCCATTCCAGAAGGAGCAGGATATTTCACTATGTGCTGACTAGTGCTTCTATACATGAATCAAGAAGGTCTCAGAAAGTTGTGCCTCAGGCAAGAGACTGAGCAACTTGCTAGGGTCATTTTCAACTAGTGGACTAATTTATGTAGGAAAAGCTCTGTTTTACTCTAATCCCCAAAAGGACATAGAAACCCCAAGTCCATAGGCCCCCCAAAAGGACCTTGATCTTGGGATACACAGAAAACATGGATTGCCCCCTTCCCACCTTGATTCAGTGGTACTTGACTTATTCATGGGAGTAGAACAATTCAAAAGACATATTAAAAAAATAGGCAATGAAATCCTATGAGAGAAAAATTCTTTGGGGCATAGTGTTATGTAATGAGTGTCTCTCCAAAAGCTCCCACAACTCTGAAAACAATCCAGTATACTAAAGGATAGTTAGATAAATAGCAAAGGGTAGGGAACCAATGTTTCTTATATTCTGTACCTAACTCAGTCATGATTCATGAACTTAATTTTGCTGCCCACCTCTGCTGCCTTCAGGGTCCCCAAATAAATTCTAGAGAGGTTTCTGTTTACCTTTAGCAAGTAACTGATATTTCACAGGTTCAGTTGTTTCAGCATTGTAAGTGGTAGCCTTCTCCATAGATTAGCCAGCCTTCAGAACCATGGACAGGAGTAAGTTCATGTCTTCTGTTGGCAAGGAAAGAGAGTAGTGGCCTCTTGGTTTAACTCTGAAGAGAAAATTGCAAAAAAAACATTTTCAACATATGTAAAAAATGATTTAGCTCATATTCAGATTCCTGGGATGATACAGGGTTTCTTTCAAAAACCAGATCTTTTGAAACTTAGTATTTGTTATTTCAGGAATTATCAATGGAGGGAGTTTTCACCAGCTGGTTCTTAGAAATTCATTCTGGTGGTAATATTGAACATTTTTAATGTTTATATTTTTCTATCTAAGGACTGAGAGATAATAGAATTACTTGAATTAAGCATGTATTTTAACACTGTGCTGACTTGTTGAGACTAACAATTTGACTCACAGTATTTGACAATGTGTAACTCTGGGCAAGTTACTTAACCCTGGTTGCCTCAGTTCCTCATCTGTAAAATGAATTGGAGATGGAAATGGCAAACCACTCTAGTATCTTTGCCAAGAAAACCCCAAATGGGGTCATGAAGAGACAGACATGACTGAAATGACTGAACAACACAATTTCTCAATAAAAATAGTTTTTCTGTTTGATTTTCTGTAAGTGCCTTGTTTATCTGTGAACTCAACAATTATATTTGGTGAAAATTTAGATTACAAGTTCTTATAGTGTATAACTGGAGTATTAGATCACTAATATAATGCCTATATTTTTGTGGAATATCCTATTTTTTTTTGCTAGACAAACTGTTTAAGAAGCAGCATGTACCAATGCTCGTCTTACAAATTCTTGTGTATCAATAATATATTATATAATTTATATTATTTGCATACATATATTATATATGTATATTTCTAATTATGGCTTATGCTTAAATCTGAGTATTCTTGGTATAGAGCATATCTATCTTTGTCAAGCCAATACATCAATGGAATCTTGGGGAAATTTCACTTGACTTAGATTTGAGATGTTATGGAGCCATTACTGTTGGAGTTATCAGCCTACTCATTATTTTTCAGTTCACTGGCAATGTTTTAGAATACCATAGTTAGAAGTATGCTCTTGGCATCTAGTAATGACAGGTAACATGCCAATGGCTTTGAAAGGCCTTATGAAAAATTTTAAAGTATAGTAAATGATTTTTGAACCAAGTAACTTTTTAGCAGTGAAGGGGAGGGAGAGTTACTGCTTCTGGTGGAAGTTTTAAATTTACATGGGATAGATAATGTGAGACTCTCTAAAGCGAATAAGAACGATGATATTAACAATCATTGCCACTTTTCCAGATGTCCCTGACACACTGACCTAAGATTACTATAGTACTGACTACAGGATTCCTAAATAGATTTCATAATAAGAATGAAGCAAAACTATATGTGTGTGTTTGCTTATAAATCTTATATATACAAATCTTATATATGTATATATATACACAAATATACATATATATGTGTGTGTGTGTGTATATATATATATATATATATATATATATATATGTAAGATTTGTATATTCTAATGTTGGCAATAAAAAGGGAATCATTTTTCAGTATAATTCTAAAGAGAAAATGATTAGTAAAAGCCACTAATACTTCAGTTGGTTTATAAGGCATCAGACACTAGAAGAGCAAATGGTTTAGCATAAATGGAGGCTGACCTAATTAGATTTGCAGGTCATACTACTTATTCTGTTCAAGGACAAATAAACCATAATGCATGGGAGTGAAAGATGTCATTGAAAATTGACTTGATATTTATGAAAAGAATATTAGTATATTAAGTTATCAGGATGGATGAGAATATTTGATAGAGTAATGGAGGCTCATGTTAATGACATTTCAATCTGAACATAAGCAATTCTCCTTTCCCTGCTCCACCCCCCTCCAAACTTGACTCAAATATTGCTACCACCTGAATTGTTATTTTAGATAGTGTAGTATAGCATATGGAAAGAACAGTGTTTCCGTAGTAACAAGACCAAGGTTCAAGTTTTGGAATTTATACTAATTTTGTGAGTTTGGGCAAGTAACTTAAATAATAATGGCTGATATAATGTAATATTTGAAGGTTCATGAAACACTTTACATATACTACTTCACTTGGTCATCATGATAACTCTGTGGAGTAGGTACTATAGGTATCATCAGCTTATTTTCCCTAGGATCTAGGACCTAGAAGAAAACATTCAGAAAGCCTAAGTGATTTGCCTATCACCCTAGAGCTAATGTGACAGGCAGGTATTCCCTGACTCCAGATACAGTATCCTCCAATTAATCACTCTGTTGCTTTGAGCTCTTGTTCCTTCCTTCTGTAAAACAGAGACAATAAAAGCTACACTCCTGTAAGGACTTTAGTTGCCTCCCAATCCCACTAAAAGAAGAACCCTCCCCCCCTCCCCCCCCGCCAGAAGTTCAAATCCCTTGAATCATCTTGTCAAAGTATGACTTGAAGTAATGATCTCTTTTCTCTTCAGCCATCAGGGAGTTTAAAAATCAACTAGTGGCCATTTTTTTCAGGCATTCTTCTCAGCATGAATTAAGACTAGGTCCCAGCTCTGAACTCCTTACTCAATTTCTCCAATGCCTGGTCATGCTTGGTCCAGATAAAAACACTATAAAAACTCACTAGAATCACCCCGACAGTCCTGCAGTAATAAATCCACGCAAATTCTAAAAACAAAACAAAAACAAAAACAAAACCCAACTCACTAGTTTTTACCTTTTTGAATGTCGCATTCTGCTGGGTCCCACTGGACCTGATTTGTTTCCATTGCTCTTGACTGACTTTTCTCATTGTTTCTCCTCAATAAAACTGGCTTGCATTGCTCTTTCTTGTACTGAGTTTTGGAATCTTGAACTTTACTCAGACCTGTACTAAAAAAACTGCACATTAAATAGGATTGTGAGGAAAGTTCTTTATAAATCTTCAAGTCCTTTGTAGATGAGTTATTACTTTTCCTCCTTCTCCTCTTCCTCTTCCTCCTCCTCCTTCTTCTCCATTGATGTTGCTGCTCCTCCTACTACTATTATTACTGCGGCTCTTACTACTGCTACATCTGCTACTATTATTGTAATTGCTGTTGCTATTACTGTTACTGCTGCTACTACTACTGCTACTTCTGCTATTACTATAACTGTTTCTACTACTACTACTACTACTACTACTACTACTACTACTATTACTATTACTACTACCACTACTAGAAGAAAACATCATAGTGCCTCTCTGGCGTACTACTACCACTCCTCCTACTACTACTACCCTCACTACTAGAAGAAAATATCATAGTGCCTCTCTGGTCTACTACTACTGCAACTATCACTACTAGAATAAAACATCATAGTTCCTCTCTGGTCTTGTTCTTTTTCTACTACTACTACTACTACTACTACTACTACTACTATCACTACTAGTACTACTACTATCACTACTAGAATAAAATATCATAATGCCTCTCTGGTTTCACCAGAAGTAGAAGCAGTAGAACATATAGCTTTTCCCCCTTCTGCATATAGATGGAAGGAGCCTGTAGTACAGGGGAGCATTGGATTTAGAATCATAGAACCTGGGTACTTGGCTTTGTCATTATGACCTTTGCTATCTCTATTGTTTTGGACAAATATTTCATTTCTTTGGGTTTCATCTTCCTTTTCTGTAAAATGAAAAGCTATTCAGTGGTGCCAAATTAAAATAGAAATGGAATTACTAAACCAGTACATAAAGATACCTGCAAGCTGCGTAATGACTGAGAAAAGCACATATTAACATTATTTGTTTTATTGTATTTTTATTTATTATGTTAAATATTTTCCAATTACAGTTCATCTACTATGGGCAACACATTGCCAGCAGCTGTGTTTTTGACACCTCTGAATTAGATGACTACTGTTGTCCCTCCCTAAATCTATGACCCTCCATTCCATAAACACCATGATGTAGTTTTTCTTGGAACTGTCATAGAAGGGTAAACAGATTGTTATTTCTGGTGCTCTGAATATTTTTTGTATCTCTGCCCCCAGACCCTTAGAGACAGGGATCTCACAGCAAAATTCAGCAACTTTCTGTGTCCCTCAAAACCTTCAAGGCTGGCATAGTTCATTAGGGGTAAGTGGTGTAGTAGAGATGATGCCTTAGAATTCACCTCACCAAAGAGTTTTGTAATTTTTTTCCACATGAGACTTAGCTTTCAACTTGTAAAGAGAAAGCCCTAGGATTTGCTATCCATAGCAGCAGACAGCCTAATAGATGGCGGGAAAGCAAGTGGGGGAGGGATGCGGGAGTAGTGGAACTGACATAGTACTGAAGTTTCAAAGCTTTTCAACTATGAGGTACTACTCTGGGAATAAGAGAAGGTAAGAAGGGGAAGAGAGACCAAGCAAGCATGATTTATCATTGCCAATTTGTTCTTCAATTGCAACAATCATCTATCCATTCATTTGTCATTCTAAACTTCCTCTTTCCTGGGATCCTTTGAACTTATCATATTACCTTACATTTTTATGGGACAGGAGTTGGCAAAAGCATCAAGTTTCTCCTGGTCAGTGTTTTAAAATATGCTAAATTTGTGTAATAGCTTTTCAGTTCCTAACTATATATTTTTTCCTTTTAAAGAGATCTCAAGTAGCATGGTAAATGCTTGGGAATGGCCTACAGTAGTATCAATTTGGTAAAATTTTGAAGACCTACTAAAAAAGACTCAAAAGGCAACAGCTAGTAGTAGACAGGGCTGGTTTCAAAGTCAGGACAACCTGGGTCCAAGACTTTCCTCTGACACATACTGGTTGTGTGATCCTGGGCATTACAGTGTTCTGGGAAACAGTGTTCTGGGCAACACCCTAGGTTTATAAGTTTCAGAAGTAGTTGCTGATTATCATTGGTATAGGGATCCTTAAAGAGAGTTCCATACATCAGGGAAATCACAGATCTAGACCAATAATAAGTACTTTAAAATGGGAGACAAATATGGTAAGGATAATTGATATCAAATATTGCCAATCTTTTTATTTAAATTTACTTTCCCCATTTCTTTCCTTTAAAAATGTCATGAGTGGGGGGCGAAGCCAAGATGGCGGAGTAGAAACAGCACTTTCAAGGTGCTCTGCCCCACACCACTTCCAAACAATGTAAAAGGGGAATCTGAACAACTTCTGGAGCCCCAGCACCCACAGAACAACACAGAGAAGCTAACCTCCTGCTGAGGACAGCCCAGCAGCACTGCAGGGAGCAGCAAGCACAGTGCTCTGAGAGTAGGCAGAAAATGTGCTGGGAACCAACAGCACAGCACTCTGGGAGCCAAGCCCAGACCCGTAAGCCATGGTTTTAGCCCCAGGGTGGCCAGGCCAGCAGCTGGCTGGAGGGACCCCAGAACACCAGCAGCTGTGGTGATTCCAGAATTATCAGCACAGATATGCCTAGGACAAAGTGAGAGGTTAGTGCCCTATGGACTTTGGGACCAGTATTTGCGGAACGTGTTGGCTTCCTCCCCTGGGGGTGAAAAGCTGCTGAGGAAACACGGCACAGAGGCCATTTTGCAGCATCAGTGGCAGCTCTAGCTCCTGGTCTGTGAACTGTAGAGAGATCCAGGAATCAGTCTGGGAGTTAATTGCTCTTGCTTTAACCTGCTTGCATCTGGATTGTGGTCTTGGGGGGAGGCCTGGGGTAGGTATCCAATTTGCCAGAGCGGGTGGAGGCTTTACAGAGGCCACCCAACCTCTGGAAGTTGCGAAGACCCCACGTTTGGGACAGAAGCTCGTCTATCTGGTAGCAGAGTCCTACTCTGGCAACAAGCCCCAAAATCAAATAATTAAGTGGCAATATGCCTAGGCAAAGGAAACAAAATAAACAGAAAAATGCAACTTTAGACTCCTATTTTGGGGGCAAAGAAGATCAAAGCATGGAAGAGGAGGAGGACTGTGAGGTCAGAACTCCTGCACTAAAAGCCCCAAATGAAAATACAAGCTGGCTACAGGCCATAGAGGACCTTAAGAAGCAGATAAGAGAAGTGGGGGGAAAATTGGGAAGAGAAATGATAAAGATGCAAGAAAAGTATGAAATGACAGTCAACAGCCTGACTGAGGAAAATAACACCTTTAAAAATAGACTAACTCAAATGGCAAAAGAGGCTCAGAAAGGCAATGAGGAGAAGAATGCCTTAAAAAGCCGAATTTCCCAGATGGAAAAAGAATCTCAAAAGCTCACTGAGGAGAATCATTCCTTCAGAATTAGACTAGAGAAAATGGAAGCTAGTGACTTTATGAGAAATCAAGATGCTGTTAAACAGATCCAAACAAATGAAAGAATAGAAGGCAATGTGAAATATCTCATGGGAAAAACCGCTGACCTGGAAAATAGATCCAGGAGAGATAATTTAAAAATTATTGGACTACCTGAAAGTCATGATCAAAGAAAGAACCTAGAAAGCATCCTTCAAGAAATTCTCAAGGAAAATTTCCCAGATGTTTTAGACCCAGAGGGGGAAATAGAGGTTGAAAGAATCCACTGATCACCTCCTGAAAAAGATCCCCAAAAGAAAACTCCCAGGAATATTATAGCCAGGTTCCAGAACTCCCAGATCAAGGAGAAAATACTACAAGCAGCCAGGAAGAAACAATTTCAATATTGTGGAAACACAATCAGAACAGCCCAGGACCTGGCAGCTTCTACACTGAGGGATTGAAGGGCATGGAATATGATATTCCAGAGGGCAAAAGAACTGGGAATGAACCCAAGGGTCACCTACCCAGCTAAACTGAGTATTTTGTTTCAGGGGAAAATATGGTCATTCAGTGGAATAGAGGACTTTCAAGCATTCTTGAGGAAAAAACCAGAGTTGAATAGAAAATTTGACATTCAGACACAAGAAGCAAGAGATGCTTGAGAAGGTAATCAGGGAAAAGAAATCAAAAGGAACTTATCAAAGTTGAACTATTTACATTCCTATATGGAAAAACAATAACTGTGACTGATGAAACCTTTCTCATTATGAAAATAATGGAAGAAGGGTATATGGACATATGAATACATATGTGAATGTATGTATATGTGTTTACAGGTATACATGGATAGAGGGCACAGGTTGAATTTGGTGGGAAGGGATGATACTTAAGGGGTAAAGTTAAGAGGTGAGAGAGGAAAGTGACAAGAGGAGATGAGGAGAGACAGGGTAGGGTAAACTATCTCATGTAGAAGAGGCAAGGGAAAGTAGTTGCAGGGGAGGGGATGAACAGGAAGGCAAAAAGGAAAAACCTTATTCTCATTTAATTTGGCTCAGGGAATGACATACATACTAAATGGGATATCTCACCCTGCAGGAGAGTAGGGGGAAGGGGATGAGAGGGGGCATGATGGAAGGGAGGGCATTCTAGGGGGAGGGGATGTTGGAAGTACCCACTTTCGAAGAGGGACAGGATCAAAGTAGGGAATGGACCAGGTGGGGGGTTGGATGGGTGAGCGGGAAATATAAGCAGTCTTACAATATATCTACTATGGTATTGTTTTCCATAGTTATACATGTACAACACATACTGAATTGCTTATCTTCCCAATTGATTTAGGGATGAAAGATGAAGATATACACATATAAGTATATGTATATAATAGCTTCTACATATATGTCTACAGCTCTGGGAGCCCACAGCCCAGCACAGAGAGAGCCGAGCCCAGGTCCACGTGAGATTTGCAGCACTAGTGCTATAGAGTTGTTTGCATTGTTGTTACAGAGTTGTCTGCATTGGTATTATGGGGTTGTTGACCTGGCTCCAGACTCTTCTAGAACTAGAGAGTTGTTTGACTTGGCACTGGAAGTTCAGAGCTTTGCAGCTATGGTGTTATATGGTGTGGACCTCAACTGACTTTTGCTCTTGAGTTCTTTGTCACAGGTAGGGCAGATTTCCACATCCTGGAGCCAGGGCCTCCATGGCACTGAAAAGATGGCTAGGGGATGGGGTATGAGGGTTCAGTTTATTGTAAGTTTGTGTTGTTTCTTTGGGTCTGCTAGGGCAGCCTCACTGCCAGTAAGGTGGGAAGTGAGGAAAGAGTGCTAAGTTTCAGTGCTAAGGATCAAAAAGCATCAGTTCATGGGTTTGGGATTTTCTTTTGCTTTCTTTTGGATTCTAGATGTTCTAGACAATGAAGACAGCTAAATTTCCTGTATTTTGGTGCATGATTTCTTTTTTGGAGGGGTTTAAGGGTTCATGGGGATCAAAGAACATGTTCTTCATCTTATTGCTCATGTGACCTGGAAGTTTACTGAAATTTTAAAAATGCTAATTCCTGCCCACTAAATTAGAGATGATGCTGAAGTTAAATATAGGCAGATAGGTGCCCAAGGCAATTTGTAGGTCAGTAGTAGCAACTAAGATGCTTAAGAGAGTCAGATCAATGGACCAGTATTATAGTATTCATTAATAAACTATATATAGTATATTTTATACAAGCTCCAACTTGGGTAGTGAGATTTTAGTGGAACTGCTTGAAATCTTAATCGATATTATTTAGATTATTCTTAAAAAAGTAAAGCTATAATAACCAATGAAAAAGAGCTATTAAAATTCTGTCTTTAGCTACAATCATAAAATGGAATATAAAATGAAAAATGCACTTTTGAATAAAGATAACATAAAGTGTGGAGAAGTATGGAAGAACATAAAGAAGGGGTCGCGTTTACATGCCCAATGGAAAACAGTTTACAAAATGATTGGAGATAAGGTAAAAAGCAGGTGGGCACCTGAATCATTCTTTGGGGAGGGTTGGATAACCTCTATAGGGCAAGTCATTTGCAACTAGGGATGCTGGTGAGTTGGATATAGCAACCCAAGAACCTCTCACTGTGGTTCATCTCTATAATTACCAAGAAGTCATAGTGAAGAAATATTACATACCATTACATCTCATGATTATCATGAGATTTTGGAAAGATTATGGACAACATTGTGAGTAATATTTAATTTACCAATGACATGTTTCATACTATTTTATAGTTAACTAAAGTTAATATTTGTGTATATCAATTTATATGCTGCAAATATAATTTGAAAGACCTGTGGTCATTGAATTAAAAATATGATACCTTATTTCCTGCTTTTAAAAGTTCACACAGTTTTTTTGCTTTATTCTTTTTTGGGGGCGGGGGGAAAGGCAGGGCAACTGGGGCTAAGTGACCTGCCCAAGGTCACACAGCTAGTAAGTGTTAAGTGTCTGAGGCCAGATTTGAACTCAGGTCCTCCTGACTCCAGGGCTGGTGCTCTATTTACTGCACCAACTAGCTGCCCTGACACACAGTTTTTAATAATTAAATCTGAACTTGGCTTTAAATCTTGGCTTTGCTCCTTAACTTTCTATGTGGTTTTAGATTAATACGTTTCTAATGGAAAGAATACTGGATTTAGAATGAAATGACCTGGGTTTGAATCCTGGATTTTTAACCTACTAGTTGTATGAACTCTCTGGGCCTCAATTTCCTCATCTATACAATAAGTGATTTGAAGTAGCTGATTTATGAGGCTTCCTTCCAGCTCTTCAGTCTTTGGAAACTTGGCAGTTGACTTTCTTTGGAAACTTATTTCTTAAAATGAACAAAACAAAATTATTTAAAGTGGTTTTGTGGAACAATTACTTATTAGAATGAGATATTTCCAGTAGATGGTTTTAATTATGATATGGTATTCTTATTATGCTGGGATAAAATTTCACAAGTGGAACAAAATAGGACAATCACAAACCCACCAAATAAACCATGCATTAAACATGTGCCTGGAAAGTGTGCTACAAATACTAAAGGGATGATTCCTGCCAACATTGAAAGCAAAGCATAATTTAAAACTATAAACAGACAAATGCATTCTGATATCTCATTTAAGATTATTCAAAACACTGAAAAGCAATTAAAAGGAATATTGAATACTAAAAGTAGGATTAAGGAAATTAGATTGGTTGATATAACACATAACAAAGCCAGCATCCAAACTCAGGTTCTCTGACTATGCCCTCTTCACTACACAACATTGCATTTCTATTAATTTTAAGTTAACACAAGATACATTGATAAATCAACCATTATGATTTATTCCTTAGATCTTGGAAAACTAGAACCAGAAGGTAATTTAGAGATCATCTGGCTCAATCCCCTTGTTTTATTGATAAGAAAAGTGAGGCCCAGAGACTTATCAAAGATCACACAGGTAGTTGAGGGGTAGGGGCAAGATTTGAAGCCAAATTCAGATTTTGTAATTAGAAGTTGAGTATAAACTTTTAAAAATCAGGAAATAATATACTTAGTTTGAAATCAACAGAAACCTTTTATATGACTCATGTCCCATAAATTTGAATCTGAATTTCTGTTCTGTTCATATTCATATATATGTAGTGTATATTATAAATAAATATGTGTATACACACACACACACATATATTCCAAGGAGGTAAGCTGGCTTAAATATTTTTTTTATCTTCCTCTAAAATGGGATTACTTATATTTCAAATCTTTCTGGCTTTTTAATATAATTAAATCTCCCATTTGTTAATTCTTGAGAATGTTTTGTGTTACATATTTATGTACATGTGTACACATATGTATGTGCATGTATGCATGTAAATATGCATTGAAGAGAGATTTAAAGAAGAGTCCCTCATCATAGTCACTTCAGAGATCTATGATTTTATTGTGTCAGTACTCCCTTTACCAAAACAGAATGTGTCCTTTCTGTGCTGTGGTACATATGGTCTTCAAAAGTTCTTGTGGCTAAAAAAATTGATCACCCCACAGCCAACTTCATAATTATTCTCTCTAAATTTAGAAAAGGTTTGTTCTTTAAAAAAATGTGCACATTATTTATCACCACACACCCCCACTTCCTTGGTAGGGCATTTCACAATGCCAAGGTCTATGTCCTCTATGCCACCATGAGATCACCGAGGGAGAATATATTTCTGCATATATACACATAATATACACAGATATATAGACCAAATTTGACATGTGCATGTATGGTATATCTATATATATGTGTGTGTGTGTGTGTGTGTGTGTGTGTTTATATTGCACATACAATTGTGAATATACATTTCAATATTTTGATATTTCAAGGGATTTGTGATTTCTATTACATGGATATTCCCTTCAAAAATAAAGATCACAATACATCCATGGGTTCTTGTCCTATGTGACTGTTATTTATATACTTCATAAATCCTCTAGGTCTAAGCAAATGTGCTATTGACTTCCGCTCAATTTCCTGATGGATGCCAGGGGAGCAAAAGGGTTATTCATCAATTTTACTTCATGCTCACTACATAAATGATCCACCTTTTTCTAATAATAGGTCTTCATTATTATATTCTTTATGCTACTTCTCCTATGAAATCTTTCACTGGCAATATGTCACAGCCTTTTCATGTCCACCATATACATTTGCATTGTCTTCTGGGCAACTTCCAACTTTGATTATGTGAAAACTACAGCATTCCATGAATTGTAGTCATACGCTATCTTCAGAAGGATACTGATGTTAAAAAGACAAACTTTTGTTTCTGGACAAAGCTTGGAGTTGTTATAAATATTTCATAGTTTTCCAAAGGCAATCTAGCATGTCCAGTTATGCGAAATGTATAGTCATGTGTATATGTGTGTATATATAATCAAATATGGATACATGCAAACACATGCTCGTGGACCAGCTTTATAGAATCTATATAACTGTATATTATAATTTTGATGAGAGGCATTCTTCAACCATTTGTTTTTTCATGTGAAAAATTTAACAGAACACTTTAGAATGGTTATGACTCATTTTTATTTTTGTATCCCAGCACCAAACACAGTGACTTGCACATAACAGGCAATTAACAAACATTTGTTTAGTTGAATTGATTCATAAATTTAAAGTATCATCTAAATGCTCCCTGAAACTATTTTTCATTGCTAATTTTAGGTCAGATTGAAGCTGCCTTAGTCATAGTTTCTCATTAAAATTTTTTTCTTCTCTTTTGGTATTGGTTTTTGTCTTTGCCCTAACAAATCAGTGGTCTGACACAGATAAATGTTTCAGAAATGACTCCTGCATCAGTAACCAGTTTTCTTCCTATTAAAGTAGAACGAATTTCATTTTTATGTGTATTGTTGTTAGATACTTCCCATGTCTAGCACCTACAAGGTCTTTTTTTTTCTTTTTGGAGGGCAGTTGGGGTTGTAACTTGCCCAATGTCACATGGCTAGTTTTTGTGTTAATGTCTGAGGCTGAATTTGAACTCAGTCCTCCTGAATCCAGGGCCGGTGCTCTATTCACTGCTCCACCTAGCCTAGAATTCATGATCTATAGGCATATGCTTTTTTTAATAGGCTACAGGTATTTGCTTCTATTGTTTCTTGGTTCTGAACTCTGTTTTTGACAGTTTTTCGCTACCCTCCTCTATGCTTACCTTCACAGAGAAGCCACTGAGTATCAAAAAATATGTAGACTTTCTTTGGAAAATCTTAGCAAGTTCTTTGTAGAATCTTTCTACCTATTGTCCTTTTCAACCAAACTGGCACAAATTGCAATTATTTCCATGGCTGTCTTTTTGTAGATATTTATCATAAACTCTGTAGTATGAAGTCACTAAATTCCACAAAATGATGTGTCTTGTCAACTTTGGAAGCACAGTGAAAACAAATCTACCAAATCACTTATTGATCTTTCTAAGCAGAACCAGTGAGCCATCCTTCCACTAAGCTACATCCCTTTGTCTTCTGGTTTTATTTGCTAGGAAAAGGTCAAGATGGATGTGATGTACTTCCTCTTTATATACAGATATAATACCTTTATCTGATAAACTGTCTATTACCCCCACCCCATTTTTCTGCTTTCCTTCTAATCTTGGCTATTTTGTTTAATTTGTACAAAACTTTTAAAATTTAATATAATCAAAATTATCCATTTATACTTAACTTTGCTCTCTATCTCTTGTTTATAAATTCTTCACCTATCCACAAGTCTAATAAGTAATATGTTCCACGTTCTTCTAATTTTCTTGTAAAATCTCTCTTTATTTCTAGTCCCTCTTCTCTTCTGCCTCTATACTATTTACATCAGCCCCTATGGTTTCAATGATCATCTCTATGCAGATGACTCTCAGATTTATATGTCTCTCAGATCGAATTTCTCTCCTGACATTCAGTCTACTATCTCCAATTGTCTATTGGACATCTCAAACTGGATGATATCTCATAGACCCTTTAAATTCACTCTGTCCAAAACAGAATTCATTATGTTTCCCCCAAATTCTTGCCTCTTCCTAACTTCACTATTACTTTCAAGGGTACTAGTGTCCTCCCAGCCACCCAGGTTTGCAACCTAGATGTTTTCCTTGACTTCTTACTCTCATTTCTCCATATCCAATCAGTTGCCAAGACCCATTGTTTCTACCTTCATAACATTTTTCACATGCTCTCTCCTCTGACACTGCCACCAACCTGATACAGACTCTTATCACCTGATACCGGAAGACAATAGCTTTCTGGTTGTTTTTTTGGCCACAAATTTTCCCCACTCCAATCCATCCTCCACTCAGCTGTCAAATTTATCTTCCTAAAGTATAGATTGGACTACATTGCCCCCACCCCAAGCTCTGCCACCACATCCATTAAATTACAGTGGTTCCCTATTACCTTCAGGGTCAAATATAAAATCATCTGTTTGACTTTTAATGCCCTTCAAAGCCTAATCCTTTCCTGTCTTTCTAGTATTCTTATACTTTACTCCCCTCCATTTACTCTGAGACCAGGTGACACGGGTCTCCTTGCTGTTCCTTGCACTTCGTACTTCATCTCCCAGCTCCAAGAGTTTTCAGTGTCTATCCTTCATGCCCGGAGGTCTTTCCCTCTTCATCTCTGCCTCTTGGCTTTTCTGGATTCCTCAAGTCTTGGCTCAAGTCTGACTTTCTGCAAGAAACCTTTCTCATTCCTCCTTAATCTTAGTGTCTTCGCTCTGAGATTACCCCCAATTTATCCTGTATATGTCTTTGGTATATATTTGTGTGCATGTTATCTCCCTCCTCCCCTTAGACTTGAGCTCCTTGAAAGGAGAGACTATTTTTTTTTTTTTGTTTTGTTTTGCCTTGCTTTCCTTTGTGTTCTTCCCTCCACCCCAGGGCTTAGTACAGTACCTGGCACATAGTAGGCATTTAATAAATGCTAATTGACTGATCTATCGACTTACAGTCAACTTTCCAACCAAAATACCCATTTTTTGCCTTATTTTCTCTTCCTTCTGTTAGTTCTTGCTGGTTGTGTCCTCCCTTTTCCACCCCTTATTCCCCTCTATTGCTGGAATATACTTTCCTATACTTTGACGTGTCAAAATTCTCCCCTTCCTTTAAGACTCAGATCAGGTGTCACCTTCCCCATGAATCTTTCCATGATCATTTCCAACAAAACTTGTTCTCTCCTTTCTCAACATATTAGTGGTTTTTTTTTTAGTTCAATCTTTCCTATGTATGCATTTCCTATGAATTTATAAGTCTTAAAGGCTTTATAAATCTGAATTATTATATCTGTTTATATAGAATAGAATGTAAGGTCATTATTTTTCTTTATATTGAATAAAATGC
Source organism: Gymnobelideus leadbeateri (assembly GCA_011680675.1). Taxonomy (NCBI): domain Eukaryota; kingdom Metazoa; phylum Chordata; class Mammalia; order Diprotodontia; family Petauridae; genus Gymnobelideus; species Gymnobelideus leadbeateri. The sequence goes on along the minus strand of WOXC01000195.1, from coordinate 32,495 downwards.
AAATTCTTTATGGCAGGGGCTCTTTGCTTTACATCCCTACTATCTAGTATAGTGCCTAGCACAGAATAGGTGCTAATAAATACTTTTTGACTTATGTTTTATCCAGTCCACTAGATTGTAAGTTCTTTGAAGGCAGATGGCATGTCATTTTCCATATTTATACTCCCCATATCTATCACTCTGTATTATACATAGTAGTAGCTTAGTGAATATTTATCAAATAGAATTAAGCCAAAGTTAGGAGACTAAACAAAACAAGAAGAAATTACTGAGATGTAAATCTGTAAAACATAACATAATAGAACTACAGAGAAAATTTGGATTATGGATCCTTTAAAAACCCTGTAACAATTAAACAGAAAATAACCCATTGAAAATTTATTTTATGAAAGAAAAAATTGAATTAAATATTAATCAGTAAAAATGAGGAAATACTAGAAATAAATCATGGAACAAATTGATAAAATGACAAGAAATTCATTCTACAGAAGGAATGAACAAGGAGAAATTAAATTAAATACTGCACTTGGCTAAGAACTGAAAAAGCTCAGGTTTCAGCAACCTAAGTGTGAAATTTCTCAAATAGGATTCTGCTTTACTGTGAGAAAGGCTGCTGAATTTAGTAAATTCAATCAGTTGTCAAGAAAGTGGTACACTGAATCACTGGCAATTCAAAACAAATAGGGATTGAAAGATAGGTATGAACATTATCAGTTTTGAGGATTTGGGCCCTGTTTGGATATCTCAGTTAGTGAAAGTCTTTAGCAGAGGTTCGTAACCTAAAGTCCATGATTCTGTTTGTTTTAAATATTTTGATAACTATATTTCAGTCTAAGTGATTTCATTTGCAACTCTACATATTTTACTTTATGCATTTAAAATAATTTATTCTGAGAAGGTTCTTATAAATTCACAGGCAACAAATTTCTTTTACAATATGTGTGTATTTTATGCATTTGAAGACATTATTCTGACAAGGGATCTATAGGTTTCACCAGACTGCCAAATGGGACCATGAAACAAAAAGGGTTGAGTCCCTGCTTTATGGGATTTTTTATCTTAGTTAGCAGCAAAGCCTAGAAGAAGTTGTCATAAAATGTTTTGGTAAAGGAGATTTGACTTGTGCCTGCCTTTTCTGAATGTCTACCAGGGAGAATGAATGAGAGCAGAACCATTGGAAGGTAGGTCACATAGTGGACAGAGTCCCACTTGGAGATTGTAGTAAGGAAGGGAGAATTTATATAATACTTACTATGTATAAAACACTGTGCTAAGCACTTAAAATATTATTTAATCCTTATAACAACCCTGTTAGGTAAATACTGTTATTATTCCCATATTATACTTGAGGAAACTGAGGCAAACAAAGGTTAAGTGACTTGCCGTGGGTCACATATCTGAGGCCAAATTTGAACTCAGATCTTTCTGATTCTAGGACCAGAATTCTATTAACTGAGCTACCAGCTGCTCCCACATGTATTATAAGATTGTAGATATAGAGTTGTAAGGGACCTCAGAGGTCATCTAGTTTAACCTCCTCTTTTAATAAATGAGAACATAACGAGGGGTTAAAGTTCTCACCAGAAATAAATGACAGAGCCAGGATTTGGATCCAGGTCCTCTAAGTTCAACACTGGTGCTCTTTACATAACATTGTGCTGTTACCATACATTTTTGCTGAGAAAAAGAGAGTGTTAATTATATGTCAATGAACCTGGACCAAACAAAATAACTTTTTTGATCCAAAAAAAATATGTCTTGTGCCTTAAAAATTTAATATGTGATATGTCCTCCTTTTGTTACAATCACTTGTTTCATGTGATTTGGCATTGAGGTTACAATATTTTGATTCATTTTTTAAACTCTTTTTTTGGAGGGGGAAAGGCTGGGCAGTGGGGGTTGTGACCTGCCCAAGGTCACACACCCAGTAAGTGCCGAGTGTCTGAGGCCAGACCTGAACTCAGGTCCTCCTGACTCCAGGGCTAGTGCTCTATTCACTGTGCCACCTAGATGCCCCTGATTCATTCTTTATTTTGAAATAATACTTTAAAAAAATCACAGGTGATATAAAATATACATTTGCCTCAAATTTGGCCTTGATTACAGACCACAGGTTTTCAGAGGGATTTAAATCAGACAAGTTCTCAGTTTGATCATATTTATCTCCATTTTTTATGAATTTCTTAAACTTTGGTTACATGTAGTATGGCACAAAATCGTGTTGCTATATTTCCACTCCATTTGGGATTTTCTATAATTCCAGAATAATTCTTCCCTTTATAACAATACACTTACATCAGAGTTCATCATTCCCTCAATGGGAATAAGACTTCCAGTTATACTAGGTGTATAAAAATTCTAACACTTTTTTGGTCAAATGTTTTGCTATCTGATATCAATGTTCAGATATTATAGGCTAAGCTGCACTTTTTTCTGACAATATTTTTGATATCTCCTTGGATAAAAAAGTGAGTTTCATCAGTAAAAACTATCTTTTTATAGTCTTTAGTCCTTTAGTTTTTGTATGGTCTTGTTCATAAGTAGTTTCTTTTCTATAACAATGGCTGGCAGCTTTTTTCTTTCTTTCTTTTTTAAAAATTAGTCATCTTGTTCTTACAACTTTAAGAAGTCTGTACTACAAGCGGAGACATCAGTAACAACCTATCAAGCTACCAGTTCCACTTGAAGGCTTTGGTTTATTTTCTGACAGTTCATTAGACTGTTTCTTAGCAATGGCCCATGAAATCTTGGCCTTATTTTCTTTTTTGTTTTTACTTTCAACTGTACTTTTTTTTTTTTAAAGCAATCGGGGTTAAGTAACTTGATCAAGGTTACACGGCCAGTCATTATTTATGTGTGGGTGCTCATTTTCTGAGGCTGGATCCGATCCCGGGTCGTCCCAACTCCAATGCTAGCACTCTTACTCACTGCACCACCTAGCCGCCCCAACTGTACTTTCCTTTACGCTATGATTTGACCTATCCTGTTTCACTGTGGGTTTGAATGATCCTTGAAATGCTTGAATTACATATACCAACAGCTGCCATAATATCTCTAACATTCACTGAAAGGTGCTTTTTAAGAGTTATAACTTTTGCATGTTTAGCTTGGAGTAATAAAAATCATAGAATTAAAAACATAAAAAAGAGGGAAATGAAATGTGTGTATGGCACAAAATCTAGCACTGCACTGACAGAAAACTGACTAAAAGTAGAGGAAATAAGATCAAATAATGGTTTCATTTTGTTAAGGCCAACCATTGTGAGTCAGCCTAGTCCAAGGGTCATTAACCTCATTGGATCCCTTTGGCACTCTTGTAAAGCCTGTGAACCTATTCTCAGAATCATATTCCTAAATAACTGAAACAAAATACATAGGATTACAAAGAAAACCAACTAAATTGAAATGAATGAATGTTACATGGTTTTGCATCTTAATATAACTCATACAATAATTGCTAGGAACCTAATGGGCATTCAATAAAAATTAGTTGAATTGAATTAAGAAATTACAAATTTGCTCTAGATTGAATGATATGTGTACCCAAGGTCCTTTTCCTATGAGGGTCCCCAGAAAACTACCTCACGTTTGAGGCCCTTTGTTAGCCAGCATACACTCAAAACTACTAAAGACTTGGAGGTCATATTAGTTCAAAGAAAAAGGCATTTATTCAGATAACACAGCAAAATAAATACTAAGAAAAATCCCTCCTTTCCCCTCTCTCACCAAGATATTTGGATGCTCTCTTCCACAGGTTACTATAATACCAGTAGGGATGTATGTAAAAAAAAGTAATGTTTATGATCAAGGTACATATATGGAAAATTACATCTATAGGGAACAAACCTAACTGGAACAATTTATCCCTCCAATACTGCAGAAGTGCTAATGTCCACTTGTGATGTCATTGTATTGCTTTCTGCTGAAAATCTCCACTGAACTGCTCTCTGCTCTTTTGGGGGAAATCTGTGGAACTCTTACTTCTTTCTGATGATATCTTCTGATTTTCACTTATGACGAATTCTCTTCCAAATAGGTAGCTTCTAACCCTCAGGGATATTTTTGACTTTTTTTGTGTTGTAGACTCCAGCCAGTCTCAGTCTCACTTTGTCAGACAGCTAGGGAAGGCTTTAAGTTTTGAAGTCTCCCTTTTGAACTGCTTTTATCCTGCTGTCACTTGTGCTCTTTCAGTATAAACTGTAATTTGACATCAAGTGAGTAAATTCCTTTCAACTTCATTATACTACTATGATACACATTTTAGTCAGTACATGTTACAATGAGCTGCTTCTTCAGCAGCCAAATTGTTGAGGTTTTTGAAGATATAATATTTGCATTATGAAATAGTGGCAAAGAAATGTCCATAGATGCTAAATTAAGTTTCATAATTCTTTATCACCCAAAATAACACACTGATCTTAAAATGAAGTATAGATTTAATAAGAGAATAACACAAGAAAACTTTAAAAAATGCTATTATTTTTATGTTGTTAATTAAGATGATTGAAATGAATACGAGAGAGTAAAAATACAAAATCTTATTTAAAATAGAAAGTTACTTGCTGAAATGGAAGAAAAGATATATAGCAAGATGGACAATGGCAGAATGTCAAGATTAGTTTACAGATACAAGTTAATTAAAAGATGGAAGTAAGAACATCCCAAGACAGATCAAATTTATTAAAAATGATTGAAATAGAAATAAGTGGACATGTATATTCTGGTAATGATAAAATGGGTTAATTTAAGTTGGATCTTTCATGTGTATCTGTGCTCAGTGCAGATCTAAAAGCATAAAGCTGGACAATTTCTGATAACCCTTTTGAGAAATGTTTATTTCTATGTACTTCCTTTTTTTCCTCTCTGAAAAATCTTCTTTTTTTGGTAAATGACTTTTAACTACTACTAGCATGTAGATGAGTCAAATTTACCCTTTTGTTTCTCATGCCTTTACTTCAATCAACCAATCAATCACCAACTTAAAGTAATTTCTTGATACCTACTAGGCACCAGACACTGTGCTAGGTGATGGAGATGAAAACATAACAAAACAAAACAAAACAAGACAGTTTCTGCATCTGAAGTCAACTCATACATCTACAATAGCAAATCATCTTATGAAGAACACACAAAATCAAATGAAGCAGTCATAATATATGTTTTATTCTTTGACTTCTGTCCTCCCATGGAGTGAAAGGAAGAAAATTTCTACCTGCATAGAAGATGTTCCAAAAATAAAGGAAAGAAAATATAAGTGACAGCAAAGCTAAAAATAACAATTATTATTTGATTTAACTTGTCTGACATTCTGCCATTAAGTCATTACTTTTTAATGCTTATATTCTCAGATGTAGTAGTTAGTGTAATTTGTATTTTTGACAAATTGGGGAGTATCCTTCTTTCCTATGTTTTTACCTTTTTACTGCCCAATCCTTCTGCAAATGTCTTTTACACCTTAAAAATATTTTGAATCATATGTAACTTCTTTTTTTTTGTGACATTTTATAATTTTATTTAAACGAAGTTCAATTTAGTTTTCATCCACATTGACTGTCTGTAAGCTTTGGAAAGTGGTGACAGGCACATAAGTAACCAACGTATACAGCTTGTTTGGTGAATCTTCATCCTCATTGCGTTTCCTGGACAAACGCACTCGGATACGGTATGGGACGTTCCTTATTCCTTTGGCCCAAACAGCTTTGTTGAGTCTGGTGTCAATGCGTACATCTGGAGTTCCCATTTCTTTCATGGCAAATTTACGGATTTCCTTTAGAGCCCGAGGAGCTCGCTTTTTGAAGCCTACCCCGTGGATCCTCTTGTGAATGTTGATGGTGTACTCCCGGGTCACCACCTCGTTGATGGCGGAACGGCCCTTCTTCTTCTCTCCGCCCTTCTTTGCGGGAGCCATCGTGCCTGGGACCAGGTCGGAAAGCCATATGTAACTTCTAAAGGGAGATGTTAGTGCTTCATGGGATTATGTTGTCTGCTCCCTGAATCCCTAGCTTAACAACTGAGAAATTTTAGATGGAGATGATAAAGCATAGAAAATCAGCCTTAGGCAGGAATATCCAACAAGCACACCATGACATTGTAATGAAATGACAATTCTGGCTAGTAATTATGTTTTAATGAAAAGTGTTTTTAAATGTAATGTGCTTGGGAACTACACAGAAAAATATGTAAACTAATTTTTCCCTTAAGTGAAATTTCATCAGATTATCTGGAGTAGCACTTATTTAACATTAATTAGACTTTTTTAAATTTAAAGATTTGGGTTAGCTTCACCAGGATCTAAGAAGGAAAAATTGCCAACAGAGATTCTATTTTTAGTTGAATGAAGACATGAATGGGTGCCAACATCTTTGGATCTCAATTTCTTTCTGTGGTGAAAAAAATAAAAGCAAATGAGGGCTGGATTGATTCATTTCTAATCTAATGTCTCTTCTTGGTCTGATAATTTACAATTTGGTGGGTCTAGGAAATGTGTGTTAGAGGAGAATCTTACCTGCTATGACCTTTTGTATTTCTGTGACCCTGTTTGGCATGTTTTTTCTTTCTTTTTCTTTTTGGAGGGCAATTGGAGTTAAGTAACTTGCCCAAGGTCACACGGCTAGGTTTTTGTTTGTGTGCGTTGTGTCTGAGGTTGGATCCGAACTCAGGTCCTTCTGACTCCAGGGCCGACGCTCTACTCACTGCGCCACCTAGCCGCCCCCAATGTTTGGCGTTTTTTTAAGCAACAATATTGAAAGTCCTCAATATCATGAATTACTTCAGCTTATTTCTCCCCTTTATTTTGTCAATAGTATTTTGTCAATACTTCTGATTTCCACCCTTATCTATTTACAAGACAACCCTAAAATTCTGCTGTGTTTAATGATTAGAAATAATAGAATTATTACTAGTAATAAAAACAGCTGACATTTATTTATTCTATTAAGATTCCTAAAGGATTTTATACACATTATCTAATTTGATCCTATCCTGGGAGGTAGATACTCAAATGAATTTTTGAGTTCATTGATTCAGGAGTCTCTCCTCTCCTCCACTTCAAATCACAATCCATCCATGACTGCCCATCCTTTTTCATATCTTCCCGTAAATATGCCACAGGGGATCCACATGCATTTGGAAGGAAACCTTATATAGATTGTCAGTTAGTATGTATATCTAGGACAGATAGAACAGATGGATAATGAACTGGGCCCAGAGTTGAATAGGAGGCAGGGTGGATTGTTTGAGGATGTTGCAATGCAATTTTGACTGACTTACCATGAAATCAAAGACCTATATTTTTGATATCCTATCAGTGTTGCTATGTGGTGGTGAGCCATAAGTCTGCACAGGATTAGAGATAAAGATTTGCTTGCATGGTGCAAGAAGTCCTCAGAGCTGCTTCTATGGCATCCTTACTCCTACCCCCATGAGGAAGCCATGTGAAGTCTGAAGCTCTGGGAACCACGTATAAATGAAAGCTTAAGGATAATGCAGTTGTATTTTGGGGTGTACACCACATAGACTTAAGTTAGAGATCTGGTTCCCTGGGATAGGAGATGAGTGCCTGGAGTGGAGATGAGCTATAGGGAGTAGCAAGAGGAGTAATAGCTGAGATTAATAGAATGCAGATGAGTGACGGACACCATCTGATGAAACAGAGCTGAATTTCAGAGTAATGAGATGAATCTGAAGTCGAGAAAACCTAATGGAATAATAGCTGAATGGCGGATAAAGATTGCACCAGCAATGAAACATGCACCATATGATAGAAGCGAAGGAGAGCTTCAGCAGAACAGTTGAGGAAAACCAATAGTACTGCTGAATGGGAGAAAAGAGCTGTAGAAGTAAGAGCTTCCCAGAGTACACTCTCGTCCCTTGTATTGAAAGAAAGTTTATAGCTTCGTAGGCTCAGGGTTGTATGGCTTGAATCCATTTCTTACGTGAAAACACCACCATTGTCCTCCCTGATCCTCCACTAGCTCCTACGATGTTTCTTTGCACCCGTGTCACAGTGGAATCAAGATGCCATTCTCCTTGCTAAGGAACCGTATTAGATGTGGGGATATTGTCAGGCTGCCACTTATGCTCATGTGTCTTCTAAGCTTGCCAGTCCAGGACTTATTGGAGAAGCATTCACTTCCACCAGCGTTCTAGTGCCTCCTTGTTTGTGAACTTCTCATGGTTATAAGTTACTTTCAAAGAAGGGAGTGCATCCTGGAGGTGGAGACCAGGACCATATTGGTCTTAAAGGGGAGCAACCAATGAATTATTAGAAGGGTCTGTGTGATACCAGGGAACTCCTACTACTAATCTACCGAATTTAGTGCTTGCTTTTCCTTGGGAAGACCTAATGTTACAGTCCTCCAGCTCTCAGGAAGGTTGGTTGCTACAAAGGGGTGCAGTTGGAGAACCAAAGCTGGTTGCTGACCTATAGAGGTTGACCAGGGGTCTAATGGCAGCTGGCAGTTCATTTAAATGAATTATTGATGGTCTCTAAAGTATCCACTGCAAACATAGGTTTCAACGTTTTTTATATATATTTGAAACATTTAATCTTAAGACCTGGAATTTCAGATCCATTTCCTTCCTCCCTTGTCACCCATTCCCTCTGGGGAGATAAGTAATTCAGTATATGTTGTACATGTCTAGCTATGCAAAACATTATCATAGTAGATATATTGTACAAGCCTGCTTATAATTCCTTCCCACTCATCCCACCCCCACCTGGTCCATTCCCTACATGATCCTGTCCCTCTTCTATAGTGGGTACCTCCAACCTCCCCTCCCCCCAAGGATGCCCTCCCATCCATCATCCCTCCTCTCCTCCCCATTCCCCGCATTCTGCTGTAGGTTGAGATGTCTCACCTAGTATGTATGTCATTCTCTCCCTGAACCAAATTCAATGAGAATGTGGTTTTGCTTTTTTGCCTTCCTATTTTTCCCCTCCCTTGCAACCACTTCCCCCTGCTTCCTCTACATGAGATAGTTTACCCCCACCCTGCCTCTCCCCATCTCCTCCTGCCACTTTCCTCTCTCACCTCACAACTTCACCCCTTGAGTATCATCCCTTCCCAACAAATTCAACCTATGCCCTCTATCCATATATAACTGTAACCATATACACACACATTCAAATATGTATTCACATGATCATACACCCTTCTTCCATTATTTTCATAGTGAGAAAGATTTCCTCAGTCACAGTTATTGTTTTTCCATATAGGAATGTAAATAGTTCAACTCTGATAAGTTCCTTTTGATTTCTTTTCCCTGATTATCTTCTCAGGCATCTCTTGCTTCTTGTGTCTGGATGTCAAATTTTCTATTCAACTCTGATTTTTTCCTCAAGAATGCTTGAAAGTCCTCTATTCCACTGAATGACCATATTTTCCCCTGAAACAAAATACTCAGTTTTGCTGGGTAGGTGACCCTTGGGTTCATTCCCAGATCTTTTGCCCTCTGGAATATCATATTCCATGCCCTTCGATCCCTCAGTGTAGAAGCTGCCAGGTCCTGGGCTATTCTGATTGTGTTTCCACAATATTGAAATTGTTTCTTCCTGGCTGCTTGTAGTATTTTCTCCTTGATCTGGGGATTCTGGAACCTGGCTATAATATTCCTGGGAGTTTTCTTTTTGGGATCTTTTTCAGGAGGTGATCAATGGATCCTTTCAACCTCTATTTTGCCCTCTGGATCTAAAACATCAGGGCAATTTTCCTTGAGAATTTCTTGAAGGGTGATTTCTAAGTTCTTTCTTTGATCATGGCTTTTGGGTAGTCCAATAATTTTTAAATTGTCTCTCCTGGATCTATTTCCTAGGTCAGTGGTTTTTCCCATGAGATATTTCACATTGACTTCTACTCTTTCATTTGTTTGGATCTGCTTAACAGCATCTTGATTTCTCATAAAGTCATTAGCTTCCATTTGCTCCAGTCTAACTCTGAAGGAATGAATCTCCTCAGTAAACTTTTGAGATTCTTTTTCCATCTGGCAAATTCGACTTTTTAGGCATTCTTCTCCTCATTGCCCTTTTGGGCCTCCTTTGCCATTTGAGCTAGTCTATTTTTTAAGGTGTTGTTTTCCTCAGTCAGGCTTTGACCCTCATTTCATACTTTTCCTGCATCCTTCTCATTTCTCTTCCCAATTTTTCCTCCACTTCTCTTATTTAATTTTTAAATTCCTTCTTAAGGTCCTCTATGGCCTGCAACCCGCTCATGTTTTCCCCTGGGGCTTTTGGAGCAGGACTTCTGACCTCACAGTCCTCTGAGTCCCACTCTATGATTCGATCCTCTTTGCCCCCAAAGTAGGAGTCTAAGGTTGCATTTTTCTGTTTAATTTGTTTCCTTTGCCTTGGCATGTTTTCACTTAATTACTTGACTTTGGGGCTTGTTGCCACAGTATGGCTCTGGTGCCAGACAGGAACTTTCGTCTGGAATGTGTGGGTGGGGACAACTTCCGTTTCTGGCAAGCTGGAAACCCACCCACGACCTCCACCCCAGATCACAATCCAGATCCAGGGAGGTTAAAGCAAGAGCGATTACCCCCAGGACTGATCGCTGGATCTCCCTACAGTTCACAGGCCAGGAGCTGGAGCTGCCTCTGAAAACTACAAAATGGCGTGTCTCCTCAGTGGCTTCTAGCCCCCAGGGGAGGAAGCCGACGCATTCCCCAAATACTGGTCCCAAAGTCCATAGGGCAGTAACCTCTCACTTTGTCCTAGGCATGTCTATGTTGATAATTCTGGAATCTCCACAGCTGCTGGTGTTCTGGGGTCCCTCCAGCTGGTTTCTGGCCCTGCCACCCTGGGGCTAAAACCACGACTCAGGCGGACCAGACCTGTGCTCGGCTCCCCATGCTCTGTGCGCTGCGAGCTGTGTGCTGCCGGCTCCCACATCGCTGCGCTGGTCCTTCCTGCAGGGCTGCTGGGCTGTCCTCAGCGGGAGGTTAGCTTCTCTGTGTCGTTCTGTGGGTGCTGGGGCTCCAAAAGTTGTTCAGAGTCCCCTTTTACATAGTTTGGAGGAAATCTGGGGGCAGAGTGGCTTGGACACGCTGTTTCTACTTTGCCATCTTGGCTCTGCCCCTCCTTAGATGGTTTCAACTTTTACAAGTAGAAAGTTATAAGAGACGTTGAGTCATGAGGAATTAGAAGAAATCAGATTAGAAGCTATAGTTTGAAAAAAAATTTCTCTAGGTAGAGGAATGGAATTCTTATGCAAAATTTACAAGCAGGTTCTAAGGCAGGCCAGCTATCTAAAGATCATTTCTGAAGCAACAGGATGGCTCTAGCATGCAATTGGTTCTCTCAGTTTTACTGTCAGTTTTGTGGTGTGAAGCAGTGAAAAGATGTACCTTAACATGTAGGGCAGAGAAAAGAGCTGACCATAAATAGAGAATAACTTATGATCCACAATTATCTCTTTAATATTAAAAGATATAAAACTGGAATAAGTTCCAGAAGAACAGTTTTTAGCAGTGGGTGATCTGGCATGGGGTTATTTTAGTCAAAATATCCACAACCATCAATGTGGCAGTGTCCTGAACCTGGGAGATAGCCAAGTTCTTAAGGAAGGCAGGTCCAATAGGATACAAAACACTTAAGTCTTTTTGTTTTGTTTTGTTTTTGTTTTTGTGTCCCCTGTTCTTAGAAAAAGTAGGGACTTCATAAAAGTTTTCTTTTTCTGATAAGTGTTTCCTTAATAATTCACTGCATCTAGGCATGGGTCCAGCCACAGTTCACTCCCAGACAACTCTTTCCTGTCCAGTGTCTACTATCTCAATACATATCCAAGCTATACTGTGCCACCATCCTTTCTAATTTAGAGGCAGGTGGTGATGTAGTGGGTAGCACACTGGGCCCCAAGTCAGGAAGACCTGAGTTTAAATCCAGCCTCAGAAATTTACTAGCTGTGTGACTGTAGGCAATTCACTTAACTTCTATTTGCCTCAGTTTCCTTAACTAAAAAAGGAAATAATAATAGCACCTACCTTAAAGGATTGCTGTAACCAAATGAAATCATATTTATTTTTTTAAAAGTTTGGCATAGTGCTTGGCACATAGTAGATACTATATAAATGCTTATTAGGTACAGTTCATATACTGCCAGTCCTAGCTGGAGTCAGGAAGACCTGAATTCACCATCTTCCTAAAGTACAGGTCTAACCATGTCACATCATCGTGTCTCTCACTCCCCATTCAGTAAACTCTAAAGTTCTATTCTCTCTCACATTTTCCCCTGGAATTTTTAGGGGCTTAAAACAGTTTTTCGAAGGATGAGAAGTGAAGCAGCAAATATACCCAGCAATTCAAAGGAGTTGCTGTGGAGTTTCCTTGGTTATAGGAGTTGCCTATATCAGAATAACTTCCATCATCTGGGGTTCCAGCCTTATCACCTGGTGGCACACAATGATTCCTAGAAATTCTAGCCCTTGCTGGTTAACCTGTATCTTTTCTAACTCTGTGTGCATATGGCCTTCAAGTAATTGTGAGTGCTTAGTATGTACCAAGTGAAGGATTATGTGTGGTCACATCCATACTATGACTTCACCAAGAGCATCTTTGTCTCTTGTTAGAATGACGCACCTGTTAGAAAATCAGGATGTTTTGGTAAATTTTTATTTTGGTGGTGAGTTGGAGGGGTGGTGAAGGCAGAGAGAATAACTGGTTAATAACTAATGGTTAACAACTACTGGTTAAGCAAATAACTCTACCTAAGGAAACCATGTATATATACATATGTATAGCAGCTCTTTTCTGGTACTCAAAACTGGAAATTAAGAGATGCCTATCAATTGGGGAATGGTTAAACAAATTTTGTTATATCAATGTAATAGAATACTATGTTATACCATGTTACGAGAAATAAGGAAATAAATTATTTCTAAGAAACATTGAAAACAGATGTATAAACTTATCTAGAATGAAGAGAGAATGAAAAGAATTAAAACTATAATAGCAATATTAAATATTCTGAAGATAAAATGACCACCCATGATTGCAAAGGACCAAAAATGAAGTGTTTTATACACTTCCTGACAGAGGGTCATAATCTTTTTTAACATGGCCATCGAAGGAATTTGCTTTGCTTGACTATGAATATTTCTTACAAGGAATTTACTTTCCCTTTTCTTTTTCCAATGAAAAAGTAAGAGGAAAAAAAAATAGGTTTTCAAATAACAAAAAATAAAATTTAAATAAAAACTAAAAATAAGAGCTATCACTATTACCATGCTTATTGAAAAGATAAATATAAAGTGTGTTGTCTAAACTGTCTGTTGGTGATAATGGCTTGGATTAGGCTTCCAAAGATTCCTTTGAATTTCAAGATGAAAATTCTCAAAATCATCCAGCAGGGGCCTCTCTTCTGTTATCAATGCTATCAACCATCTAGGACCTGTCCAAACAAATGTGAAGGGAATTACTGGAACAACCTTCGGCTTAGTTGTCATGGAATTTGTGGAGATAGAATTGCAGACCTAGTTTGATCTGGGCCAAGGACCCAGCTAGCTACTTCAGCTAGCCAGAAAATATTTCTGGTAACTTGTACTAGTAATTTTAAGTCTGAGAAGTATGTTCCAATCACCAATGAAGCCAATTTCTTTTATTATTGTTTTTAATTTTTATATCAGTTAAAGGGATAGGGATTCAGACTGGACTTATGATCTCCATGGTATAGGAAACTCTTAGGTGCATAAATTCCCTTTACTAATGCAGGTCAGCACCTTGTCTGCAGCTCACAGTATCAGAGAATTGCTTAAATCACTGGGTTAAGGGACTTACCCAGAGTCATACAGCTCGTATGTGTCACAGGCAGGCCTTAAAGCAGGGCTTCCTGCCTTCAAGGGCTTCCATCTTCTTTCTCAATATTTATCATATCCCCTTCAAACCCACCATACCCTACTGAAACCTTCCTTGTAAAAAAAAATAAAAATAAAAAAAATTTAGGCAAAAGGTAACTGACGTAGCAACCACATCTAATTATGTATATATACCAGAGAATTACCCTTTTCTCTCTGAGGGGGTACCATGTTCAGGGCCAACCTTGTTCATGGTTTAACTTACTCACTGTACATATACAAATTGATGCCATGATTTCTTGAATTTTTCATATTTCTTTATTCTTATAGAACATTCTATTCATATACCATATTTTTAGTTATTCTTCAACTGATGGTAACTATTATTAAAATCCTCAAAGTTATTATTTTCCTATATTTTTCTTCATTTTCATTGGAACTACTTTAATTCTTTAATTTTGCTGAAGGATTTAGATTCCTAATCTTTTAATTCACAAAATGCTTGCTTGCTTTTAATCTTACCAGATGAATAGGTGGACCATCAGAGGTACAAAACTGATAAATTACATGACCATGTTTCAAAGTAAGCCAGAGCTGAGGAGTTTAATGTCCAAATTCAATACATATAGAATAGCTAAAAATATATAATAAACCCCAGAGTTCCCACACTAAAAAGATAGCCATCTTGTAAATTAACCATGCCCTTGTTTCTCCCTCTCTCCTGTAAATCTAACCTTCTTTTGGTCGTTTCTCTTCTTTTCTTTCTCTCTCTCTCTCTCTCTCTCTTTTTTTTTTTGCTTTTTTGGAGGGCAGTTGGGGTTAAGTGACTTGCCCAAGGTCACATGGCTATTACGTGTTAAGTGTCTGAGGCTGGATTTGAACTCAGGTCCTCCTGATTCCAGGGCCAGCGCTCAATTCACTGCGCCACCTAGCCACCCCTCTTTTGGTCATTTCAATAGTCATTAGCACATATTAGTGGACAACAAGTAAATTTAAATCTGCCAACCTCAGTACTCATTAGTAGATAAAGAGCAAAGGCGGGTGCTGAAACCAGTGCCTAAATTAGCTTTAGGTTTGTCTATGGTGTTCACTTATCCCTGACATGCCATTAGTACTGATAATGGAGAGGTGGCTGTTGATAGCAGGATTGCAAGGTGAAGATTTGAAGGAGTACTAGGAAACCGGATGCACCTCTTCTAAGGGCAAATGGGAGGGACTGAGGACACACAGTCAAGATAAATATGTCTTTGAGTTATGCTGGGCATGGATGAGGATGATTTATGTTATTTGTGTGGTTGGAAAAAGAAGAAACCCTGGAAGATGACCTTTAAAAGTCATATCAAATGGCAAGGGTGTTGAAAGAAGAAGACAGAGACCTCACTTGAAGCATGTAGTTAATTTATGGTTTAAAAAGAGGCATGTGCAAGTCTGCATGTGAAACTTATCTGGGGAGGGTGAGGACATTTAGAACTAGTGAGCACTGCTCGTTGCTCAATATAGTCCACTTTGTTTTACTGAATGGATTTTATTTTAAATCTTGCCTTCCCATTTTCCCCCCACTTGTTGTTATCACATATGAACACTAAATGGACAGTGTGCAGAAAGGAAATTCAATATTAATTCAATGTTGTGTTTTGCCATTTCATGGGTCCCTCAATAAAGTTTTTTGATGATTCTAGTGCTTTTAAAATTTATCATGTTATATGATCACAGGACTTGTACAAGGCTCAAATGAATAAATAATTATAGGAGGACATTTTTATGAGTTGTACTCTATGCCTGGAATTCTCCCTATCTTCATTTTTGCCTCCTGATTTTCTGACTTCCTTCAAATCTAAGCTATTGTTGTTGTCTATAAAAAAAACCTTTCCCAATCCCTCTTAATGATAATGGCTTCCCTTTGATATTTTTCCAATTTATTATGTATATTATTTGTATGTAGTTGTTTGCATGTTATCTTCTCCATTAAAGTGTCAGCTCCTTGAGGGCAAGGACTGTTTTGCCTTTCTTCATATTCCCAGGGTTGAGCAAGGCAAAATGCCTATTAACTTGATTCTTTGAAATAGCTTGAAAATTCATCCCTGGCTATTTAAAAAACATTCCTGCCAGCACAGATTTTTATTTTCTATATATTTTAAATCAGTAACAGCCACACTTACCAACTCAATAATCTTAGGTGTCCTTTCCACTTCCTTAAATAGCACATCAGGTACTAGATGTAGAATCCAGATATAGTGGTTCAACTATCATTATTAAAAAAGACTAGATCACTACAAAAATACCTGAAGATCTCTTCCCTTTTTTTGTCAGCTTGCTGCTGTCCTTGTTTGAAATATTTGTTAGTCAAAAAACATTTATAATACTGTACTGAGATAAAAATAAGGTTCCTGCCCTCAAAAAGTTCCCATTCTAATGGGGGGAGACAACATGCATAAATACAAAGAAAAAAGACCAAAAAGAGAGAAGAGAAATGGCATCTTCACTAAAGAACAGAACTTGGGCAAGTTCATTTGCTTGTAATTTGCATTACTGGTGATATAGGTAGGTGGTGTAGTAGATAGAGTCCTAGACCTGGAATCAGGGAGCTCAGAGCTCAAAGCCAACCTCAGATACTTACTAGTTTTGTGACCTTAGACAAGTCACTTCACCTCTCTCTGCCTATGTAAAATGGGGGTAATGATAGTACTTACTTGCCAGGATTGTTGTAAGGATAAAATGAGATAATATTTGTAAAAGTACTTTGCAAACCTAAAAGCACTCTATAAATGTTAGCTATTACAGTTAGCGCCTGACTAAAGCATATAAAGAATCACAAGAAGTGGTCATATTATTCAAATTTACACTCTCCTAAGTTATAATTATATGTAAAATATAATAATTGTCTCTAGTTCAATGGAAACATTCATTGAAAATTCAAGTAACATAGCCACTTAATTCAGGACTTAGCTGTAATTGCTGGCATTATTAATGCCCCACTTTCAAAGTCCAGTCACTAGCTGTGATTTAATAAATCAAGACATATTTTTGAGCATCTAATCTGGATTTAACATTGTATTATTGTGGGAGATAAGAACAATTATAAGACATGGTTTCTACCCTCAAAGAGATTAAAATATAGTTAGGAATATGATACAGAGCAATTAACAACACAGAGAACAACTAAATGATTGACTAGGAGGTTCTGAGCAAATTCTGAGGAGTGGAAGACTTCACAGAGGAGGCATGCCTTGAGTTGGATATTGGACAATAAGTAGGATTTTGAAAAAAGGAGATGGGAAGGGAGCACAAGAAGGTCAGGAGAATAGAAGTGAATATCATTTGCATAACGAAAAAAAGCAAACTGAGAAGGGGCGGCTAGGTGTCGCAGTGAGTAAGAACACCGGCCTCGGAGTTGGGATGACCCGAGATCGAATCCGGCCTCAGAAAATGAGCACCCACACATAATGACTAGCCGTGTAACCTTGAGCAAGTTACTTAACCCCAATTGCTTAAAAAAAAAAAAAAAGCAGACTGAGAAATAAAGATCACATCTGAGGAGTGCTGCTGTGAATAATTTTAAGGGCCTAATCACACAGCATAATGAACTCCCCTTCATTGTGGTGAATCTAGTAGGTACAATTTACAGTATTTTGATGTTGATAATTTGGTTTTCTCCTTTTTTGAAAAATCACTAACAAAAGGTTTATCTATGTTATTTTTTTCATAAAACCAACTCAGCTTTATTTATTTTGTTACTTTCAATTTTATTAATCTCTCCTTTGGTTTTCAGAATTTCTAATTTGGTATTTAATTGGATGTTTTTAATTTGTTCTTTTTCTATTTTTTTAGGTAGATGAGCAATTCATTGATATCCTCTTTATTTTATTCATGCAAGCATTAAGAGATATAAAATTTCACCTACGAACTGCTTTAGCTACATCATATAAGTTTTGGTATGTTGTCTCATTATTGTCATTCTTTTTGATGAAATTATTGATTATTTCTATGATTTGTTGTTTGACCCACTTGTCCTTTAGGATTAGATTATTTAGTTTCCAATTAATTTTAATCTATCTTTCCATGGCCTTTTATTATGTGCAATTCTTGTTACATCATGATCTGAAAAGGATGCATTTAATATTTCTGTCTTTCCTACATTTGATTTTGAGGTTTTTGTGTCCTAATACAAGGTCAATTTTTGTTTAGGTGCCATGTACTGCTGAGAAAAAGGTATATTCCTTTCTCTACTCATTCAGTTTTCTGTAGAGGTCTATTTTATCTAAATTTTAAAAATTCTATTTACCCCCTTAACTTCTTCCTTGTTTATTTTGTGGTTAGATTTATCTAGTTCTGAGAGGGAGAGGTTGAAATCTCCCACTAGTATAGTTTTGCTCTCTATTTCTTCCTGTGAACTCACTTAATTTCTCCTCTATGAATATGGATGCTATACCACTTGATGCATATCTATTTAGTATTGATATTACTTCATTGTCTATGGTATATTTTAGTAAGATGTAGTTTCCTTTATTATCTCTTTTAATTAGATCTATTTTTGCTTTTATTTTGTCTGAGATCAGGATTATTATCCCTGCTTTTTTTAATTTCAGCTGAATATATTTAGCATAATATATTCTATACCAGCCTTTTGTCATTACTCTGTGTATATCTCTCTGCTTCAAATGTGTTTTTTGTAAACAACATATTAGAGGATTCTGGTTTTTACTCCACTCTGCTATCTACTTCCATTTTATGGGAGAGTTCATCCCATTCACATTCACAGTTATGATTACTTACTTTGTATTTACCAACATACTATTTTCCCCCTGCTTATACTTTTCTCTCCTTTCACAATCATTCTTTATCAGTATTGCTTCTTACCACCACCTCCCTCAATCTGCCCTCCCTTTTCTTTCCCCTTTCTCCTAGTACTTCTGTCCTCTCTTCTTCCCTCCCTTCTATGTACTCCCCCCTTTTTCTTTTCCCTTTATCCTCCTACTTCCCTATAGCGTAAGATAAATTTGTATATCCAGATAAGTGTGTATGTTATTCTTTCTTTGAACCAAATCTGATGAAAGTAAGGTTCAAACAATGTTCACCCCTCACTTCTTTCTCCCTACTGTAATAGGTCTTTTGTGTCTCTTTATGTGAGGTAATTTACCCTATTCTGGCTCCCCCTTTTCTCTTATCACAGTATAATCTTTTTTTACACCTTAATTTTTTTTATATCATCAAATCAAAGTCAACTTATACCCATACCCCTTCTAACTGTCCTAATAAAGATACAGTTCTCAAGAGTTACAAGTATCATCTTCCCATGTAGGGATGTAAACAGTTTAACCTTATTGAATAATGTTTTTTTCTTTCCTGTTTACATTTTTTATGATTTACTTGAGTCTTGTATTTGAAGATTGAATTTTCTGCTCAGTTCTGGTCTTTTCATCAGGAAAGTTTGAAAGAACCCTATTTCATTGAATGTCCATCTTTTCCCCTGAAAGATTATACCCAATTTTATTGGGTAGTTGATTCCTGGTTGCAAATTAAGCTCTTTTGCCCTCCAGAATATCATATTCTAAGTTCTCTGATCTTTTAATGTAGAAGCTGCTAAGTTCTGTGTAATCCTGACTGTGGTTCCTGGAAATTTGAGTTGTTTGTTTCTGGCTGCTTGCAGTATTTTCTCCTTGAGCTGATAATTCTGGAATTTGGGTACAGTACTTCTTGGAGTTTTAATTTTGGGATCTCTTTCAGGAGGTGATTGGTAGAGTGTTTCAATTACTATTTTACCTTCCAGTTCTAGGATATCAGGGCAGTTTTCCTTGATAATTTCTTGAAAGATGCTGTCCAGGCTTTTTTTTTAATAGTGGTTTTTAGGTAGTCTAATAAATCTTAAATCATATCTCCATGATCTATTTCCTAGGTCAGTTGTTTTTCCAGTGAGAAATGACTCTTTTTTTACATTCTTTTGATTTTTTGGGGGGACTGATTCTTGATGTCTCATGGAGTCATTAGCTTTCACTTGCCCAATTCTAATTTTTAGGGAATTATTTCCTTTAGTTAGCATTTGCACCTCCTTTTCTACTTGGCCAATTGTACTTTTTAAAGAGTTGTTTTCTTTAGTGAATCCCCCCCATTTGTTTAATTGTGTTTTTTTAAAGAATTGTTTTCTTTAGTCAATTTTTGTCTTCCTTTTTCCAAGCTGTTGACCCTTGTATATCTCTCATTTCCCCATTTTTTTCTTCTACTTCTCTTATATATGATTAAAAAAATATTCTGAGCTCTTCCAAGAAGGTTTTTGGGTTTGAGATCAGTCCATATTCCTCTTTGAAGTTTTGTATGTAGATATTTTGATATTGTTGTCTCCTTCTGAATTTGTGTTTTGATCTTCCCTGTCACCATAGTAGCTTTCTATGGTTAGGGCTTTTTTCTGTTTCTTTCTCATTTTTTATCCTATTTCATAACTTTTAAAGTTGAACTCTGCTCCTATTGAACAGAGGGCACTGGACTGTGCTTCTTATGCTGGAGTCAGGAGGCCTGGTCACTGATTTTCTGCTCCAGGACCTGGACTGCTGGTGCCTTACCCACTGTACTGGGGTGGCCCAGACTAGTTACCTGTGTTGCCCTGAGTTCCAGGGCTGAAAATTGGACTTCTGAACTGGGGCTGGAGGTGTCACAGCTGAGCTGCTGTGCCACTGGTCTCCTGAGCCAGAACCACAGGGCTTTGGTTGCTGGTCTGTGCTGTGGCTAAGAGCTTTCTGCTTGCTTGTCCAGACACTGCCTGTGCTGAGCTGTGCTCCTTTTCTATCCAAATGAGACAGATCTTTCCTGAAGTCCCTCCAAGTTATCTTAAGCTAGAAAATATTTTCATTCTGTCTTTTTGTAGCTTCTGTTGCTCCAGAATCCAGTTAGAGGCTGGATTTCACATTGCTTCTGAGGGAAACTGGGGAGAGTTCGGGCAACTTCCTTGCTTTTCTCCATCATCTTGGCTCCACCCACCTGGCAAGTTTCCTTATAGATAATAAGAGGCTTATAATAAGATAATAAGAGCCTTATAGATAATAAGAAGCTCTTTTTTACAGTTGACATTTTGTTGAGTGAAAAAAGCCCTGGAACAGTATAGAACTTCCTCAATCAGATCCATGGCCGCTCAAAAGAAATCAAGCCATTCTAGGAAAAAGGTGGATAAAGAAAACAGTTTTCCCAGGTCATGGCATGTATAGAAAGACACTGTAAGTGAATGAAAATTGGGCTTCCTCACAATAGTGAAATTGCACAGTGCTTCTTGCAACAACTCTAAGTTGTTCCGTGTCCTAAAAGCCAATCTCTTAAACAGTATTCTCTGGGTGATACTATAGATCTGTTAATTATAGAACGCATCAACCTTCACAGAAGCAAAATTGCAGGTAACCTTAGGGGCACTGGAAGGACACTTGATAAGTGTAAGCAGGCTGCAATACATAAACTAATGATCACTTACCTGAGATGGCATAAAAAACATCACCAAGAACACGTATAACTGGAAAATGAACTGGCCTGTTTAGATAGTGAGAATGAAAGGTAACAGCTAAACAGCCTGAGTGGTGGACAGGTTCCCAGGAAAAACTCTTAAAACCCAAAGGAAAGCTTGTAAAGGATTAGATGGTTTATAGAAATACACCAATAAGAATTTTACAAGAAGAAAAAACAAGGAGAGAAGAGAGGACTGGGAGGACACAATACCCACACAATGAGAACACTGATCTTCTGAAACATTTATATATAAATGAGTACTCATGAATAAAATGAGATAAGGAAAAAATTACAATTTGCAGTAATCATTCTTCACCTAATATATCTTCAGTACTTCAAGAATCATAATTGATATTCATATAGCATTTTAAAGCATAAAAACCACTTTATTCACATTATCTCATTTCTGTCTCACAAGAACCCTTGGGTCGATACTGTATGTGTTATGCTCATTTATAGATGAGAAAATAATGTTCAATTTTTTTTAATTTTAAGAAATGTTTTATTAATAGTGTTCAATTTTATGATTTTTCAAATTATGTAATGGAACTTTTCCTATATCATAGGCTTAAACATTTGATAAATCTAGCATATTTTGAATCTCCATTTTTTTGGTGGGAGAATGTATGTATGCAAATTTGGCATTCAAATAAAGGTTACCACCCAGTGAAATTATTCTGTGACCAATGATATCCTATTTTGTATTGAAAAATATCTATCTTTTTATATTTTACTGAAGGAGGCTATGTAGATAATCTAAGAGAGAACTGGCCTTGGAGCCAAGAAGACCCGTGTTCAAGTTCTCCCTTTGACACATACCATCTGTCTTCTGGGCTCCTTTCTGGAATCTTCTGGGCTTCTTTCTGGAACTCTTAAATGGCAGAGAAAGTGCTGGCTCACATAGATAAAGAGCATTTTCATACCTGAGGGATCTCTATGCTCATGAAATCACAGATATGGCCCATGTAATTGTTCTATTGACTGTGGGGTAAGGAGAATGGCTTTATTGGTGTTTGGAACACCCTGCCCAACCTTGAAGTAGATCATCCAGGTTGACAGAACCTTGGAGAGCATGTCCCAATCTACGTAGGACTAGAGGGAATTTTCTCATTGGGAGTTCCTCATATCAAGAAACTATGAAAATGCATGCTGTGTCTGAAATCTCAAATCCTGATTTAGTTGGGTCTGAATTAACGTCTCTATGTCTGTGTTTCTTTTTATATCCTTTGAGGAGGTAGCTTTTCAATTTTTTCCCTATTTGTGTGTTTGTGCTATCTCCCTCATTAAATTGCAAATGTATTGAGGGTAAAGACCACAGCTGTTCCATTTGTGTTTCCCCCACCCCTCTAACCCCCACTGTTCAACTAACTGACATATGGAGGAAAAATGATGGGGCTCAATTATGGAAGAAGTGAGATGTTGACTTTTCTTGACTAATGAATTATTATTCATAATTATGAATATATCCCCATATTATGGGGACATTGAGAAGCAGTAATAGTGACTCATGAGCCTGTGGTGGGAAAATAATTGGATCCCTAACTGAGAATGAAAGAAAGACATTCATTATTTATTGATCTTGATAAGTGTCTCTCAGCCAATAGTAGGGGATAAGGGCAGGCCAACCTGAGAGGTCAGGTCAGAGTGGGGAAGCAGCCTTGCAGTGTAAAGAAGACATATTAATAGCTTTGGCTTGGCCTGGTTAGACTGCCATTCTCTTGGTGTGGATGAAATATCTAGGAGAGGATCAAAGGTTGATTGTGACCAAAGAGCTGACTTGTGGGATCTGTCATGGTACCAGCCATATCAGAGCAGGAGACAAGGTGAAAAGGACAACAATTTCTTTAAAAGACTAGATCATGGGGAGCAAGAAAGAGGGGAGAGACAGGAGGCAGCAAGGCTTCAATGCCCTGTTTGTAGAGGGAGATGGAAGACCCAGAAAGAAAAGTACTCTTTCTCAAGAGGAGGTTAGCCTCAGAATTGATTTTCCCAGATTATCTTCCCCCATTGAATTCAAGGTAACTTATCTCAAAACAAGCATTTCTGCTTGGCTAGGGCTAGGGAAACAAATTCTGCATGGCAGCTTTGCTACCCATTCCACCTTGAACAGCTTTGTGACAATGGAAATATTGGTTCTGAAGTCAATGGGTTTAGGTTCAAATCTCAGTTCTGTGACTTTGAACACATTAGTCTAGGCCTCATTTTCCTTAACTATAAAATGGGATAGTAGAACTAGGAGGCCTATAAAGTTCTTTCCCAGTATCTAGGTGGTAGTCTGCTGGACCTAGAATCAGGAAGACCTGAGTTCAAATGTGGCCTCAGGCACTTACTAGCTGTGTGACCCTGGGCACGTTGCTTAACCCTATTTACCTCAGTTCCTCATCTGTAAAATGAGCTGGAGAAGGAAATGGCAAACCGCTCCAGTGTCTTTGCCAAGAAAACTCCAAATGAGAATGGAAAGCATTGAACATGACTGAAACTATTGAACATCAACAGAGGTTCTGTCTCATTTATGCAGAATTTGGGTGACCATTTTGCAGTTATGTTGTAGTAGGAATTTGAGAGTTAGACTATATAGCTTCTGAGGTAACTTTTAGCTCTGAAATTTCATAATGCTGTGATCCTTACCACAACCTTGTGAGTTGAGTATTATTTCTCCACATTTCACAGGAAACTAAATTCCAATAGTTTAAGCATGTCACCCTGGTTATACAGCCAGCAAGTAACAGAGGTGGGCTTCCACAACAAAGGGAGTTTGTTGAGAAAACTTTCAGAAAGCATGTAAATACCTTAAGACTTTTTGTAAACTGTGCATTATCATTTCAGCTTCTTTCTTTGTTGTCAGTTCTCTTGTAATACTTCATAACAAATCTCTAATTACCGGTTGAGAACTATTATCAAGGGGTTGGGGAAGACTTGGAGTGGGATAAAGGAAGCCCTGGCATTTTTTTTGCCAGCTCCAGCAGGGGCCTTGGAGTGCAGGAAATCTTGGTAAGTAAAGAGTAAATGGGGGGGGCGGAGCCAAGATGGCGGAGTAGAAACAGCTCTTCCAAGCCTCTCTGCCCCCAGATTCCCCACAAACTATGTAAAAAAAGGACTGTGAACAACTTCTGGAGCCCCAGCACCCACAGAACGACACAGAGAAGCTAACCTCCCACTGAGGACAGCCCAGCAGCCCTGCAGGAAGGACCAGCGCAGCAGTCTGGGAGCCGGCAGCGCACAGAGCGCAGAGCGCAGGAGCCTAGCCGAGTGGAGCCCAGGTCCGCGTGAGCCGAGGTTTTAGCCCAAGGGCGGCAGGGCCAGCAGCCGGCTGGAGGAACCCCAGAACACCAGGAGCTGTGGCGATTCCAGAATTATCAACATAGACATGCCTAGGACAAAGTAAGAGGTTAGTGTCCTATGGACTTTGGGACCTGTATTTGGGGAATGCGTCAGCTCCCTCCCCTGGGGCTAGAAGCCGCTGAGGAGACACGCCATTTTGTAGTTTTCATAGGCATTTCCGGCTCCCAGCCTACAAATCGTGGGGAGATCCAGCGATCAGTCTTGGGGGGTAATCGCTCTTGCTTTAACCTCCTGGATCTGGATTGTGATCTAGGGTGGAAGTTGTGGGTGGGTTTACAGCTTGCCAGAAACGGAAGTTGCCCCCCACACGTTCGGGACGAAAATTCCTCTATCTGGCCTTAAAGCCATAGTGTGGCAACAAGCCCAAAAGTCAAGCAATTAAGTGGCAACATGCCAAGGCAAAGGAAACAGAAAAATGCAACCCTAGACTCCTATTTGGGGGGCATAGAGCGGGAAAAGGACTGTGAGGTCAGAAGTCCTGCTCCAAAAGCCCCAGGGGAAAACACGAACAGGTTGCAGGCCATAGAGGACCTTAAGAAGGACTTTAAAAATCAAATAAGAGAAGTGGAGGAAAAATTGGAAAGAGAAATGAGAAGGATGCAGGAAAAGTATGAAATGAGGGTCAACAGCCTGACTGAGGAAAACAACACCTTAAAAAATAGACTAGCTCAAATGGCAAAGGAGGCCCAAAAGGGCAATGAGGAGAAGAATGCCTAAAAAGTCGAATTTGCCAGATGGAAAAAGAATCTCAAAAGTTCACTGAGGAGATTCATTCCTTCAGAGTTAGACTGGAGCAATGGAAGCTAGTGACTTTATGAGAAATCAAGATGCTGTTAAGCAGATCCAAACAAACGAAAGATTAGAAGGCAATGTGAAATATCTCATGGGAAAAACCACTGACCTGGAGAATAGATCCAGGAGAGACAATTTAAAAATTATTGGTCTACCTGAAAGCCATGATCAAGGAAAGAACCTAGAAATCACCCTTCAAGAAATTCTCAAGGAAAGAGTAAATGGTCATGAATAGAAATTTGAAGGGGACATCAGTGGACATAGCACACAGTGGAGTGAGGAGGTACTGGAGGGCCCATGAGCCCTGTGAGTATTCCTTAGGAAAGCAAAAATATGACTTTTATTTGAAAAAGAATTTTGACATTTTAACAACACAGTTTGGACTGGTGATGTGTGCATTAGCATTTCATGGAAGAAGTAATCTTATGCCAATGCACCAGTATATGAACTTAATTGTCTGCATCAGTTTATGGTTTGGAATTTAAAATTCTGTTAATTATCTGTTGTGCAAAAGATAAACACATTTATTTTTATAGCCACTACTTTTCTTTACTCACTTAATTCTACTTTAGTAACAAGCTTCCAAATCTATTTTGAGCCTTATGCATAATTACTCCAAGTAAGTGATATTTTAAACTCTGTTCACACTTGGCCTGGCCCTTCCAGCACACCACTCATCACCTGGGTTAGAGCTAGGAAAGGGAACGATTGACGTAGATTAAATATGAGAACTGAAATAAGAACAATCGGTTTAAAAACTGTTGGCTAAGGATGATTTGGTGGACATGCAGACACTTCTAAATCGAGTGATTCTAAGTTATGGGTATTACTATAAAAACAGCGATCTCATCGCTTTATTGGCCTGAGTCAGAATCTGAATAAAGTATTTATGCCTTAGGAAAATAATAATGTAAAATGATTATGGTCTTGAATTTTCTCACTGTCAGGGAATCATAGTGCTATAACTGGAAGGGACCTTTGGATACTTCTGGATGACTTCCTTCATCTTTTAGTTGGGGAAACTGAGGCCCAAGGAAGTGAAGTCACCTATCTGGAATCCTTTAGGTAGTAAATGGTGGAGGTAGCCTTTGAACTCAGCTCTTCTGACTGCAAAATTATCATTCTTTTTCTACTCAACTCTGCTGCCAGCAAAAAGTAAAGGGTGAGTGGGAGAAGTCCTCTGTGCACCCCGAAATTAAATGTCTAGATATGCTAAGTACTTAGGACCAGTGTGGAGGAAAGGTTACAGGTTGTCATCTCTCCCCTAACTGTGGACTTCATCAAGACCTTTCTCTGAGGCACCTCCCCTCCCAAACCCTTAACTTTCACTTTGAGGGCATGGGATTCACCCAGGATAAAAAGAGAAAGGTCCATGGAGCAGACACTTCTCTGGACTACCTGATATTGTTCTGTACACTAGGCAGCCTGTCAAGCTTGTGAGAGGCATCAGATCATCAGTATTTGGCGTGCTGCTGCCATAAGCACTCACCCAATTCCTCTGTTGGACTCCAAGGGAAGGAAGAGAGAATCCTCTGTCTGTCCTTCACTATAGGCTCTAAGGCCCATTAAGAAAGTGTTCTCATCTTTTGAAGCTCTCCACAATTTGAAGTGGATTGGCAGTGTGAGCCTCAGTTTTCATTCCATAGACTGTAATTCTAGGGGGTGGGGAATTTTTTTTTTGTCTCTAAATGCCTGGTGCCTTGAACAATGCCTGAGACAGAGTAGGAACTTTACCCATGTTTGCTGATTGATTTTTATTGACTTTGATTTGAACCTTGCTTTCATTGAAAAAAGTGGATGAATTTATGCAGAAGTTTTACTGGAAAATGCTCAGTAATTTTGACCATTGCTTTGTGTCCCTTGCTCCAGAGAGTATTTGGAATTTGGAAAACTCTAATTTAGAGTGATCATGCTTAGCCTTATTTGAGCATTGACAAGGCTGGTATAGGGCAGGTGCACTAGACTTGTTATGTGTGACCTAAGAGGGCATAATTAGGAGTAATAGAAAGTGCAGGGTTACCAATTTGGGCCCAGTATAACGAAAAAAGTTTGTCATAATTGGAGGTGTCCAAAAATAGAATGGGAAAATTCAGGAGCTAGTAGTCTCCCTATCACTGGATTTCTGAACATTTATTTTGAATGACAACTTGTTTGGAAATGTCATTAAGGGGATTCCTATTGAGGTACAAATTGGACTATATATAATCTATGAGGCCTCTTTCAACTTAGATTTTGTGATTCATTGGTAATGTGATCATTGATATCTTGGGAAAATTTCCAGGCAAGTCCTGTTAGAGGACCCGGATAGTTAAGTATAGATAACATCATAATGCATCAGGTTGCTTTGGGAGTGACCAAAACCCAGCTAAACACATGAGGGAGACATGTGAAATACCAGTACTCTAAACATAGTGGCAATATGGTATACATAAAGTTATTCAAAGTGTTTAGTTTAAATATCTACAATAGAAGCTGCATTGTAAAGAGAAACTTTGAGAGTCTCAAGAACTTTGATCAATGGCATTGATCCACAATGATTCTAGAGGACTAATGATGAATTATTCTACCTACCTCTGTACAGAGACATGATAGACTCAAGGTACAGAATAAGACATATTATCTGGACATGGGCAATGTAAGAATTTGTTTTGCTTGACTATGCATATTTGTTATGGTGGTTTTATTTTTCTATCCTTTTTCCCCAATAAGGAGGTCAGGTGGGAGAGGAAATAAATTTTTGTTAAATGATCAAATGAAATAACATATATAAACTGCTTTGCAAACACTATCATTATCAATAATAATAATAATAATAATAACAGAATAAGTTAAATTTAATTTTAAAAACCTAAGTGCTTATTGTTGTTTATCCTTCATTTTCAAAGAAGACCAATAACATCATGATGTTGGGGTAAAACAATAGATAATGAATAAATTGTGCGTGAATTAGATTTAAATGAGTCAGAGTTGCCTGAAGTTGTCAGTCTCGGTCTCTCTTCTACTGTTATCAAAGTACAGTGGCAGGACAAGAATCAAGATGACTGGCGATGGCCTGTGATGCAGTAGATAACCTTGGCATCTTCAAAATCTGACCTTGCTTAAAACCTAAGTGCTCATTTGAAGTCTGTTCCAGGAACATCCCCTAGCCCAGGAATTTTGCCTCAGTAGAAAACAGGAAATTAACAGAATACCTTTAGCTAGGCATTGACTCCTCCTTCCCATAAGAGTGATGCAGAATGAAGGGCAAAGCCAGAGGGCAGGGCTAGGGTCAACAAGACTGGCTTCAGAAGACATGGAGCATCAATTGTTATGGATAACTGTATCGTAACTAATTAAAAGACAGCATAAAATTCAGCTGCAAACAGCTTGATTGAAAAAAAAATGATGTTTATAGGCCATTAGACCTGACACTACTCTCAGACCATCTGCAGCTGTCAGACTTTGTTTTCCAGAAGCAGATTTACAGGAGGAATGAGTAAGCCTATATGTACAGGGATTTCGTCAGGTAGATGGAGTCTCTTGAGATCACTTGGTTAAAAAACAATCATTCAGCAGTCACAAACATCTTAGGGCCTCTTATGCTAAGAGCACAGAAAACAGCTTACTGCATGCCTGAGGCTCTAGGCTTCCAATTGCACAAAGGAGAGATTTACATCAATATCTCCACATATTCCTTTTCAGTTTTGAATAAAGTCATATTGAACTTTTTGGTCCAAGGCTAATAACCTGGTGGGATTTACTTTTAGGGAAATAAGTGTCTTTTGTGGATGTAAATGCATTCTTCAAACAAATGTCTACTTGAATCTAGCTTCAACTCAGTCTTCTGTGCTACACACATACACATATGCATACAAATACACACACTACCACCACCTCCACCATTGACAACAACAACAACCCCAAACTTCCTCATCTTTGGTCACTTCCCTAGTCCCCTCCCATAAATGACATACCTTCTCCTCTCTCCCTAAGCTTCCAAGTCTACACTTCAATACCTTCTTCTCTCATAAGTTTTAAAATTTACTGAGAAGATTGTAGTTTTTCATTAGCTTCATCATATCTGTTCTTCTATACCTCAAAATCTCCTATGTCACAGCATCATAGATTTCAAGATAGAAGGAGCCCTAAAGATTCTTTTATCCAGCTCCATCATTTTCCAGGTGAGGATATTGAGGACCAGCAAGGTTAAATAACTTTTCTGCTACAACAGAGGTGAGAAGAAGCAAAAATGGAATTTGAACTCAAATCACCTGACTCCAGATTAGAGGCTGTATGGCATAGTGATGGACATCTGGCCTTGGAGTCAAGTAAACCTGTGTTAAAATCCTTCTGAAATAAATTGGCTGTGTGATGCTGGACAAGTCATTTAACTGCAAAGACTGCTTTGGGCAGTCTTCCAACCTACATTAGTAGAGGGAATTTCCTCATCAGGGAGTTCCCCATGTGGCAAGGACTATCCCCCACATGTAGCATCAGGTCTTCATGTACTTGAAGGGAGGCAGGATAGACATCTCTGCCTCCTCTCTCCCTACCTTTTTCAAGGGAGACTTCAATTTCTGCCAGGAGGGGAAGTAGTAGGTTAGGGCCAGAGGCCACTACCCTGTTCTCAGAGAGAGGGCTAGATATATTTGTATCTGTTTCTTTAAATATTATTAATCTTGGAGATGTGATTTTAAGGTTCAATCTAACTTCTGATCACTAGTTCATGAATGGAAGGAGGACCTCAAGCTTTATATCCAAGGCTTGACTCCTTTCCCACCAAATACCAATTCCATAATGAATACATATAACACTTAGCCAAATAGCTAAGCAAAATAGAAATTAGAGAAAATAATACTTGGGAAAATATATACAAGCTAATGCAGGGTGAAGGAGTTCCCCCATTGGGGTTCATGGTAATTCAGAGGGAGAGAGAGAAAAGGAGAGAGATCTTATACAAAGAGAAGTACCCCAAAGTTTCTTATGGAGCAAGTTGGGGATAGGGACATAATGAAGATTAGCAATTCCTCTCATGTTGATTTCTTCCCAGAGTCTTTTCCTTAAGCAACCTAAATTAGGGTTGAACTCTTCCATCTTTTCTCTTGGAGCTGGAAGACAGAAGAACCTGAACTAAATGCAGAACCAAAAAAGACTTGAAGAGACCAAATAGACTAGAGGAACAAAAGAGCTCTTCTTTCTTCCACTCTCATCAACTCCATCCCACTCCTCATGTAGGAATGGGACATTGATCTCTACCAACAGAGTTTTATACCAATGGACTTTGGGACTGGGGTTACACCTATGTCAATGGGGGAAGAAATCACAGGTCCAGTTTCTAGCTTTATATCATCTGACTTTAACCCTAGAACTCTTTCCACTATACCACAATGACTTCTGATGTCCTCATGCATCTATCTACACCTTTGCTCCAGTTTCAGGGAGTGAAGTGACCCTCTTCCAAGGCTAAACCTTCCACTTCTCCCCTTGATCCCATCCTTTCCAAGTTTTCTTCAGATCCTTGATCACCCCTCTCTCTCTTTCACCTTAAATCTCTTCCTTTCAAACTGTTTCTTCCCTGATATGCACAAACAAATTCAGGCCTCCTCTAGCCAAAAAATTGACTTTGATATCCTTTCAAACCATGGTACTTGATGTCTCTTCCCCTTCAGTGACAAATCCAGAGAAAGTGGTCTATATTTGATGTTCCCATCCCCTCACCAATTACTTATTCCTAAACCTCTTGTAATCAGGTTTCAGACTGTACCACTCTATTAGCATTATTTTCTCCTAATTCACTAGTGACTTCTTCCCTGCCAAATTCAATAATCTTTTTCCATTTCTCATCTTCCTTGATCTTTGTGTAGTCTGCAACATCTTTGGACAGTTCCTTTCTGGATATAGTCTCCCTTTTTTTTTTTTGGCATTTCTGACCACTATATTCTCCTAATTATCTTCCTACTTCTTTGGCAGATCCTTATTGTTCTCCTTTCCTTTTTCTTAACCTATTATTGCCCCTTATGTGTGAATGTTCCTCAAACTCCATCCTTAGCACCTTTCTCTTTCTATATCTCTTCCCTTTGGAAATCGCATCCATATCTGTGGCCCCCTAGCCATCTCAGCTTGAAACCTCAGAGTAAACTTTGTCTTTTCTCTTCCACATGACAATCCTTAAAATATTTGTAGATAGCTACCATATCCCCCCTGAGTCTTCTGTTCCTAAGATAAATAAGCCCAATTTCAATAAATTTCAATTTATCCTCATATTATATGAACTCAAGGCCTCCACCTTCTTGGTTGTCCTCTTCTGACATTCTCTGATTCATCAATGCCTTTTTAGACATGTAGGACACATATATGAATACAATACTGCAGATAGGATCTGTTGAGGGAAGCTATTTCTCTCTTAATTCAGTCTCAAATTTCTTTAGTATTTTGACTGCTTTTCTATGATGCTGACTCATATTGAGCTTAAAGTGTTCTAAAACCTCCAGATCATTTTTTCAGGACTATTGAAATCTTAACTGTGATTTTCCTATCTTGTCCTTGTGAGGTTGATATCTATCTATCTATCTATCTATCTATCTATCTATCTATCCATCTATCCATCTATCCATCTATCTACCTAATCTCTATCTCTATATTTATATCTCCAAGTGTATGACTTTGCATTTATCCCTGAATTTCATCTTTTAGATTCAGTCCAATATTCAAGACTTTTAAGAGCCTTTTGGAACCTATTACTGTCACCCGGGGTCTTAGTTATGCCTCTTAGTTTTGTGTCATCTATAGATTTGAGGAACATACCATCTATGTTTTTTTTCCAAGTAATTGTTAAAATTGTTAAACAGCATAGATACCTGGGAGGCTCCCCTGGAGACCTCTTGGTACATAGGCATTAATCTTTTATAAAGTGCCTCATGCTATTCTTGTAGAAAAAAATGAAGAGATATGAATTAGGTAAGGATACAACAGAATTTACTGGTTGGCTGGCTGGACTCAAAGAGTAATTTTTTTTGTTTTTTTTTTTAAACAAATGCTTTATTAACTTCTGTTTTACATCATTCATTTCCACCAGATTTTGAGTTACAATTATTTTCCCCCCTGTTTTTCCC
>WOXC01000194.1:0-192460 GCA_011680675.1 Gymnobelideus leadbeateri | reverse complement strand
GAGAAAATAGAATAAGTGGGGGGTGGGATAGGATGGAGGGAAATATAGTCTTTCACAATATAACTACTACGGAAATGATTTGGATAACTACATATGGACAACCTATATTGAATTGCTTATCTTCCCATTGGGGATGGGTGAGGAGGGAAGAAGAAAAAAATTCTGGAATTCAAAGTTTTAAAAACAAATATTTTTAAAAAATTTGTTTTTTACATGCAACTGGGAAATAAGATATATGGGCACTGGGGTATAGAAATCCAATTTGCCCTACTAGAAAGTTAGGGGGTTATGGGGGAGGATATAAGAGAGAACAGATTGGGGGAAGGGATATTCAGTAGGCTTGCTATTTTGGGGTGGAGGTAGGGGAAAGATGGGGAGAAAAAATTGTAACTATAAATCTTGTGGAAATAAATGTTGAAAACTAAAAATAAATAAGAAAATTATAAAAAAAATTGAAAAATTATTATTAGTTTTCAAAATTCCCTTTTATAAAATTTTGAGTTCTAAATTTTCCCCCCCTCCTTCTCAACCCCCTCCCCAAGATGGCATGTGATCTGATATAGGGTATACATGTTAATCATGTCAAACATTTCCACATTAGTCATGTTGTGAAAGAAGAATCAGAACAAACGAGAAAAGCCATGAGGAAGAAAAAAAAAGAAAATAGTATACTTTGATTTACATTCAGACTCTGTAGTTCTTTCTCTGGATGTGGATAGCATTTTCTATCATGAGTCTTTTTGAATTGTCCCAGATCATTCCATTACTCAGAAGAGCTAAATCTATCAAAGTCAGTTATTGCACAATGTTACGTTACTGTGTACAATGTTCTCCTGGCTCAGCTCACTTCACTAAACATCATTTCATGCAAGTCCTTCTAGGTTTTTCTGAAATTCACCTCCTCACCATTTCTTATGGAAGAATAGTATCCCATTATATTCATATATCACAGCCTGTTCAGTCATTCCCCAATTGGTGGGTATCCCCTTATTTTCTAATTCTTGGCCACCACAAAAAGAGCTGCTAAATATTTTTGTACACATGAGTCTTTTTCCCTTTTTTATGATCTTTTTGGGATACAGGCCTAGTAGTGTTATTGCTGGATTAAAGGGTATGTACAATTCTATATCCCTTTGGGTATAGTTCCAAATTGTACTCCAGAATGGTTGGATCATTTTACAACTCTACCAACAATGCATTAGGATATCAATTGTTCCACATTTCTCCAACATTTATCATTTTCCTTTTCTGTCTGATAGGTGTTATGCGGTACCTCAGAGTTGTTTTAATTTGTATTTTTCTAATCAATAATAAGTTAGAGCATTTTTTCATATGACTGTAGATAGCTTTAATGCATTCATCTGAAAACTGCCTGTTCATATCCTTTGACCATTTATCAATTGGGGAATGACTTGTATTCTTATATATTTTACTCTGTTCTCTATATATTTTAGAAATGAAGCCTTTATCAGAGACACTGGCTGTAAAAACTGTTTCCTAGTTTTCTGTTTCCCTTCTAATCTTGGTTGCATTGGCTTTGTTTGTGTAAAACCTTTCTGTTTTGATGTAATCAAAATTATCCATTTTGCATTTCATAATGTTCTCTCTTATTTGGTTATAAATTCTTTCCTTCTCCATAGATCTGACAGGTAAACTATTCCTTGCTCTCCCAATTTGCTTATAATTTCACCCTTTATGTTTAAATTGTGTACCCATTTTGACCTTTTCTTGGTATACAGTATAGGATGTTGGTGGATCTATGCCTAGTTTCTGCTGTACTGTTTTCCAGTTTTCCCAACAGTTTTTGTTAAATAGTAAATTCTTATTCTAGGAACTAGAGTCTTTGGCTTTATCAAACAGTAGATTACTATAGTAATTGATTATAATGTGTTGTGTACTTAATCTACTCCACTGATCTACCACTCTATTTCTTAGCCAGTATCAAGTAGTTTTGATGATTGCTGCTTAATAGTACAGTTTTTGATCTGGTATGGATAGGCCACCTTCCCTTGCATTTCTTTTCATTAATTCCCTTGATATTCTCCCTTTTGTTCTTCCAGATAAATTTTATT
This sequence comes from Gymnobelideus leadbeateri, assembly GCA_011680675.1. Taxonomy (NCBI): domain Eukaryota; kingdom Metazoa; phylum Chordata; class Mammalia; order Diprotodontia; family Petauridae; genus Gymnobelideus; species Gymnobelideus leadbeateri. Next base: position 190,388 of record WOXC01000194.1, on the reverse strand, counting down.
ATTTTTTTGGTCTATAAAATAATTTGTTGGTAGTTTAGTTATACTTTAAAGTTCACAAAATTGCTATTAAAATTGCCTTTAGGGGGGTGGCTAGGTGGTGCAGTGAGTAGAGCATCGGCCCTGGAGTCAGAAGGACATGAGTTCGGATCCGGCCTCCAACACTTAAGGCACACACAAACAGAAAAGCCTAGCCGTGTGACCTTGGGCAAGTTACTTAACCCCAATTGCCCTCCAAAAGGCAAAAAAAAAATTGCCTTTAGTAGAACTGAGTCTAAAAATTTCAAGAGAATGTGCATGCCAGCAATTTTTTTAAAACATAAAATATTTTAATCCAAAACAAAATTTTGATGATGGAATTGAGCTGAACACACCTGTTTGTAATTTACCCAAAATGATAAATTACTTAAAATGAAAGGAAACTAGCATTTAAAGAATGTATTTTAAGATTGTAGATTTTTAAAATCTACATTTTTTGAAAAATAGACAAAAAAAACCAAACAATGCTGTCATATTTCTTTAGTGTTCATGTGCAGTTTCCATGTCATCAAAAAGATCAATTCCCATTGTAGAGGGGAGAAGAGATAAGACAATAATCAGACTAACTTTTTTTTATTATTCAGTTTGTATAATAATCTAAAAAGAAATCTGTAGACCCACTGTAATGAAATAATCATATAACTTTGTTTAAAACCTTCATTCTGTTCAAATTGATTGAAAATATTCATAGCAGAAAAGGAGAAATAACTTGAGCTTTGAAAAAGAATTGGCTTGTTAAAGCATACATCATCTAGTCAATGAAAATTTTGTTATATATCCAGAGTTGGGGGGAGATTAGTGGGGAAAGAATAGTGAATTTAAAGATTTGAAAGCTTGACTACCATGTTCAACCTCCTTATTGATCTAAGATCTTTATGAGGGATTCACACTTAATATGTGGTTTCATAATTTTTTTTTAAGTAGTTGAGATTGAGCAGGATTGAGAAGAGGCTCAAACCCCCACATTGAGAAGGCCTAGAGAAGTTTTTCTGCTTTGCCATGGGAAAAAAAAACCCACTGGCATGGTGTTGCTGTATTTCAGAGCTAATTGAAAAGTGAAGGAGACAATGTTATTCTTTCTATCTAATAAAACAACCCTGAAATATCAGCATTTGAGCACCAAGTCTACTTAGCAACTGAAGAAAAAAATTGGAAAGCAGAGCTCTGAAGAGGCCAGAAGCAACACAGCAATGTGAAAAATGGAGACTTTTATTGAGACTGGAAAGGAAATTCAGTTCCCAAACCTCATTTCCAATTCTACTGCACTGGCACCTCAGGCTCAATTATGTGCTGAACCATAGATGTCACTTTCCTTTCTACACCTGCTTCTCTTCCTAATTTCCCCTTTCTGATAAAGGTACTTCCATTTTCTTCCTCTTCCCCTCATACTCTGGGCTCAAAAACTCAATCACCTTTGACTTATGTTCCACTATCTCTAAGAAGCTGCCAAGTCTTATCTACCTCTGCTATCTCTCTGCCATCTGTCCCCTCATGGCCATTCCCACTGTCACTATTCTAGTTAAGGACCTCATTTTGTCTTACCTGAATTATTATAATAGCTTCCTAATCACACTCCCCACCACCATTTCCTCTCCTCTCTGATGTGTTCTAAAGGCCATTACCAGATGGATCTTTCAGAAGAACATTCACTTATTAAAAAAATCTTCACAGAATTAAATATTGTCAAGAATTTATTAAGGGCATATAAAATATCAGAAACTGTGCTACAGGTGAAGGATATGAAACAAAAATGAAACAACTGTTGCCTTTGAGAAGCTTATAGTTTAAAGTGGGGAGACAATCTAAATATATGCAAAACATATTCAAGGTATTCACTGTGTGTGTGTATGTGTGTGTGTGTGTGTGTGTGTGTGTGTGTGTGTGTGTGTGTGCATGCTCACACTGTGAGCATGTGTAGGTGTGGGTGTATGGATGGTGGTGATTCCCCACTGCAAACTTTCAGTTCAGTTGTTTCTTAAGACATGCCTGACTCTTTGTGACCCCATTTAGGGTGTCCTTGGTAGAGTTACTAGAATGGTTTGCCATTTCCTTCTCCACCTCATTTTACAGATGAGGAAACTGAGGAAAACAGAGTTAGGTGCCTTGCCTGGGGCCATACAGCTAGTAAGTGTTAGAGGCCGTATCTGAATCACGAAGATGAGTCTGACTCCAGGCCTGCCACTCCATCCGCTGTACTACCTGCCTCATACTGCAAACTTAATAAATATTAATTCTAGCATTCATGGCCCTCCACAATTTTCTTCTTATCTTGTAGTACTTTCCTTCACTTACTCTGTTGGATTGTTCCCCATTTCCTACTCATCCTCAGCTTTTCTGCATCTACTCACTATCCTTTGTATCAGGAATTCCCTTCCCTCTTCAGTCTCTGCTTATTAAAATCCTAGCCATGTTTCAAGTTCTAGTTATGGTGTATCCTCCTCTGTTAAGCTTTCCCTGATGGCTCTGCTTTCCTTTCAACTCTTATAGGTACCAAGATACCTTTCTTAGGCCCTTACATTGTATTTGTATTATCGTTATTTGTACACTAGACTGGTGGTAAATGTTTCTTACTAGAAATTCATTTTTGTCCTCATATCCCTAGCATCTTACACAGTTTCTTGAACACAAAGGTGCTGAATAAGTGTTTGTTGAGCTGAATTGAAAAATGGATATTATTTTAAAGAAATCAGAGACCAATTTTCTTCCCTCTTACCCTGTTCCCACCCTCTCCTCACAAAACTGACTATTTGGAATTTAAAGGAAAAGAAATAGTACATGGCTTGCAAATTATAATCCTGTACTTTTATATGATATCACCATTTTCAAAGAATTTTCCTATGTATTACAGCACATAAAATAGATATGTAATTATATCTAAGATAAAAATGAATAATTTATTTTCAAAGCAACACTTACAAATACTTTTTTGAGAGTTTTTTTTTTTTTTTAATTGACACTAGGCTGAGAACTGCCAAGGCTGAAACTCCGTTTATCGATGCAGATTGTCAATTGGTCTACAATTTACAGCTTTTTGATGTTATCTTAGGACACTAAGAGATTTAAGTGACTTAAAACCAGTATGTGTCAAAGGTGAGACTTGTAATCCTTTTGACTCCATGGGAAGGAGAAAAACAGGAAGGGAACAAGCATTTATTAAGTGCCTACTATGTGCCCACTGCTGTGCTAAGCACTTTACAAATATCTCATTTTGTTCTCACAACAACCCTGGTAGTTGCTATCATTACTCCCATTTTACAGCTGAATAAACTGAGGAAGAGAGAAGTTAAGTAAATTGTCCATGGTCACACAGCTAGGGAGTATCAGAGGCTGGATTTGAACTCAGATCTTCCTGCTGTCTGTCTCAGGACTCTATCCATTGTGCCATCTAGCCACGGTTGAACTGCTACCTACTAGATTGGAATGATTTTTGGAGGAAACGTTCTTTGATCATTAAAATTTGTTCCACTTTCTACTTTTGCAGTATGTAGACAAGGATTCTACCTGAACATTCCAGGTCTGAACAATTGTCATTCAGTTTTTGCACAAGTTCAATAGGCAGGTAGCAAAGACTAGATATCCTGGGAAAACAGCCACAGAACCATTGACTGCTAGCTAATTTGCCCACTGCCCAGTTTAGTCATTTCATTAAGAAAGCTTACTGTGACCCTATTAATCTTTCTTGACCTTGTGTTCTAACTTTGAATGCACACCAGTAAAACTACAGAAATAAATGACTCCAACTCCTCATTTGAACATATGGCTCATGAGTACTTACAGATTTCACTTAGTTCTATTCCAGACTGAATGTACTTAATAGCAGGAAATGTGAAATAGAAAACTGCCTGAATCAAACTTATGGGCTCTTTTTAAAATTTAAATTGCATTGTTTTAGGTAAATATGGAAAGTACAAAGCTGAAGCCCTCTGAATGAAAATTCCATAGGTATCCTTTGGTGTACAGGATGGGGGTGGGGAGACAGAATGTTCTGAAAATGTAATTCGAAGTTTTTAAGATTCTAGATCTAGAATTGGAAGGGCCAGTAGGGGTCAGAAATCACAAATACACCTGTGAATACTAGTTGTAAAATGTTTTGTTTTGATATATGAAGATGATGATTGTGCTAGTAAATGCTAATATTAGCTTTCTTCTTTTGGGTGAACTTCTTGTATTAAATGAACATTCCAACTTTTCTATAAGGGCTATGATTTCCAGAAATAGTTGAAAGGAGGATAAAGTGCAGACACAAAATTCAAATATTATGAAGAAGTAGGGCATAGCAAAAAGTCAGATGACCTTAGTCCAATTCCTAGCACTGTTGCTTACCAGTAATAAGTCAAGTACTTGAACTAGGTCTCAGTTTCCTCAGTTGTAGAGATGAAAGGATTGTGCTAATCCAGTGAACTTACTCAAAGTCATATAGGAAGCAAGATTTCTATATATTAGATTGCATTTTCATTATATACTTTAGAAATATATTTGTGTCAAATAAATCAACCACCCCTTCCCCCCAAAACAAAACAAACAAACCATCAGCCCCAAGAGAAGCACATCAGAGACTGGAATGTGAGATATTCCACTCTCCTGTCTTTGGTTTAACCTTAGAATGATTACTATTCACCCAGAAATTACTTTAGCTTCCTGAATCCTTCTCATTTAGAGATGCATTGTCATTATTAGTACCTCAGAGAAAGGAAATAAAGCTGAACCTTGGGAATAGAAAGGGAGCAAGTGAGTCATTGTGGTGTTCAGAGAGCCTTCTGTGCATTCTGGGACCATATCAACCTCTATATTTAGTCAAGTACTTTAGAGTTGCAAGGGGCCTTAGAGGTTATTTAGTCCAAAATAAAAGAACCAAAACCTAAAGAATGAAGTGACTTGTCCAAGGATACACAAGGTCTTACTACCTTTTTTCTTCTACTTACTTAAAAGAGCCAGAATTTGAATGCAGATCCTCTGTCTCAAAATATTAGAAATGGAGAAAAAGAATACTACAATCATTTCTTGTATTTCCTTAAGTCACATCAGAGGAGAGGGAGGAGGGGGGGAGAGAGAGGGGTAGAGGGAGGGAGATGGAGGAGAGAGGGGAAGAGAGGGGAAGAGAGTGGGGGGTAGAGGGGGGATAGATGGGGGGAGAGAGATTAATGAGAATTAGTCTCATGCTTCACCAGCACAGTTGAATCAGTATAATCCTGGTCTAGGGTCCCTTTTATATTCATTATTGTGCCTTGCTAGTCTATCTTCTAGGACAATGATCTTTGTGTGACTAGGAAAGTCTCATATTTTTACTACTGTTAACCTGTCTTGAGGTCTAGTCTTGTGGAGTACCAATGAAGCTGTAAAAATGTAATGAATTTCTGTCTCAAGGCTAGCAAAAATGGAATCCCTGACTACTTTTTTTGGACCACTCCATTTCCTGAAGATCATGCCTAATAGGAGTTCAGAAAGTCATAATGTTTCTGTTGTCTAGATGCATGATTTCCTTATTCTTGGGGATTTCCTGTGTGGAGACTCCCTCTGTCAATAAGCAGCAACTGCTCCAAAATTTGTAGTCTTAGAGAGTTACATATAGGCACTAGCAGGTTAAGTGATTTGCCTATAGTCTCACAGATAGTAAGTGTCAGAGGCTGGATTTAAACCGTCTTCTTGACTCCAAGGTCCACATAGTCATAGAAAGAGTTAATAATAATGATAGAAGCTAATACTGATTGATATAGTACTTCCTGGTTATATAACACTCTACATACTTATCCTCATTCATCTGTCCCCCCAAATCATGTGAGATAGGCAGAATTATTCTTCTTACAGATGAGCAAATTAAGACCCAAAAAGATTAAGTGATTCAATTAAGGTTATAATGCTAGTAAATGGCAGATCTGGGAATTGAAAGAAATCATTTGACTCCAAGGGTCTTTCCAATATTATCCTTAAAAAATGATGTAATAACATCACGGATCTTTTAAATTAAGTCATTATAAGATAGGTATTATTAACCTTATTTGTGTGTCATGAACCATCTTTGGTAGTCCAGTGAAATCTAAAAACCTCTTCTCAAAATAATATTTCCAAATAATATGATTAGGTGGGGCTAAAAAGAAAGCCAATTATATTAAACACAGTTATTTCATAAATGTATATATATTCCCTGTTAGGATTTTTAAAATCCCAAATTTATACCTACTTTACATTTGTTTATCTGTGTATATGTTATACATCCTCATTAAAATATAATCACAAGTGGGACTATTTTGTTTTTTTTTTTTTTTGTCTTTGTACCTTTAGTATCTGGCATAGTACTTGGAACATAGTAGGTTCTTTAAAAATGCAGGAAATCCTCAAAATCCATCATTTTACTTCTTATATTGGGGCCATCTCTGACTTGTTCTGGAGAAAATTTCTTCTCAGAGGTTCCAACTATCATGATTGGCGACCACCTCTACTACCCTGACCACTATTTAAAAAACCAAAACAAACCCATTCATGCTTCACTGAACTCTGTATACTTGAATCATTTCCTTGATAGCTACCTTACTGCTGATCCCATACCCTTTTCTCCTCATCCCCTAACTCCAGCTATGGAGTCTTAATGAATTGTGATCAACTCTGCCATCTATTTCTTTCTGGATGTTGTATGTCCCCTATGACCACTCACCATCTATGTAACTTTCTGACCCTTCTTTGGGTACTGTCTCCTTCACTGGAATGTAAGCTCCTCAAAGGCAGAGAATATCTTTGCTTTTGTATTTGAATACCAGCACTTAGCATAGTGTTTTACACAGACAATACTTTTACATTCACTCAATCATTCAAATGAACTGAATACCTTTCCTCCCCAATTACTACTTCATTAACCATTTCATCAACATCTATTTGGGAACTTTCCCCACCAACTTAGATCTCAGACTCTCTGTCCTGCAAAAGACTGCTTTGTTGGTACATCATCTCCCCTCGCCCCCCCCCAATCTATTAGCTAATGGTCATCTTTTTAGCAAGGAGCCTTTCTGAATGTAGCTAGGTTAGTTCTTACATAACAGACACAGCCCATCACCAGGTCCTGACTTGAAGCCTTTCCAGCTCTCTAAGCCTTGCCAGAGCTTGTACTCCACTGACAAAGCTTTTGAGAGCCCAAGGTCACCTCTATGCAACAATGAGGCTATGGAAAGATTCTTAAATGGTGGCACTTCATCAATTAAATGATCTAAGAGAAGATATTTACTGACTTCAAGGAGAAATAGGGTCCATGTTCAGACTCTTTATCAGCAAAGGTTAAATGTTAGTGTACGTTCACCACAGAATGAGTTAGCAGATCTAAGTTAAGATACAAGGTAAAGTTGCTGTCTTTAAAAAGCTTTTTGATATAAAACCTCAGACTCACAGACTTTTGTGCCTGCTTACTGATTTGATATTAATCTGTGAAGAAACAAAAGAGTTAAGAAAAGAAATGAAACAAACTTACTTAGAAAAAGATATAGAAAAACCTCATTTCCCTCCATCTAGTTCATATTTACTATTTGCTTACTGTTACAAGTTAAATAGGAAAGTATTCTTTTTTTTATTTCCTCCTCAGCTACCCCTATATATACCCTCATTAGGCACTGAGCACCTCTTGGGCATACAGCTGAAAAATGTCTTGTTATATTGAGAAGGAAAGAAAAGGAAATATTGCATTGTCCCTTATGGTAAAGAATGGGCAAATAATGATATTGAGAGAAACAGCTTTTTTTTTTAAATTTTAATCTCTAAGGGTACATATACTTGACATGAACATAATTCAACATTTACTGTGTTCCAGACCAAGAGTATGAAATGTTTGGTGAATGAAATGTTATGTTGATGTTTCCACAATGCAATCACACAACATTATATATGTGGGTATATTAAGTTATTATTTTCTATGTAGCTTCCTATGGTTTTTGGCAACTAAATGGCTCAGTACATAGTATTCTGGAGTTGAAGTCAGACTATTTTTATTGTTATTATTGTCATTATTAGGAATGGTGATTTAGGCCAAGATGTATAAGGGACTCTTGCTTGAAGACATTTTATTAGATTAAGATACTGCCTTTTTTTTTTTTAAAGTTAGTTCATTTGAACTGACTCACTTCTAATACTTGTGTAAGTGACATTGGGTTAAATCTTGGTACCTATTTTAGCTGTAGTCACTGTATCTCTCTCTCTCTCTCTCTCTCTCTCTCTCTCTCTCTCTCTCTCTCTCTCTTTTTTTTGCTTTTTGGAGGGCAATTGGGGTTAAGTAACTTGCCCAAGGTCATATGGCTAGGTTTTTGTTTGTGTGTGCATTAAGTGATTGAGGCTGGATCTGAACTCAGGTCCTTCTGACTCTACGGCCAATGCCCTACTCATTGTGCCACCTAGCAGCCCATGTAGTCACTGTATCTTAATCTATAAAATGAAACAGTTTCATTTGGTGATCTCCAAACTCCTTTCCAGATCTAAAGACTAGGATTCTGTGAGAACTTTTTCCTATGTGATAAGAATGTAAGCTCACTGAGAGTAGAATTGTGTCATTGTTTGTACTTGTAACATTTAATGCCTAGCACAGTGCTGGCACATTGATATACACACATATGGAGCTCCTGTATTAATTCCAGTCTTGGTTTGGACTGAGATATGAGGACTCATTGACTTGGATGTTCCTTTGAATATTGAAGATTGCATCCCATCTGCGTGTGCTCATCATGTGTGATATTTGTCCCATAATTTTGCAACTGAAGGTGCACCCAACATGCTGGAAGCCTTCCTCACTTTCTTCTGATTATGTTGAAGATACATTGGAATACCTTGGCTGCCCACATGTCATTCCTTTTCCCAGCTGACTTATTTTCTCTTCTCACTACCTGATGCCATCTTTAGAAAGGATCCCTTTCCTCATCTTCTCCCACCCCGCACGTCTTGTTTCCATTCTTGGCTCTGTAAACTATAATCAAAATAGCATGAGTGATGCTTCTGGAGAGAGCTTTCAGTTAGCTCCCCTTTGCCTCTATGCTCTATCCCTGTGACTTGCTTGACTAAAATTCCCTTCTCTGGCCACAACTTCCCATTTATACACATCATCTCTGCTTGTTTTAATTTAAACTCTCTGAGGGCAAGAAATTTCTTGTTTTTGCTTTTTCACCTCTAGCCCTTAGCACAGTTCTTGAAATACAAAGTTCTTAAAGGATTTTATCCATTCACTATTTATAAGTCCACAAAGCTATAATGGAATATAAAAGCAAAGGTTTCCATTGATTTCTTAGTTGCAACTATCTCCATACACTGTTAATGACATACAATAACATAAAAAAGATTTATGTGTTCACTGGTATGGGAATTTCCTCCTATACTGATCACAGGCAAGTTCACTCTCTAAGATGGTTAGCTGCTATAAACTAAACAAACTAATTGATAATAGCTTCACCATGCAGTTTTGATACTGGTTATAGAAATGATAGTGTGTTCATTTATAAGTCTAAAAGTCATCGGAGTAAACGCTAGTAGGGGCAAATTGAATTTTAACTTTAAGCCAATTCATCTTTACCACCTGTCTATTTTTCAGTTAAAAGTGATTATTTTTGGGGCGGCTAGGTGGCGCAGTGAATAGAGCGCCGGCCCTGGAATCAGAAGGACCTGAGTTCGGAGCCGGCCTCCGACACTTAATCCGCACAAACAAAAACCTAGCCGTGTAACCTTGGGCAAGTTACTTAACCCCAATTGCCCTAAAGGGGCAGCTAGGTGGCGCAGTGAGTAAGAGCTCCGGCCTCGGAGTTGGGATGACCCGAGATCAGATCCGGCCTCAGAAAATGAGCACCCACGCATAAATAATGACTAGCCGTGTAACCTTGAGCAAGTTACTTAACCCCAATTGCTTTAAAAAAAAAAGTGATTATTTTTTACTTCTACAAATATAAGAAATGCTGAAGTACTTAGTCTCTTGTATATCTGGCTAGGGGGAATGAGTTAAGGAGCCATGTTAGTCTTAGGCAGTATCACCCACTCATTCACTCATCCAAAAAATGCTTAGTAAGTGCCAACTAGGGACAAAGCCTTCAAAAATGCTTCATCATGAGGTGTAGATGACTTTGGGCTCCCAAAAGTCACATTAGCAGAATCTGAACTTTGGCAGGTCTACTAAGTTGGAAAGGCTTTGAATTTAGTCCCAGAAACCATATGTGTCTACCATCTGAAGTCCAGCCTAGCTAAGAGAGGAGAGATTCATCACCAGAAGTTTGATAAAATGAGGATGATATTTTTTGGCCATAGAGATTTATAAAATAATAGAAAAATCTAGTACCATCCTTGGTCTTGTTTTGATGATTTTTGCTTCACAATGACAGTGGTGGAAGCAACAGAAAAGGGGTAACATAGTTCTAAGAATCACACAGTTGCTCCTATATGTAAAGAATGGTCACATATTCTTGGAAAAATGAATTAAATAGGTGGTTTCTTTTTGTATCCCAAGGCATTAAGAAACAATATTCATGAGATATTTAGTTTTATCTCAGATTTCAATGCTTAAGAAAGCAAGATTATTGTGAAGATAACTGCAAATGAAATTACCAGTGAGGATGGAGAAATAGAGAATTCTATAAAATCCCTTACTTCTAGACTCTTCCCTCCCTAACCTATCCTTTCTAAACCACATAATGGTACATAGCAAATATTTAATAAATGATTATTGAATGACTGCCAAAATAATTTTGGTTAGGCACAATTCTGTTAAAAAGCATAAAGGAAAGGTACCAAACACAATGAGAATTCCTTAAATGGAGGAAAAACATGGATAAGTATTACATTGGATAAGAAGGTAATGCGGGGGTAGATATCTTTACTGTTAGAGAGAGTGCCCACATTGCTGAGATCCCACAGCTATTGCAGTTAGCTGTTAGAAGACTATCACTCATATAGTGAAAAACCTTCAATGGTTCTTCTACTATCTTTAGGTTAAAATTCAATATTTTTAGCCTGACAAGGCCCTCCACAGTCTATCTTTCCAGTCTTCACTCCCCATATTGGCATCACCTGCTTTGTGATGACGCTTCTAATTTCCTGTTTGTTCTCTCAAGTTGTTAATTCTTTCTCCCTCCTCAAAAAACTTTGTATTTACTTTTCCACTTACTTCCAAGACTTTTCCAATATTTCTAATGGAATGCAAAGGGTTTGAGGTATAGCCTGTTTTTGTATTTTTTTTTATCCCTAGCATAAATAATAATGACATAGTCCATGCTTTAAAAATGCTTGTTGCAATGAGTTGAAGAACCAGAGTAATGCCTCCAATTTAAGATGACACATACCTTGATGACTTCATGGGAAGGTAGATGTAGGAAAGAAAAAAACAATATGAGAAAATATGGCTCAGATTTTTTAAAAAATGAGTTTTATAGATTTCATAGAAACTTGAGGCTAAGAACTTCTTTGAAAAGAGTTGAAACACTATACAAGGAAAGCACTGAACATCACACACACACACACACACACACACACACACACACACACACACAGAATTGATACAAAAGTTACTGTAATGGGAATGTAAATTTAAGATCTTCCCTGCCCCTAGGCCATTTGATAGGCTTAAATGAACCTGGAGCCTGTGCTGGGAGGCTTGTTTTTCAGGAGATTGTGATTGGGCAGTGGGTCAAGAAGGTTGTTACATTCTCTGACCCAGGAGAAGGCTATATAAATCCTGATGTGAAGCTTTGTTTTGGGGCTCACTTTGAGAAGTGTTGTGTGATTTGACCAGATGAGACTCTGGTCAGCCGTTGAAAGCCCCCTGGCTTTGAAAACCCAGATGTTGATGCTTCCCTCTCTGGTGACTGACTAGGTATGGATGTAATGGTTGGACAGTTGGAGGCCTGTCTGCTTGAAATGTTTCTCTGTCTCATAATTTCTGCTTGTAACCTCTGTATACTCTGAAGTTCAGGGTGCTGACTTTTCCCCCTGAACTAGGTAAATGATATGTTTGACTGATTTTCTGCTGGCTTATTTTCCCCTTGACAACTCTGCTGATTTTTTAGCTCTTCTTTATGATCTTTAATGATCTTCTATCATTTTCTTCCTCAATATTTCATCAAATGAATGTGTATTCTAAATCAGTATTGCCCTAGATTGTTCATTCAACCCATTTGGCAAGAAAAGTGAGATTGTTAACCCATTTTTGAGTTGCTTTCCTTTAGAAAAACAAAATCTAAGAACCTGTGTTGGCAGCCACCCTGGGGATGTTAGGGTGCTTGCCACTACAGTTGCTTGGCCTGAACAGAAAGGAAATAACTCATTAGCAATATGGCAGTCATTTTAGACAGCTTTTTGCATTTAGGAAGATCACTAACTAATAAGAACAAAGGTCAAAATCAATACCAAATCAGAAAAAAGGATAGAAAAGTCAAGATAGTGAGTATTAAGCATCTCCCACTCAGTCTATTTATTTATTTGCTTTTTGGAGGGCAATTGAGGTTAACTTGCCCAAGGTCACACAGCTAGGTTTTTTTGTTTGTGTGTGCGTTAAGTGTCTGAGGCCAGAACTGAACTTAGGTCCTTCTGACTCCAGGGCCGACGCTCTACTTACTGGGCCACCTAGCTGCCCCCACTTAGTCTATTTAAACATGCTATTGGCACTGATTTCTTAGAGAAATTTAATACCAGTAACCTTACCTCCCTCAGCTAGCAAACTCTTGATTTTCTTGCCAAATGGGTTGAATGAACAATCTAGGGCAATACTGATTTAGAATACACATTCATTTGATGAAATATTGAGGAAGAAAATGATAGAAGATCATTAAAGATCATAAAGAAGAGCTAAAAAATCAGCAGAGTTGTCAAGGGGAAAATAAGCCAGCAGAAAATTTATTGTGAAACCCAGCTGAACCATATCATCCTAAGTGCACATGTTGCTGCAAGTGACAATGGACAACAGATATGAGAACAGATCTGTTCTTGCTGTTGCTATTTTTTCCAGTAGTGATTGATCATAACAGGCAACAGTGGTGGGACCATGGCATTGGGGTAGTAACACCTCAGTATCTGATATACTTCATGAGGAAGAACATAATGTTGGCACTTAAGGAGATAAAAGATGGAAGAGCAGCAGGGTTTGACATACCCAGAAGAAATCCATGATGGATCCTGAAAAATTTCAGACACTCAAGGAATGACATCAAAATTCCCATGACTACAGTGACCAACCATAGCTTGAGAGGACTGATTATGAAACATTCTCATTTCAGCAGAGAGTGGAGTAGAGGGACAGAAGGAGGCACACATAGTCAACTTGTAGATTTGCTCTACTTAAATATGCTTCTTTGTTATAAGAGCGGGATCTAGGGGTAGGCCTGGAAGTGAAAATGATGCTTAACAAACATCAGTAAAGTGTTAAAAAATGACACAAAAGATTATAAATAATACTTTTGCTGTCACCCCCAGAAGAAAATTAAGATGCTATCAAGAACTACAATTTTATATGGATACTTTTAATCTCTATAAAACCTTTATGAGAAGAGTCAGTGTAAACATTTATCAACCACATGAGAAGGGAAGAGGAAGGCTATTTTAAAAAGATAATTTGCTTTACCAATATCTTCATAGTCCCACAACTGAGAGATATAGAGAATATAAGATTTCACTTTCTTCATTATGTTGTTGTTTTAAAGGATTTGACTTCATTGTATAAAATGTGGCATTAAAACTTTCTTCAAACAAGGTATTTCCAAATATCTGTTAATATATTAGAAAATGTAAGACTCTATGATAGAGTAACAATTAAGCTAACTGTGGGCTATACTTTGCTCAGTGTCAACATCAAATGAGGCATGAAATAAGGGAACAAATCCTTATGTGTCTAAGGATGGAGGGGCAACTAGGTGGCACAGTGGATTAGAGTACTGGCGCTGGAGCCAGGAGGACCTGAGTTTAAATATGGTCTCATTCATTTCCTAGTTGTGTGACCTGGGCAAGGGTGTCCTGCACAAAGTCTAAGAGAAGAGAGTGGTGATGGTTTGGGGGGGGGGGCACATTGGGGGAAGGGAGGATTTTTACAATCCATGCATCACCGAATTTAGAGTAGGAAGAGATATCAGAGACCATTTAATCCAATACACATGTCAAAAATATCCCACCTGTGTAGCATTCTGATGAATGGTCATTGAGCTTCTTCTTGAAGACTTAAATTTGAGGCAGCTTGTTACTTTTGGCCAGCTTTAATCGATAGGAAAGCTTTTCCTGACATTGAGACTAAAGATTCTTTTTTACTGCTTCAATTCAGTCCTCCTAATTTTACCCTCTGGGGTGGGAAAGAACAAGTTTAAACCTTTCCCCTTATGACAATCCCCCAAATTCTTGAAGATGCCTATCCTGATTCCCTGATTCCTTTCTTCTTCAGGCTAAATATCCTCATTTTCTACAGACAATGCTCATATTTTATGTATTCAACAACAATAATAGCTAGCATTTATAAAGTGCTTTAAAGTTTATAAAGCACTTTATATTTTCTCACTTGCTCCTTAAAATAACCTTGTAAGGCAAGTATAATTATATATTATTCCCATTTTAAATTGAGGCTGAGAGAGATTCAGCAATTTGCCTAGGGTTACACAGTTAGTGTTTGAATCTGGATTTGAACTCAGCTCTTACTGATTTCAGGACCAGCAACTCAATCCACGTGGCCACCTAACATGCCATTCCCATGCTATAGGAATATAAAAATGACTGTGATGCATTTCTTTCTCACATTCAATTTATAGCTAAGTGACTCTTGAAAGAAACAGGGTCAATAATATTCCCTGACCTCTACTCTGTCATGAAAGTCCTAAAATGAGATGGGCCTTGGTGCTTCTAGGTTTCCACCTAGAGAGAAAGTTGGGGTGAGAACATAGAAATTATAGCAAACTGAATCAACCAACAATGCTTCTTAGTTTGGTATGATTCAGTTGTGACTTGTATCTGCTTGACTAGAGGATGGGGGAAACTATGCAATTTCTAGAAATTTACACATTTAGGGAAAACAATATTAGCTAAATAATAAATATGCCAGATAAGCAAAATTGTTTTAGCCAAGGTCCAACATTTTCCTGGATCATGGCCCTTCACTTACAAGCTCTAATTTCCTGCCTACTATAATTTTACAAGCTCCCTCACCAAAAACCTCATTTGGAGATGCATTCATCTAGAGAGAAGCGATTTAAATTGGCAGAGTACAATAATTTAAAACATATTAAAACCGGGTCCCAAGTTCAGAATATAAGCACTAATGATTAAATGAGGGCAGAGCTGGGATATGCAGGTTGTCACAGACACTTCTAGAGCAGTAGAGGCACCACAGTGGTGTCATTGTCTATTTATGTTTATAAAGGTTTCTAGAAACTAAAGATGTTTCCTAACAAAACATATAGATTTGAAGTCCTTTTACTCTCTAATTATTCCTTCCAGTGCTTATAGTAATAATATAGCATAATATAATATAGAAATATGTTACTATAGGGTATATACCATGTACATATATGAATATACACAGCATGTACTGCCTTTGCTGACAGGATTAAACAATATAAGATCACAGATCTGAGAAACCATCTAGTTTGACCTGGACCTTTAAGACTCAGATCTTGTTAAATATATAATGAAGTTTTCATGGGGGAGGGGGAGGAAAGGAAGAAAAGGAACAAGTAGTTATTAAGTACCTACGATATGCCTGGAACTCACTATGCACTTTACAAAATTTATCTCATTTGTTCACAGGGGAATATGCACACAAAAATAATAAATGGGAAAGAGTTGGGGTTCATGATTTTGTTGATATAGGGAACTCTAGGATAAGGAAACTCCTTCCAAAAATTCCCCAAATTGAGAACAATTAGAGAAGTGAAAATTAGAACACAGTTTCTTCTTCATACTATCAGATTGATAAAGGTAATAAAGGAAAAAAAACAATTTTAGAGGGTTTCTGTGGGAGAACAGGCAGACAAATACATTGGTAGTAAAGCTGTGAATTGGTTCAACCATTCTTGAAGACAATTAGGAACTATATACCCAAAGTCACTAAACTGAACATACCTTTTGACCCAATGACACTAAACAGGCATATATCCCAAGAAGATCAAGGACAGAATATAAAGCAAAATAACTTTGAAAGTCCTCAGAGCTCTGATCAAAGTGGTAAACAATAGTGAATTCAAAATAATTATAATGAAATATGCCACATATGGACAAAGAGGTAATGTGCTTGAGATACAGAAGGAGATATGCATGATTTGATACAGCCATATTGAATGGCTCATACATATTTGTTATAATGCAGGGTTTCTTCTTGGTGTGGTGGTATTTGACAGAGAACTTATTAAACTTTTTTTTTCAATTCATAGAGAAACAAAAAAATTCAGCACATAAACAACAGGTTTTATTATTAACTTGCTAAAGTGAATAATACATGTTTATATATATGTATATTTCTTTAAAAATCTCATTACAAAAGTTCAGTTTCTTATACAACCCTCTTTCTTGTCCTTTTTTGTATATTGAAGTGCTTATATTTGTTAAGTTCATAGCAAAAAAAATTAAGAAAAAAGGAAAAAGAATACTTGAAGATAAGGAAGAATAACTATTTTAGTATACATGATAGTCTTATGTATATAATTTTTATCTGAAGTTCATTTGAGGTCATAGATTATACAACTTTTTCCTCTATCAAATAACTTACTAACATTTCACAGACTTGGAAACTTCCGTGGTAGCTCTCTAAATTCCCTCCTAAAATATAACTCTCTCAAGTCTAAACTTGGTCCTGATGTGGTATTGGAAACCATTTTTATTCGTGATGAATAATCCAGCTCAGAGATGGATTAGCAATGGTATATCCCCTTAACCTTCACAGAAAATCTGTTTTCATGTTCTCAATTTGGAATCAAGCCCTCACCATTCATATTTCATACTTAACAAGTAGGGGCCTAGTTATGCCCATCTGCTAGACTGGCTCAGTGCCCTTTCACCATTGGGTGAACACTTTTCCTAGGAATGAATGGTGATTTTCAACAGGCAGCTCTCTAAAACTATATTTAAGACCCTTAAAAAGTACTCTTTTGGCAACAAATTCATGTCCAACAACATGTGTTTTTCTACCTTATAAATTATAAACAATTAAATTCTTAGGATAAAAAAAAGTCATGCTGTGACTATCAGTAGGACAAAACCAAAATGACATACACCAAATCATTTAAGTTATTTGCATATGGGTACATATTCAGTATAGTTTCTCAGTGTTACATATTGTTTTTAGTACACAGATGTCAAATTAGTGATATACCAATAAAACTATCTGCTATTATTTATACTTTTAAGTTTAAAAGCATTGAGAATTTGTTTCAATTGTAAATTAAATTCCAACCACAAGGGAAGACATTCTTCAAATAAGGTTTAGATTTAGAACACCACAATGTGCTAAGACATGTCAATGTCAATTGTGTTCCACTGAGTAGCCATTTACTATATATTAATTTAATTGCTTTTGTTATATCCAGTAGATATATCTATATATTTATATGTTTATTTATATTATAATTATAGAATTTATATTAATTATATAATATAAATATTATATATATATATATGTGGTATACTATTGCTTTCAAGACCTTATTGTGACATATCTCCAACCTACTATGCCAACACCTTAAACTGTTCCTGGACCTATTACCCAAAACAAAAGTACCAAATTCTCTTTCTAAAGTTCCCATCATCTGAAAAGTCTTCTGGAAATACCATAAACTAGATGGTACAGAAAGATTGCCCAATGTTGAACTTGTCTTTCCATTGCTATCTATGGAAATATTATAATAGAAGGCAAGAAAGCTTTGGGAGAAACACAACTAAGGAGGCCTCAGATCCCAGGAGAACTTAGGGAAATCAATCTTTTTATTCCAAGTTAGAATCTCTGGTTTCCTATATAATCCTGTCTCTCTCATTTATGGGGTTTAGAAAGCCAACCTTACAAGGGTTTTGTGAATTGACCATATTTTTAATTCAAAAACATTTATTAAGTACCTAATGACAAAACACTGTGTAAGAGATAAAAAGACACACACATGCGCACACACACACACACACACACACACACACACACAGAGGAAGATGAAGAAATTCCTTTCCTCCAAGATTTGCAAAATTATAGTAATTTTCCTTCTCTTCCCAACCCTTTTATCCCTAATAATCTTAATTTATTTGGACATATGCCTTGAATATATTACACACCCAATGACTCTCTTTTGATGGTGATCCATTTCTATAGTCAATTGTTGCTCCCCTTCACATAAAGCCTTCCTTCATCCCTTAGTTGGAATTGTTCCTTCCTAGCATGGAACTCTCATAATACTTTGTTTATAATGCTCTTGTGAAATACTCAATTCTACTATATTTTATTTGTTTTTATAAAAACTATATATTTTTTTAGATTTTTTTCTTTTTGCTTTTTGGAGGGAGGAAGGTAGAACAATTGGGGTTCAGTGACTTACCCAAGGCCACACAGCTAGTTTTGTATTAAGTGTCTGAGGCCAGATTTAAAAACCATCTTCTTTATTGGACTGGAAGGTCTGGAAAACAGGGACCCTGTTGTAGTTAACTTTATATGCCTTTCAGACACTATCAGAGAGCTTTGCCCATATGTGGTGTGGTTGTGTTATTTGTTTTCAGTTGTGCCTGACTCTTCCTGACCCCTTTTTGGGGTTTTCTTGGCAAAGATACAGGAATAATTTGCCATTTTTTTCTTCAGCTCACTTTACAGATGAAGAAACTGGGGCAAACAGGGTTAAGTGAGACTTACCCAAGGTCACACAGTTAGTGTTTGAGTCCCAATTTAAACTCAGGTCTTACCAACTCTGGGCCTGGCACTCCATCCACTGCACCTAGGTGCCCATAGATAGTGATTAATAGAAGTTGATGTCACGGCTGAATTTGGATATAGCATAGTCCAAATGAGGCCTAGCTCACAGGTTCAATTTCTTTGCTCAACTTCATGGATGGTCACACACTGCACCCTTAACCTCAACCAGCTGTCTAACAATTATGCCCATTCATCATAAGGCAGAACTGAAAGTAAATGTGGATGGGTCAACAGAAGTCCAGCTCCATTATTAAGAGAGAAAAAAAAAAAACTGCGTACCCTATTGCAGGCAGGTATGTCATGTCATCTTTGAGATGAAAGAGAATATTACTCTTATTAATATAGTAGGGATATACATAGCATGTATCACAAAGCTGGAGTAATGAAAAACAAAAAGAAAATATATGGGAAAGCCTCACCAAAGTCAACAAACAAATGTAATCATTAATGAGCTTTAGGATGCTGCTGCTGGTGGTGATGAAGATGATCATGAAAGCACCACTTTAGCTAAGAATACTGTTCTAAACTATATTTTCCTATATTACAACCATAGTGCTTTGGAAACTAAATTTTCAATTAGTAAATTTAGATCATCCAAGGGTTAAAAGTTATTCAGAAATTATGAATATTCACATGAAATCATGAGTCATCTTTATTTCAGGACACAAAAAAGGTGTTAAATTATATGCTTCAAGTATTTTCCATGTTTAATCAATTTTTTTTTTGAAAAAAGCATATCCACAAAGTAAACTTTAATGGAATTTTACTAAACTCTTTCACTTGGTTTAATATTTTTGGGCAGCATAGTCAAAACCTTATTCACCTAGGGATGCTTAAAAAAGTGGAAGAGCATCAAGATGCTCAGATATCTAAAAATAAAATTAGAACTGAGGAATATATATCAAAGGGAAAGACCTAACCTTCTTCAGAACAGTACTTAGAATTTAAGTACTTCAGGATCTGTTCTTCACTCCAGTAAATAACTACAAATCCTTATACTACTAATGGGAGGTCAGTAGGTGAGTCCAAGTATAATTTTTGACTTTTGACTTCCTGTAGAGTACACATATTTTTGTTCAGATATTAAACTCCATTGAATGCAAATAAAACTATAACTGAATCCCAAGACTTGAGGATCCATTCTAAAAAGCACTGGAGTCATGAAAAACGCTCACTCATCTAGTTCAGTGAATTAAATACCTGATGTTGATACCCAGAGAAGCTCTGATCATTTGAAAAAATGTTAACAATTTTTTTAAAATCATGACTATTCATTGTGGATACTATATTGTATTTTAAAAGAACATTGATATACATTATCTTAGTGGATCTTCACAACAGACCTCTAAGGCAGGTAGGATGGTTCTTATTATTACCATTTGTGGTTCAGAGGGGTTTGACTCACAAGACCACAGAATCAACTAACCAAGAGCTAGAAGAGACCCCAAAAGTCATGTGGTCTAACCCCTTCATTTTATAGGAGAGGAAAGTGAGGCCTAGGACAAATGCTTTGCCCAAGGTCATACAACTTGTAAGGAGCAAAACTTGGGCTGGGCCCCAGGTTTTCTAATTTTGACTAGTACCTTTTCCTTTCCCTCTACTTAAGCCAGAAGGAAAGGGACTGGAGACAAGTGATGGTGATTTATAAAAACAAAACAATGATTTGGATTTTATAACTTCCAAAGGGGCAAAAAGTTCATGTAACTAGAAATTTAATCTATAACACATTGGATGGGACAGAAACATTTAGAATTAGATTGCTTCACGTTTAATGTTAATGTTTATGAATTACATTTTATTTTAAAAAGTACTATTATGAAAAGGTCTATCACTTTGACAGTAACTGCAGATTCAGTTCCTTTGATTTTGCTGTTTAGTGCATGCTAAAGATCTCTACCTAGATTTTATCGTATAAGATGTCTTTGAATTACAAGTGTGAAAAATCACTTTGGTTCCTGCTTTTGAAGAGTTTTTTTATGTGCTACTAGGCTAAGCAGAGTGTTTGCACCTACCATTTTATAGTAATATCACTACATATTTTATTGATAGACCACTTCTATTTTTAAACTGTAACAGAGAAACTCAAAGGGATTTTTACTTCATAGTTCAATATGGGTGTAAATAACTTGCTTCATATACCCATTAGAAAAAGGAATTGTGACAGTGGGTTATTATATAAAATGTATGTTACATAAATAGCAAAATTGAGATGCTTCTACCTCTTATAACTGTAAATATATCCTTGACATTACTAGTTGTCATTGAGATTACTTAATTCTTTGAGGGGTTTTTCTTGTGATATGAATTTGATGTGAAATTTTTGTTTTTTTATTAACTTAAATCATGATATGCATTGGACCAATAGATTATGGCTATATTCTGCATGCAGAGGCATGAATTTTTTTTTTAATTTAAACTGCAAAACAAATATGTCAAGGCGTCATAACTGCCTCAAAATCTGGCTAAAACACAAATGCAATCAATTTCAGAGTTACTGTTCAGATTTCAGACTACTCTTTTATCATGTGGTCTAACTCTTAATTTTATGACTTGGCTAGTTTTTATTGTAATAAACTGATCCTGAAAGTTCTTTTAACATTGAGAATCCTCTGTCTTAATTTTTTCTTCTTTGTAGTTTAAAAAAAACAAACAGGAACAAAAACTCAATCATGTAAGTGCTACAGTTGACAGAATAGGCCACAACTGTTACCGTATTATAGTTTTTTAATGCAAATGTATAAATGGGTTTGAAATGTAAGCTATTTAATAGCTTATAATGGCTTTCTTGGAGTTACTGAAGGTCATATTATCTCATTTAAGCATACAGTGCTACAAAATCCTGATGAAAGTGATAGTAAAGTAATTTCTGGCCAGATCCATAATTAAGCAAAATAGCACCTGGGACCAACTCAAGTTGGGGTGGGGGGCTCAGCATGGCAGTGAAAACAGTTTGGGGGGAAGACAGGAAGATATATTAAAAGGGAAAAGGGTGGGGGCGGCTAGGTGGCGCAGTGAGTAGAGCACCGGTCCTGGAGTCAGAAGGACCTGAGTTCGGAGCCGCCCTCAGACACTTAACCCACACAAACAAAAACCTAGCCGTGTGACCTTGGGCAAGTTACTTAACCCCAATTGCCCTAAAGGGGCGGCTAGGTGGCGCAGTGAGTAAGAGCGCCGGCCTCGGAGTTGGGATGACCTGAGATCAAATCCGGCCTCAGAAAATGAGCACCCACACACAAATAATGACTAGCCGTGTAACCTTGAGCAAGTTACTTAACCCCAATTGCTTTAAAAAAAAAAGGGAAAAGGGTAGAGTGGTAGGGTGAATCCTGTACAGGAGACTCTCAATGCTGAGAGGGAGTGGTCTGTCCCTAGAAAGTCTTGAGGGGGTAACTGTGTTTATGTCTCTAAGGGACATTGACATAAAGCAAAGGGATGATGGCTGCTTTTGAGACAAAGTGCTGTCCCACATTCTTCTGGGAAGGAGACACTCCTATCCTGTCAATGCTTGGAGCCAAGCCCCATTCCCCTTAGCCAATTAAGTCTCTAAGTCAAGTTATTAACCCAGAAAGGGGTGGTGGTGTTTCAAATACTTTTGAAGATGTAAATAGCTGTTGATCTGTAGTTCAAAATCATAGTTTTAGAGGTTTTAAGGAAAGGGGTTGGTGTCTACCATGTCCAGCAGCTTCATTTGAAAGTTGAAGAAAATGAGGCCCAGAGAGCTAACTTGCCGAAGGTCACACAGCTAGTTCAGGTATTGCCAGATAGGAACTTCAAAAAAAATAAAGTTTCTTGACAATTTGCTTATTGACGCTGCAGAACTTCTCTCTTCACTATGTCATTGTGTAGTTTTGTAAAATTAAAATATAATTTCCTATCATCAAGTAATATGACCTTGCTTGGGTTGTAAAGGCAAGGTTATGACACTGAGCATTACATATGCTGTCTTCTGTATAGAAACATGAGAGTGATTTGCCATTAAAAGGGTCACTCATCAAGTTTGCTGTAGGGATGATACATCCATATTTTTGTCCTGTATTTCATCAGAAAAATGATACATGTTTGAGGGAGGGATTGTCTTACACAGAGGTATAGCTTATGGCCATAGAATTGGGTAAATTGGGCCTATGTGAGGATCAAATGGAGAAGATGTACATATAAATCTTTAAAGACATGCACATATATAAAAGGAAAACTTTGGTCCAGAAATCTCCAGAATCACAGAAATATTTGACACAGCTTCCTTTCTGTTTTTATAATGAACTATATAACTAATTTAGTCTAGGAAATAACATATGTGTGTATACGTACATACATATATGTTTTTAAAGCATTTCTTGAAGCCTTCTGAATGATCTTCAAGAAAGCTGACTCACTATTAGGAAATAGGATTTTGCCAAGCATAAACAACTCAGAGCACTATCTAATTTGGGTTTGATTTAAAATTGAACCCATCAATATCAGAGGAGGTCTAAACTTGGCAAATGTGCTTGTCTCTAATAACAACATCCATTCTTGTCTTTAGTCAATAGTATGGCTGCACACCAAGTGACTTGCAGATTTTATTGATGTGAGGTGTTCAAAAACTCTCATAGAACTTTGTCCAGAAACTTTTTTCCTCTTTAAATTTCTGCTTTTAATCTTTGGAGATGAGGGTGGGGCCAGCGCCAAAACCCATAATTTATATTAAGAATCAAAAATTCTTGGGGCAGTTTAAGAAGTGCTTTGACTTTTGTTAGTTTTTTGACCTTGGACAAGTCACCTTGCTTCTTTCTGTCTTAGTTGACTCATTTGGCAAAGGAAGGGATTGGATTTGATTGTGTCTACAATCTTTCTTTCAGTTCAACTGTCCAAATGATAGCACATATGAATGTGATGATAAGTCTATCATAACATGTTTTTATATAACACCTTGAGATTTGCAAAGAACCATACATATGTTATGTCATTTGGACCTCACAACAATCATATACCTTATTACTCCTACTTTTTAGATGAGGACACTGAGATAGACAAATTAAATGATTTCTCCCAGGATCACACAGCCAGTAATTGTCTGATGAGGATTTCCTAACTCCAAGTCCAACACTCTTAGCCACCATGCAATTCAGCTGCCTTAGCGTATTACAATGGAGAATGAAGTTTGACTTCCCTGAAATAAATTACCCACTGAAAGTCCCAGCAATTGGTGGATGATTTGAACTCATGATCTCAAAGAACAATACCATTATTGCTTTCTGAAGAAAAAGATACCAAGGGATTTAAGATCTCCCTTCTACCTCTTTTTATGGTAGGGGATTTCCCTCAAATGCAAAAAGGATAGTAAGTGGAGGAAATAAAGGTCCCTCGATTTTTTTCTCACTTTCTCAATTCCACACATATTAAAAAAAAAATTCCTTTGACACTTAGGACATAAATTAGACAAGAGGCTTGTGAAGGTACTTGGATTACAGAAATCAGGGGAAAAGATAAGAAGATAGAAAAACAAGGAAAGGGTGAGGAATGTGGGAAGCCTGAGGCTATTTCATCTGACATAATTTACAATCAAATGTTAAATTACTGCTGTTGCCCCTTCCATCCCAAACTCTGCCTTCTCTACTCATCTCAGGCCAAAGCTAATTATTCACAATGTCATTTCAAGTGGAGGGATGGAAAGTGAAGGTGACACTGATGAAGTCAGAGGAAACTTCCAGACCAGTGAATGAATGAATGATAAAAACTGTTATCAAAAACTTACTACGTGCCAGGCACAAGGCAAGGCAGTCCCCGCCCTCAAGAAGCTTATACTCTAAATGGGGAAGACATCACATAAAGAGGAACTAGAAGTGAAAGAGGTGTAATGATGGTGAGGTTAAGTTCTAATCAAGATAAAGTGAAAACTCATGTATTAAGGCCAGGATCACAGAGACAGAGTTCAGTATTAGTGGGAAGTAGGTTAGGAGACTGGAGAGTACAGGCAGCATGTTTAAAAAATGGTTGGGAAAAGGCTAAGTTGTTCTCTTGTCCCTATATCTGGCTGCCCAATTTCCCACAAATTTATTATAAAGAGGATTAAGTGCTAAAAATTTCCCAAAGGAATGCATTAAATTGTATGAAATAATTAGGATGTCTCCTATCATATTTACATATTCATTTGCATGAAATTTATGTATGATTCCCATATACCTATGTGGATGTGAATGTTATTCTTGAGACATTTTGAACATTTTGTGACTTCTGCCTGAAGGCATTGGCAGTTCTAGAATTTCCTCTGTTTTTATTACAAGAATTAGAGGAAGGTTATCAGTGCAGTATCATATGGAAGGCCTGTCAAAGGACATAGACAAGATGGGATGGAGAGAGGAAACAAGCATTTATTAAGTACCTACTATGTGCCAGGGACTGTGCTAAGTGCTTTACAAATAATCTATCATTTGATCTTCACAACAAATCCACAAGGTCAGTGCTATTATTGAGGCAGAAAGAGCTTACATGATTTGTCTGGGGTCACAGAGCTAGCATCTGAAGCTGGATTTGAATTCAGAACTTCCTGAATCCAGGTCCAATCCTCTATCTACCATTCCACTAAGCCAGACAGTCAGGTATCCAATAAACATTTATTAAGCACCCACCTTGTATAAGACATTGTGCTAAATGCTGAGAATACAAAGAAAAGTAAATAAGACAAAACCTGCTCTCAAGGGGGTCACACTCTAATGGAAAGGACAACATGTAAACAACTAAGTCCAAACAAATCACATATAAGATGAACTGGAAGTAATTAATAAATGGAAGACACTAGAATTAAGGGCATCAGGAAAGGCTTTTTGTAGAGGGTGAGATTTTAACTGGGACTTGGAAGAAGCCAGGAAAACCAGGAGGTGGAGATGAAGAGGGAGAGTATTCCACAGATGGGGAACAGCCTCTGAAAATGTTCAGCATCAGGAGATGGAATGCTTTATGAGAGGAGCAGTGAGGAAGCCAGTGTCAGTGGATTGCAGAGTATGTGAGTAGGGGTGGAGGGGTGGAGAGTGGAAGGTACGGGAAGACCAGAAAGATTGATAGTATGGGAAAAGTTATGAACAGCTTTGAATGCCACACAGGATCTTATATTTGATCTTGGAGATGATGGGGAGTTTCTTGATAGGGGAGAAGGCAGGGAATAGGGAAAACATTGTCAGACTGTTGCTTTAGAAAGATTACTTTAGCAGATGAGTGGAAGATGGATTGGAGTGGGGAGAGATTTTTGACAGGCCCTTGCAAAAGTCCAGACATGAGGTGATAAGGGCCTGCACCAGGGTGGTAGCAGTGTCAGAGGAGATAAAAGGCATATAGAGGACTTATTATAAAGGTAAAATCAACAGGGCCTGGTAACACCTTGAATACAGGGGTGAGAGAAAATGAAGAGTAGAGGAAAGCAAAAAACAGCGAGGTCGTGAGCCTGGATGACTGGGGGGATTGTGGTTCTTTTAACAGGAATAGGGAAGCTGGGAAAAAAGAGAGGGTTTGGAGTGAAAGATAATGAATTCAGTTTTGGACATGTTGAGCTTAAGATGTCTATGGGATGTCCAATTTAAGATGTCCAACAGGTTAATGCTGGATAAACAGATTTAAGAATTGTCAACATAGAGAAGATAATTGAATTCAGAGAAATGAAGAGATTAACAACCAAGTGCAATAGTTTAGAGAGAGAAGAGCAGAGGGCCCAGCATAGAGACCCATATGACACCCACACCACTAAGGGGAGTGATCTGGGTGAGGATTCAGCAAAGCAGACTGAGACGAAGAGGTCTGATAGGTAGAACCCAGAGAGAGAGAAACAGAGGCCAAGAGAGAAGAGAGTGTCAGGGACAAGAGGATGATGGACAATGTCAAAGGCTACAGAGAGGCTAAGAACTATGAAAAGATTGAGAAAAGGCCATTGTATTTGGAAATTAAGAGGTTTGAGGGGATGTGGGCAAGGATGAGATTCAACTCAAGAAGCAATTATTAAGTAGCTCTCCAGCTGTCCTAGGTCCTCTGCTAGGTGCTGGGAATATAAAGAAAAAAATAATCTCTGATCTCGAGGGGCTTACATTCTTTTGGGGGCGAAACAACATGCACATTGAAAATTTATCACAGAATGCTTGCAAAATAATTTCACAGATTGACCTAAGTATTCCTTTTTATTGACATAACTGCTGACTTGTATTCCTTCTTCCATGATTGCATGAAGCCAGGGAAAAGGGTTTATTTAGGGAAGACAGGATTAGAGCTAACAAATGAAAGAATAGGAAGAGAGAGGACAAATTCAGCCTCAGGGAACTTTATGAAGACATTTAGCTCCTCTTCTACAACAGACACATTCTACAACTTTCTTCAGTTCTCTGTAATATTCACCCCATTTCAGAAGCCCAGTCTTCTTATATTAAATTATCAAGACCTTCTCTCAAGAAAGGCAGGATGACCTAATGGAAACAGCAGGAGACTTGGAGTCAGGAAGTTCTTGGTTCAAATCCTGTCTGAAACTTAGCAGCTGTGTGATTCTGTGCAAGTCACTGAATCTCTCAACTTCAATTTCCTCATCAATAAAATGGGAATAATAATAGTAGCTCCCTCATAGGATTGATGTGAGGATCAAATGAGGTCATTTAGATATATTAAGGGTTTTGTCAACCTTAAAGTACAATATATACATATTAGCTATTATTGAGACCTTGACAGGAATTGAAGTCAACCAAGGTGTTATCTTCAATTGTTCCTCACATTCTTCTCTTATCCAATCAGCCATGAAATCATAGAATCAAAAGTCTTGTCCTGTTAAAGGAATTTCTAGAATCCATGAAGTAAGGAGGAGTAGGAAGGGGGTCTTTCCCCTTCTTCTTTTCCTAAAATTGCTCTATGTAGGGGACAGTCTACCCCACCTATAGGTAAGGTTGGTCCTGAGTAAGAACTACGGGGAACACAACTGGACTAATTTCCTCCTTTGCCAAAATCCTGCCATTTCTCCCTTCTTGGGCCAAGTGTCTGAAGAAAGCAGCATGGTTTAGTGGAGAATTTATCGCCTTGGAATCAGAAGTCTGCCTCTGCCACTTACTGACTCTGTGACCTTGAATGAGTTACTTTGCCTCAGGATTATAATAAAAGAATAATGCAGCTCAAAAGCTTACTATCTTTGTCCCTAAATGCGTGCTTTCCTTCTGACTTCACTCTTTCTTTCTTTCTGTGGTGTCATCTTTTACCCAGGTGCTATTTTCTTGGAGGGTTATCTTTAATAGCACTTTCTCTCTCCCTTTTCACAAAGGATCAGAATCGATTTCATCGCCACAATCTCTCTCATACAATAGAGAAGAGATTCTCTAGTCTAGTTGCTACCACCATAGTATTAGCAACTATTTCCACATGTCTGGACTATTGTAAGAGCTTCTAAACAGGTTTTCTCCTTACTTCATCCATCTTTCATACCACTAGCAAATTAATTTTTTTTCATGCACAAATCTAATTGGAGCAGTCTTTTGCTCAAAATTTTCAGTTTCTCCCTACTGTGCAAATTCCAAACTCCTTTGCCTGGCATTCAAGGCCCTGTAAAATTTTGTATTGTGCTCTCTATTCAACTTTCCCTCATACTTGTAACCCACACACATTATTTCATCCAACAGTTCTTTCCATCCCCCACCCCAAAGCTCCCCCAACAAACTCCACAGTTGCCCAAGTACTAACAAAGTAATTTGTGACTGTATTTAAAATCCTTCACAGTCTGGCCCTATCTTTCCACATTTTACTTCTCAATCCAATTGATTTGATTTCCCCTCTCCCCCTCCCCCCATCTTTCACCTCTGAGTCTTTACACATACTATTTTTAGAATGGCCTTTCACCTTTATGCCTTGGAACCCCTAGCTCTCTTCAAAGCTCAGCTCACGCGACTCCCCTGGTTCCTTAGCTATTACTGCTCTCTCTATTCCCCAATTATTTTAATGTTTACTTTCTATATATTTTATGTATCCATAGTCATACATGTACTATGTTTCCACATCTTCTCCTTCCCTCAATAGAATATAAGTTCCTTGAGGACAGGGATTGTTTTGTTTCTAATATTGTATCTCCAGTACCCCACATGCAATATATATTTAATAAATTCTTGTTGTTGCAAAACCATATAATTTTCAGTTACTATTATGTGAGGGTCTATTTTAAGTACTTAGCCATTATGGTAACAAGTGAATTCATTAGCTTCCCGATCCATTGAGAGACTGGGAAAGCCTGCCCTACTTGCTTAGAGCACTCTACTTTTCAAGCCCTTTCACATTTAGGGCCATTTCAAATTTCATAACAAGGTAAATAGGACTGAGACTATGATCTCCCTTTGAAAGATGCAGAAGCTGATGTATGGAGGAAATTAGTAAATTTTCCCCAGGGTACCTGACAAGTTATAGTCAAATCTAAAATCTTAGTTCCCTGGTGATCAACCTCTTTCCACCAGGCCATATTGCCTCCCAAATATCAAGGAGAGATTGGAATGGTGATGAGTAAAGGTCGATAGACAGAATAGATATAGGATTGCCTTGTAGAGGGAGTCCAAGGAAGTGGAGTGGATGCCTTAGACTTCCCTGAGGAGGGGGCGAGGGGGAAGTGAGGAGGTACCAGAAGGGAAGGGAGACTTTCGTATTTCATAATTTTATTTACACATGATCTTCATGTTGTTTCATAAATGTCTTATGGCCTGAGTTTAGAGAACATTGATTTAAATAAAAAGCAGAGAGAAATCCCAAGATATGTGGGTGGCATGTTAACTGTAACATTTGCTAGACTGAAAGTGAATGCATGTTATGTTGAAGGTTTCTCCAGAATGCAAGAATATTAACATTACATATTTATTTTTGTTTTCAAATCTTATACGAGAGTGTCTATCTGTGAGTGAACAGAGGTCCAAAGATATAATCAGTTATATGTCCTGCCTACTGAAAGAAGCACCAAAATGTAAATTTACTAGGCTGTAAAATAATTCTATTTATTAGTGAAATCCTTGCATAGTGTAAAGAAAAATCAGTGCCAGTGGGGTTTTCCTTGTGCTCATTTCCTGGGTCCTTGAGAGCTGGGTAAGTCCTTAAGAGTTCTATAAATAAATTGTATGGAATGCCATTTCATTTCTCATTTGTGTTGGCTCACTAAGTGAGGGGGTAAGGGAAGAAGGGATTTGGCTGTTCTAGGATAGGAAGCTGTGGATCTCTACCCAGGGGGTGAGAAGCTCATTAAAATGATCACCTAGCTCCCCTGCAGAGCAGGCCAACTCCTTCCTCCCTCTGGGGAGGGAAGAGGCAGTTTAAAGATTGGATTAATTTACCCTTGGTGACTACAGAGGGAGATGCAGCTTTTCTTGGCTGACACAAGCAGCCTATAGGAAGAAACAGTGATCACATTTCTAAGGGGTGGTAGTTTTCTCTGCTTCAACTGGAGAGGTTTGTTTACTCGGAGTTGCTAGGAGCATCTGGGTTGTCCTGGACAGTTTCAGACTACAAAGCCGCAGGACTTCTTGACCCTAGTGTATGAAAAAGCTAGGGATGGTGTTCATAGATACGGACATAGGATTGAATCATAAAAATCATAAATTTAAAGTAGGGAGGGACCTTAGAGGTCATGTAATCCAACTCCCATCTTCCCCAGAAAACGAGTAAACCGTCTCAGAGAGGTTGGCAGGTTAAGTTTATGATGCTCCTTGGGACTAGAACCCAGGACCAAAGCTCTTATTATTAAATGATACTGGGAAGGGGGAAGAGAAAAAGCACACTTATATCATAGTTTAAAACTACAATTTAACATTTGATCTTTACCTTCATTAAACTCTTTCACCCACTGAGCCACCTATTTCACCCACTTTCACCCACAT
Source organism: Gymnobelideus leadbeateri (assembly GCA_011680675.1). Lineage (NCBI taxonomy): Eukaryota > Metazoa > Chordata > Mammalia > Diprotodontia > Petauridae > Gymnobelideus > Gymnobelideus leadbeateri. The sequence goes on along the minus strand of WOXC01000194.1, from coordinate 159,659 downwards.
TAAACTCACCCACTGAGCCACCTATTTAGGATTAAAAACCTTAAGAATAGGGGTATCCATGTCACAGATATACCTAATATTTTAGAGAAGGGGTTCTTAATCTAGAATTACATAACTTGGTTTTTTTTAACAGTTGTATTTCAATATAATAATATTGAATAATGCTGGTTTCTTTTGTAGTATTTTAAAAAATGTATTTTAATCCTGATTGCCTTGCAAAACAAAACAAAACAAAATGCCTATTAAAATATTATCCTGAGAAGGGGTCCATAGGTTACACCAGACTGTCAAAGAGGTTTGAGACACATAAAAGGTTAAGAATCTCTGCTTAGCCAATTGAATGACAACAGGGCTATTTTCTATGCTTAGGCATGCCACCTGACCACTCTGGGTCTCAGTTTTTACATTCATAAAGTGGGATAACTACCTGTCAATCTCACAAAGTTGTTTTAAATCACCAATGAAATGTCCATCAAAGTGCTATAACAACTATAAATCAGTATAGTGATGTATGGGGGATTTTTAGGGTGATGACTCAAACTATTCTGCAAGCTGCTTATTATAAAAATACTTGATTTTTTAAAATAAAAATTACATAATAAGAAAGGAGAATCAGTTTTATGAATATGGAGCCTCAGTATAATTTCTTTTCTGTGGTATGTTTTATAACCTCAGAGGTAAGATGCTAACAGGGACTCGTAGCAATTCCTTTCCTCCCCCTCACCTCCCACACTGGTTCTGGGCAGGGCTCCAGATAAACCAGACTAGACATACCATTATCTGCTCTGTTGTTGTAAATATTCAGATAATGCAATTCTATAACCTTCATGGGTAATGCATTTGAATGTCTCACCCCTCAGAATTAAAAAAAAAATTCTTCCTAAGTTATAAGCCAATCTGGTCTTATTGAATAACCCATTTACTTTTTAATTTTCCTCTATTTAGAAAATGTAGAGAACTACTCATCACTAAAAGAAAATAAAGGACTATGTTTACATATTATACATTTTCAGGTACCATATTAATACTTTTAATTAGGGCTATACAGAGAATATGAAATTTTCTGGTAAATTATAAATCTACTTAAAAAGAGCTTATTCAAAATCTTTATAGCATACAAATGTATGGAAATAGAAAGTAAAATATAAAGATGACTAGCAATTATGTAGTGTCAGTCTATTGCTTATAAGACAGCTAAGTTTGTGTTAGAAAATAAAAATCTATTGCATGTTTTAATAGTACTGTTAAAGCTATTTAATATTGGAAGGGATACAGCTTTAAAGAATTGTTTTTCTGTATTTCCTTTTAGGTATTCACATTCTGTCTTGTAGGAATTTTTAGAGTTCTCAACATGGAGTCAAGAAGACCAGAGCTCAAATCTAGCCTTAGACATTTACTAGCTGGGTAACCCTGGATAGGTCACTTTATCTCTGTCTGCCTATTTCCTCATCTGTAAACTAGGGGCTAATTATAGCACCTAGCTCCCAGGGCTGCTGTCAGGATAAAATAAGATATTTGTAAAATCCTTTGCAAGCCTTAAATATTACATAAAGACTAGCGATTATTATTATCATTATATTTGGATATACCTTACTTATTTTCATTTCCTTCAGAGTTCTGAGTATAATGCCAGCATGCTCAATAAATATTTGACTTTAATGCAATTAGCTGCCCAATTAGATGGCAAGCTCCTTGAAAGCAGTACCATACTTTGTGCTGCTTTTTATTCCTTCACCTTTTTCCTAAGTACATAGTCATTGATTGATTGCTTTTAGAATAGACAATTGCTTTGAATAGACTGCACCTTGAAATGAAATCAGTCTACCTATTGAAGCTGTCTTCAACTCAGTAAATTGTTGGTTAGATGTGAGGAACCAACAGAATGTTTGAATGGAGAGGATTCCCTTGGCTACTCCCAAACCTACATTTGGGAACTGAAAGAGGACTAAATACTTGAGATCTCATCATTTTAGGTTTCTGTCAGGGTTCTTCTTTATGGCAAATAGGAAAAGCAAGTGAAAACTTCTAAAAAAAACATCATGCTTTTGAAAACTTAATGACATGCAGAGTCTGCATTACTATTAATTGGACTGGTGTGACCATGAATGACAGTAGAACCTTTAAACTTTCTAAAAAAACAATGGATAGCTATTTCTGGTTGGATTGCATGAAATATGCAAATGACAGAATTATGCAACAATTACAACTCTAGCTGTTGGGCCAAAATAGATTTATTGTTCTATGATTTCCATTATTGTGGTATTTGGGGCATGTTCTTCTGGAGGTAAAAGCCTATTCTTTCATTTATTACAACAAGATGCCCCACAGGCCACGTTAATACTTTCCCATTCATTTGTCTCCTCAATCAGAAATGCTGTAGAGCTGGTCAATTGAATACAGTTGTCCCTGTACTCAAATAGACTATAAAAGCTTCTTTTTCCTCATAGCAACTCCATAGCATTTTGGATATATATAAACTAAATATATATATATATATATATATATATATATATATATATATATATATATAAACTAAATCTCAATCCTGACTTTGCTGAAGTTAAACAAATTTAAATTTAACAAACATTTATTAAGCAACTACTATATAGAAAAATGTACTAGGAATCAGGGGAGGCAAAAGTTTTAAATCAAGTTTGGTCCCTACCCTCAAGCAGCTTATAGTCTTGTAAGTGACAATCAGTTCTCCAAATTCTCCTAATATAATGTTCCTATTTAATTGGAACATAGACTTAGAATTAGAAGAAACCTGAGAGGTTATCCAACCCAAAACGTTCATTTTGCAGATGAAGAAACTAAAGAGGAAATTATATAGTATCAGAGGATCCTAGTAGATCACCAAGTTGATCCAAAATTTATATTTGTTCCGTTGAATATGTATGGAAAATTACAAGAGGAGCAGAAGTAGACTAAATATGGAGTAGCTAAAGAAAATCAAATTACAGTACAATTTCTATACAGTAGTGTATTTGGAATGGGTAGAATAGGGCATGATCAAAGTATGAGAAAAGGCAAGATAATCTAGAGAGGTTTCTCAAGGCCCTTCCTTCCATGGGAGGAAGGCTGAAGAAATGACTCTCCCCTTCTGTCAACCTATAAGCTGGGAATCTTTCTTGTCCTGTGCATAACATTAAAAGATGTTAGATTCCAATATGAAGCATGGGAAAAGTCCTTTGGTGTATGTATGTGTGTGTGTGTATATATATATATATATATATATATATATATATATATATATATAGCGATATGCTCTGATTGTAGAGGAAATGTACTACTTTGGGGTCTTTAAAAATAATTTATGGAATAAAATAAGCATTTTCATAACATAGTACAATAAAAAAGATTGCACATGAAACTGCAGATCTACTATGCACAACTTGCTATTGCTTATAAAATTATCATATAAATTTTTCCCTCCCCTTCCCCCACCCTAGAAATGGCTACCAGTAGACACAAATAGATGTACCCACACAGACACACACACACAGACACATTGTTCTATTTATCAGTTCTTTCTCTGGACGCAGATAGCATCTTTCTTCATATGTCCTTTGTAGTAAATTTGAGTATTTATAATAGTTAAAATAACTTATTTGCTCAGTCACTCTTAAAACAATAATGCTGTTACTATATACAATGTTCTCTTGGTTCTGCTCATATTGCTCTTCATTATTTCATGCAAGTCTACCAATGTTTTTCTAAAATCATTGAGCTCATCATTTCCTATAGAATAGTAGTATTTCATCACAATCATATACCACATATACCACAAATTCCCCAGTTTATGGGCATCCCTGTCATTTCCAGGTCTTGCCACCACAAAGAGTTGCTATAGACAGGTCTTTGGGTTTTGTCTTTTTTTAATATGAGCTGCCTGGATTCAGATTTGCCTGAATATCAAGTCCTATGGGGAGGTAACTGCTTATCTGCTCTGATTATTAAGGGGTATCAGGCAGAGGCCCTACTCACAAATTTCAATGTTTAACATTATTCATTCTACCATTATGATAATGATAATTCCCTTGTATAGAGAACACTGAGAATCAGAGAGATTGTAGGTTATAGTTGAGTGTTGGAGCTGTAAGTCAAACAATAGGTCTGTTTGTCAACTTCAAGGTAAATGATTTTTCCTTTATAGCTTTGTCCTTTTGAAGCAGGGAAGGTTTCTGGTTAGCAGGAGTCCCCTATTAAAATGGAGACACTCAGTGGGAGAAGTCACACCTGAAGTTGTTATCAGCTAACACTTTATTTATCAATTAACACTTTGGTCCTTTTTGCCAATCTGATTCTATGATGTGGAGTTTCAGAGTTGCTTTAATATGTATGTCTTTAATTATGAGTGATTTGGGACATTTTTTTTATTGCTGTTGATATCTTGGGTGTCTTTCTTAAGAGAGCTGCCTGTTGATATTTTTTAACCATTTGTCTATTGGGGAATGGCTCTTGTTTTTATAAATTTGAATAAATTCCCTATATATCTTAGAAATGAAACCTTTATATCAGGCAAACTGGCTGCAAAAAATGCCATTAACCATTTTCTTTCTAATTTTAGTTGGAGAGAAAGAATAAAAAAAAAAAAACAACAACCAATCTTTGGTAAAGATAATATTTTAGAGCAAAGATATGGATGGAAATAATTTGAAAGTAAAACAATTGAATAATCAACCTAAAAAAACCTAATCTAAATAAATAGGCATGAGCAGGACTAATGGACCAGAGAAAAGGAGGATAAATACTAGGAGAGAGTGGAAATATCTTTCAATTTTCACTTCTAGTGCCAATCCCAGTCCCTTACCCTCTTCTCATAGGATAGTACGCATGGTATAAGAGATCCTGATTTACTCAGAAACTTCTCTCTTTGTAACTCAGCTTCTGATATTAGCTTTATTCTAAAGGGACGTGGGCTTTTCTTTCCTTAACTAACATACATGTTTCCTTTCCCATAGAACATAAGCTTCTTGAGGGACTCTTACATTTTTGTCTTTGAAACTCTAGTCCCTAGTATGGAGAATGACACATACATCTGTGGGCTGAGTTGATTAAATCTCTGTACTTGATGATTGATTGCCAAATCTATCTCTCTGCTGGTCTCTAGTCTCATATCTCCAGTTGCTTTTTAGACATCTCAAATTGGACTTCCAATAGACATATTAAATTCAATATGTTGTAAATTGAGTTTGTCATCTTTCCCCCTAATCCATCCCCTGTCCAAACTTCCTTATTACTATCAAGGGGACCACTCTTCTCCCTGTACCCCAGGCTTGCAACCCGGGTGTCATACTTGACTCCTCACTATCTTTCTCTTCGCATATTGATTGTTGTCAAGGTCTGTTAATTTCACTTTTGCCATATTAGAACAAGTTACTGAATACAAGCCAGGCATTTTGCTAGGTGCCAAGGATACAAAGATAAACAAACAAAAACCCAGAATAGCTCCTAGTCTCAGGGCCCACTATCACAAACCCCACTTAAACTGGCAGGTCCTAATCCTGTGAGGGAGTGTACTACTCTCCTCAGGGTTCAGGGTTGGGTGTGGTTTCTCTAGTAAAATACCTCATGAGCTTCCACCAGTGGGCCTCACTCATATTAGTTAATATAAATTGTACAGTGAAACTTCGGTGGCTTTTAGAAATGGGTATTTAATATGGTGATATAAGACATATTTCAAAGCAGGAGCACGTTCTTTCACAAGCATAGATAGTGTATTGGAAAGTAAGCTCACAGAGCATTTGTGGGGTAACTCACAGTTCTTGGTTGTTAGACATTTTTCCTTTCTTTCTTTTGGGGAGGACTTGAAAATTTTACCTTAAGCATGGCATAGGTTTCTTCTAGGATCGTTGTAGAGTCCTGAAGCTGTCTTCTCTTAACAGGTCTACTTTGTCCTCAGTTATTACTACTAGCCACAGCTGTATGGGGGGATGCTGAGGAAAAGTCAAAACCCTTCAAGCATCTGAAAATTCTTCTCTGGTCAAGAGAGCAAAGCAGGAAATGGAAGCTCTTTTCATCCTCCCCTCTTCCCCCTTCCCTCCAAAATTCTTTCTCAGGAAATTGGTTGGAGAACAGGTGCTAGCTCTAGCTAACATTAAAAAAAAAGTGAAATTTGACTTCCACATCTGAACTGGTTAGGCACCTGAATTCTAGAATCCAAACTGGTTTGCTGTTTTTAAAAACTTCATGAGCTGTTCTTTGGCCAATTCTAATATACTCCCTATGTGACTCATTAGTTTTCATCCAGTGGCTTTTAGTCCTTCTAAATTGAGTAAGGACTTTTTCAAATCTGGTTGAAATATCTATTAATTCATCAGAAGTGTTCTCACCTGATAAAGATATTAGGGCTAAAATATTTTGTTAGCTACCTCATTTAAGGGTGAGGGTTGATTGACAGATGGAATCAAGTCTCACACCTACAAAACAAATAAGGAAGTAATTTGGTGTGGGGGTAGGGGTGTGGGTGTGAGTGGCTCACTTACTACATACTGTAGATCAAAAAAAGATCTCGGCATTTAGGGACACTTTGACAACAGCTGAAGGTTCTAAGATAAAAAGAACAACTGGCAAAAAGGCACTGGGATGGATTTTAGAAACTATCTTGTTCAACAATCCCATTTTGCTGGTAATGAAACTGAGACCCAAGGAGTTTAAGTGATTTGCCCAAATTCACACAGGTGAAAAAGTGGCAAAGCTAGGATTTCAATTCAGGTACTCTGACTCCAAATCCAGCTCTCTTAATTGATTATGCTTTTTGGGAAGAGCAAGTAGGTAAATCTGGTTGTTTTAGGAATATGAATTTAGCTGTAATGAGGAGAGTGGGTTAAAGAGGTGAAGATTAGAAACAGAGAGATCCATTAGGAGATTATTGTGAGTTGATAAGGACCTAGCTAGGGTGGTAGTCATGTGATTGGTTAAGAGATAGACAAGTGAGACATTTTGGAGCTAGAATTAGCAAGAGTTGACAATTGGTTGAATATGGGGGTGAGGGCAAGTAAGTTGAGGGTAACTGAGGTTGTGAACCTGGGAAATTGGAAAGATGATGGCAAACTAGACAGATATTAGGAAGTTAGAAAGAGGGATGGGGTTTCAGTAGGAAAGTTGAGACCATAGTTCAGGAAAGGGATGAGTATGCAGATTTGGGAGTCATTTGCATAGAAATGATCATTAAAACTATGGGAACTAAGGAGATCATGCAGAGCTATTGGTTGTCCTTTGTTCTGGAAGAGGACTGTGACATCAGGGAGGTGATACCATGACAAGCAAGTGAATTGGATTTAAGTGAGGGCTGTACAAAATCACCACCTCAATTTCTTCTCTGAAGCCATCTGGGTTCAGCGACAAGATATAGATCAGGAAGACTGGAGATGGTCTTGGATGCAATGGGAGCACAAAGAATGGAGAGGGCCCAGGACAGCTCTTGAGGCACACCCCAAGGTGTAAACAATAATAAATAGCACAAAGGTAATTCAATTCTATTACCCTAACACTCAAAAAGTTACACACTTGTGAAGAGAATTCATTCATTTAGAATTAGAGGACCTGGTTTCTATTTTTTTTTTTTGCTTTTTGGAGGACTATTGGGTTTAAGTAACTTGCCCAAGGTCACACAGCTAGTTGTGTGTGTGTGTGTGTGTGTGCGCGCGTGTGTGTGTGTGTGTGTGTGTGTGTGTGTGTGTGTTGTGTCTGAAGTCAGATCTGAACTCAGGTCCTCCTGACTCTGGGGACTGCACTCTACTCACTGCGTCACCTAGCTGCCCCCTAGGTTCCAATTCTTGATCTCCTTACTTCCTGTGTGACTGCACAAGCCATCTCTATGGACCTCAGACTGGATGATCTCTGAGGACTCTTCCAGCTTTAAATCTATGAGTCTATGATGGAGTTTTTATAGATGAACTAGCTAATATATACACAGTATTGCCAGTTAGCACATAAGATTGTCAGTTTGTTGACTTTTTTCTTAATTTGTCAGCTAAACTCCCTTGTAGAGACTGTGAGTATTTATCTGTCTTTGAGATAAAGTCATAAAACCATAGAAGGTTCCAGATGGGAGAGACTAAGTTATTCCTTTCAACTTTTCTTCTCATTTTATGGTTGAAGAAATCAAGTAGGAAGCAAGATTCTCAAGGTCAAGATAGCTAGCTGGCAGCAGAATTAGAACTGACTTCTGCTACTTCCCATCTTCTCTTCACTGACTCTCCTCCTCTACCCCCAACCCTGCTCCCCAGACACCAAGACTCATGTTCTTCCTATGGAAAAGGATGAAATTAGGTGATACTTGCGCTGACAACCCATACCACACGTATAACTTCATTTCATTTAAATTTAACAAAAAGCAAAAGGCACTTTGTCTTAATTATTCATGATTGTCCTGATACTTTTAATTTGCTCTAAAATACAGAGCAATGTAGATGAAAGGTTATGAAAAACTAAATGAAAAGTAATTAAGACTGATGAAAATCCAAATGCTCCCCTACAGCTCAAGGCTGCCTATCCTTACAATAGTTTGACACAAATACATTCTGTTAAATGTTCTTTCTATGGAGGAGGAGTTAGGAAACCTAAGTTCTGGTATTAAAATAATTGAATTCCATAGTTTCCTCAGTTGTACAAATAGGCAGCTATGTTGTATAGTAGATGAAGCATTGGATTTGAAGGTAGGAAGTCCTAAGTTCAAATTCAGCCTCAGACACTTAGTAGTCCTATGACCCTGGGCAAGTCAATCTATCAGTTTGCTTCAGTTTCCTTATCTGTAAAAATGGGGATAATAGAAACTACCTCCCAGGGTTATTGTGAAGATAAAATGAGATAACATTTGTACAGAGTTTTAAAAACTAAAGTGCTATATGAAAGTTAGCTATTATTATTAGGAAGCAAAATTAGATTACTAAGGTGTCTTGTTACAAAATTCTATAACTTGGTTATATTTTGTATAGCACCAGTGTCTAGCCACTGATGTAAAACTGTCAGCCTTGTATATATTTAGTAGAATTGTTTTCTTTTATCATTTAGTAGTATTTTCATAAATGTTTTTATAGTTGTTTGGTAATAGTTAGACAATTCTTAACTTCTATTGGAAGAAAGATAATTAAGAAACCTTTAGCAAATGCTAAAATTCAAATTTTTGTATGTGGTTTTATTTCTGAAATTTTTAAACACCTCAGATTATTTAAACAGGTTTGTTTGGCTAATCACTGTAAATTGTTTATAATTAGTTGCTATATATTTGGGGGTATTTTTTTGTATCCTAGTACAGCTGCCAAAGGTGTGGCAGAAGGCCCTCATTTGACACTACCATCCCCTCAAGCAATCATGTCACTTCTTTGAAACTTCTAGAAAAAAGAAAACACAGCTGTTGATTCTCATGGCTCTACTTCCTTCTCACTTACATCTCATCCTCTTGCAATCTGTCTTCCAACAACATCAATGGTTAATTGAAACAGCTCTATTCAAAGTTACCAATGATAAAACACAAACAAAAACAAAGTTACCAATTATAAAGTAAATGCTAAAACAGATGACATTTTCTCAGTTCTCACTCTTCTTTACCTCTTTCTCATTTAACATTAACCACCCCTCTCCTGCATACTCTCTCCCCACTGGATTTTAATGGCACTGACCTCTCTTTGGTTCTCTTATCTACCTGTCTTACTGCTTCTTCTCTTTCTCTCTGTGTCTCTGTCTCTGCAACTGAGTATATACCACAAAGTTCCACCTTTGGGCCCCTCTCCTGTCTTCTCCTCTCTTTTCTCTGTCAATGTTCTGATTAATTCCTATGGGTTTATTATCTCTATGCAAATGAACTAAAAAAAATGTAATGTCCAACCTTGGACTTTTTGGAATTCTTTTCTATTGAAATGCCTACTAGAAAATTTGAGGCACCTCAAGCACAGCTTGTCCAAAACAGAATTTCTTATTCCTCCAACCCGCTACATTCTACTACCAGACTCCCCAGTTTTTTGCTTTTTTTTTTTTTTGAGAATAGCAGTGTTCGTCCAGGTACACATGTTAGCAATCTTGAAATCATCCTTATCTTTCTTTCCTACCATATATCTAAGTCTTTGTTGGGCATACGTCCACATTTCTCACATCTTTTTCTTTCTCTGTGTTTCTTTGTCTCTCTGCTTGGTATTTAAAGTACCTCACAAATTGCCTACTTTGCCAGATTTATTTTATGTTACTCTTTCCTCCGTTTCCCCAACATACTCCTTGGTGTAGCCAAAATGGCTTTCTTGATGTTTTTCACATAACATTCTGCGTCATTGCACTGACGACTCCCTAGACCTTCCTCCACTTATCTTTAAAATTGAAATTCTCTCAATTATTCTAGGCCTAGCTGAGGTACAACATTTTCCAAAGGAACCTCTGGTGCCCTTCAGCTTAAAATGACCTCTTCTTCTACCAGTTTTTGGTAGTTCTTTGCTTTATACTTCTTAGCCCTAGGGACCTGGCAAAATGACAGTTCATATGTAAAAAAAAGATCTTGTAATTTTAGAGGGTTGCATGCTTAATATGGGTTAACAAAGAAGTAACCAAAAACACTAATGCAATTCATTGTGGTCCACATCATTGGTGTAAGGAACCCTCAGGGTGGAAAATTCCTCCACTAATACGAATCAACAACTTATCTATAACTCATAGTCCTACAGAGTTATCTGCTGTTTATAGTTACATAAAGAGTATGTATCAGAAACAGAACTTGAACACAGATCTTCCTGACTCCAAAGACTTCTCTGCCAGTCTCTTTATCTTCTTTGTGTCCCAGACTCCTTTGGCAGTGTCTCCTTCCTAGTCTATTTCTGTGAGGACCATAATAGTCTCTCTTGTTAAATGAACAAGCTGGGAAGGCCAAATTTCTTGAGTGACTCCCTCTCCCCCCATATCATGTTTTTGTTAAGAACCAAAATAACCAAAAGCACCTTTTCCTAATGGTGGGTGGTTTAAATATACTCCAGTTACCTAGGTACTTCTCTTTTCCCCATGCTCCATCATGACTCAGGACCAACTTCTGAATCCTACAAACTGCTACCTTCTCCCAATATGCAGATAAGAACACCACACAAATTTGTCAGGTTTTAGAGATTTTGTTGCCCCTTCTACCAGGCACCCCAGTGGACCTACAGTATCTCCATTCTCTCTGACTGCCCCTCTGATTATTTTACCTCAATTAAACTTTCCTGTTTTACTTTCTTATTTTCTGTCTTGTGTTATAGTCTGTCAACAGTCTTGAAAATATTTCTAACAGTCACTAAAATGTACTTTTAAAGAGCTACAACCCTTAAATATTTCCTTAGAGTATTATTCATTCTTAAGATACACAGAATTAAAATAATGACTAAAGAGAACAATGAAACATTTTCATGGCCTGAGACTCAACATTCATCTGATAGAGAAATAACTAGGAAAATAATTCCATCTACTTCTGTCAGGTTAAAGTCAGATTTCTGAGTTAGCTATTTTGCTGTCACAAAATGAAGAGATAAGACCTATGATTTTATCAGTATAGGCATCTCTCAGTGAGGAAGTCCCTTTGACACCTTTTCTACAACTTACAATCTTAGAAAATTGTCTAGAGCCCAGAGAGGTTAAGTAACTCTCCCACGATTACACAGTAAATATGTCAGTTTGTCTAAAAGTCAGGCCTTCCTAGCTCCAAGGCTAACTCTATATCTACTATACCACACATTGCCCTTACAAAATGAAAGCAAATCAAAATCATTGCTTGTCCAAAGTGATCTGCATACTCATATAACTAGCAGTAATCAGTAGATAGAAAGAAGGGAGGGGTTAAGCATTGTTTGAACCTATCTTACCCTATAGGGAAGTAGGAGGGAAAGGGGAAAAGGCAGACTGATAGAAGGAAGGGCATATTCAGAGAGGTGGTAGTCAAAAGGAAACCACTGGTGAGGAGGGAGAGGGTGAAAGGAGAGGGAGAGGGAGAGAGAGAGAGAGAGAGAGAGAGAGAGAGAGAGAGAGAGAGAGAGAGAGAGAGAGAGAGAGAGAGAGATAAACATGGGAAAACAGGATGGAGGAAAATACACAGTAATCATAACTGTGAATGTGAATGGGATGAACTCTCCCATAAGATGGAAGTGGATAGCAGAGTGGATTAAAAACCACAATTCTACAATATGTTGTTTACAAGAAACACACCTATAGCAGAGAGACACATAGAAAGAAAAGGTAAAAGGCTGGAGCAGAATATATTATGCTTTGGCTGAAGTTAAAAAAAAAAAAGCCAAGGTAGTGATTCTGATCTCAGACAAAGCAAAAGCAAAAATAGATCTAATTAAAAGAGACAGGGCAGAAAACTACATCTTGCTAAAAGGTACCATAGACAAGGAAGTAATATCAATGCTAAATATATATATGTACCAAGTGCTATAGCATCCATATTCTTAGAGGAGAAGTTAAGTGAGTTATAGGAAGAAACAGACAGCAAAACTATGCTAGTGGGGAACTTCAACTTTCTCTTTCAAAACTAGATAAACTAACCACAAAATAAACAAAAAAGAAGATAAAGAGGCAAATAGAATTTTAGTAAAGTTATATATGACAAACATCTGGAGAAAACTGAATGTGGATAGAAAGGAATATGCCTTTTTTTCAGTAGTACATGGCACCAACACAAGAATTGACCATTAATGAAGGCATAAAACCCTCACATTCAAATGTAGAAAGGAAGAAATATTCAATGTATACTTTTTAGATCATGATGTAATAAAAGTTACATTAATAGAGGGCCATGGAAAAATATATTGAAAATTAATTGGAAACTAAATAATCTAATCCTAAAGAATGAGTGGGTCAAACAACAAATCATAGAACTATCAATAATTTCATCAAAGAGAATGACAATACTGAGACAACATATCAAAATTTATGGGATGCAGCAATAGCAGTTCTTAGGAGAAGTTTTATATCTCGAAATGCTTGCATCAATAAAATAGAGGAAAAAACAGATCAATGAATTGGATATGCAATTTAAAAAGCCAGAAAAAAACTGAAAATCACCAATTAAGCACCAAATTAGAAATTTTGAAAAATTAAAGGAGAGAGGAATAAAATTGAAATTAAAAATGACTATTTGAACTAAAAAAATAAAACTAAGAGCCACTTTTATGAAAAAAAAAAACCCCAAAAAATCAAAAACAAAAACAAAAAACCTAAAAAAATAAAACTAAGAGCCACTTTTATGAAAAAAAAAACCCACAATAAAATAGATAAACTTTTGGTTAATTTGATTAAAAAAGAAAGGAGAAAACAATTTCCAGTATCAAAAATGGAAAGGGTGAATTTACCACAAGTGAAGAGGAAATTAAAGCAATACTTAGGAACTATTTTGCCCAACTGTATGCCAACAAATCAAACAATCTAAGTGAAATTTATGAATATTTTCAAAAATATAAATTACCCAGATTAACAGAAGAGGAAATAAAATACTTAACCCCACTTTAAAAATGAAATTGAACAAGTCATCAATGAACTCCCTAAGGAAAAAATCTCCAGGGCCAGATGGATTTACAAGTGAATTCTTCCAATCCTTTAAAGAAAATTTAATTCCAATATGATATAAACTATTTGGAAAGTAGGCAAAAGAATCCTACCAAATTCCTTTTATGACACAAATATGGTGCTGATATGTAAATAAGGAAAAGTCAAAATAGAGAAAGAAAATTATAAAGCAATTTTCCTAATGAATATTAATGAAAACATTTTAAATAAAATATTAGAAAAAGAGATTACAGCAATTTATCACCAGGATAATACATTATGACCTGGTGTGAGTTATACCAGGAATGCAGGACTGGTTCAATATTATGAAAACTATCTGCATAAAACATAGCACCCATTCCTATTAAAAATACCAGAGAGAATAAGAATAAACTTTCCTTTAAGTGATAAGTAGTATCTCTCTAAAACCATCAGCAATCATTACCTGTAATGGGGATAAGCTACAAGTCTTCCCAATAAGATCAGAGGTGAAATAAGGATTCCCATTACCACCACTATTGTTCAATATTGTACTAGCAATGTTAGCTTTAGCAATAAGAGAAGAAAAGGAAATTGAGGGCAATGAGGAAACAAAACTATCAGTCTTTGCAGATGATATGATGGTATACTTAGAGAATCCTAGAGAATGAACTAAAAAAACTAAATAATCAACAACTTTAGCAAAGTTTCAGGATATAAAATAAACCCACACAAATCATTAGCATTTCTATATCTTATCAACAAAGTCCAGCAATGAGAGATAGAAAGAGAAATTCCATTTAAAATAACTGTAGATGGGGCCGCTAGGTGGTGCAGTGAATCGGACACTGGCCCTGGAGTCAGGAAGACCTGAGTTCAAATCTGATATCAGACACTTAACACAAAACTAGCTGTGTGACCTTGGGTGAGTCACTTAACCCCAATTGCCCTACCTTCCCCCTCCAAAAAGCAAAAAACAAAACAAAACAAAACAAAACCAAAAAACTGAATTGTAGACGATATAAAATATTTGAGAGTCTGCTTGCCAAGACAAACCCAGGAACTATATGAACACAATTATAAAACACTTTTCCATGTAAAATCAGATGTAAATAATTGGAAAAATAACAATTGCTCATGGGTAGGCCAAGCCAATATAATAAAAATGACAATTTCACCTAAATTAGTTTACTTATTTGGTGCCATACCAATCAAACTACCAAGAAATATTTTATAAAGCTAGGAAAAATAATAATAAAATTCATCTGGAAGAAGTTCCAGAATATCAATGGGATTAGTGGAAAAAAAATGCAAAGGAATTCAAACTGGCTGTACCAGATATAAAACTATATAGTAGCAATCATTAGACCTATTTGGTACTGGCTAAGAAATAGAGTGGTGGATCAGTGGAATAGTTTAGGTACACAAGACACATAGTAAATAGCTATTGTAATCTACTGTTAGATAAACCCAATGACTCATATGACAAGATAAGGTCAAAATGGGCATATAATTTAGACAAAAAGAGTGTTACTCTAAGCAAATTAGTAGAGTAAGGAATAGTTTAACTGTCAGATCTATGGAGAAGGGAAGAATTTATGCCCAAACAAGAAATAGAGAACATTACAAAAAGCAAAATGGCTAATTTTTATTATATTGAACTAAAAAGTTTTGCACAAATGAAACCAATGCAAGTAAGATAAGTAGAAAAACAAAAAGATTGGAAACACTTTTTACAGCCAACATTTCTGATAAAGGCTTTGTTCCTCAAATATATAGAGAACTGAGCCAAATTTATGAGAATAAAAGTCATTCCCCAGTTGATAAATGGTGAAAGGATATCAACAGGCAGTTTTCAGATAAGGAAATTAAAGCTATCAATCAATAGTCAGGTGAAAAAATGCTCTAAATCACTATTGATTAGAGAAATGCAAATCGAAAAATCTCTGAGCTACCACCTTATACCCATCAGATTGGCAAAATATGACAGAAAAGGAAAATGATAAACATTGGAGAAATGTGGGGAAATTGAACACTAATGCATTGTTGGAGTTAGGAATTCATCCCAATGTATGTAAAGATACATACATTTGGAGTAGAGACATACCTCATACAGACTTGTGGGAGTTCAAAATCATGTTACCCTCATTTCATGATTTAAAAGAATTTTCAGATAATTCATCTATATAGAAATTGATATGGCAAAACAAAAAAAAAAAACCTGTGCTTTGCTTTCTATATGATCCACATTCCTTATGTCTGTATTTGAAACAAAATTTTGTGAAAAATACCTCTTTTCAATATTGTTTAATTCCAAAGCCCAAATTCCTAATTCAACAAACCATAGTAATTCTATTTAGGATGTCAAAGTTGAAAGAAAACCTATTTATTTTGAAAATTAAGAAACTAGGACTCAGAGTGGTAAAGTGAAATATCCAAGGTAATAAATAGTAAATTCAGGATAGAAGCCTTTGAATTCCCTATCTAATCCTCTTTTCCATTGAATCCCCAACTGACAGGTTCGATTCCAACATCTTCTCATTAGTAAAAACATTAGTTTACTAAGCATTTCTAGGATTTTTTAAAGACACTTTAAATATTGATGAGGTTTCCCTAAACAACTCATGGAAAAGTCTATACCAAAGGATCAAAATATGAACCAATCTCTCTGAAAATGTGAATAAGTCTAAAGAAGAAAGTGACTTGTGAAAACCCACTTTAGCTTTCAATAAATTTTTAAAAATAATAATTTGAGATGCTCAAGAAATTATTTTTCTGACTTCATTCACCTGTACTTTGTAGTTTAGAATGCATAGGAATGAGCACAAAGAGGACTTTTACAGGGAGTCAGTACTTGGGCTTTCACAAAAATGAAGGAAGAAGCTGGGCAGATCAACTATTTTCTTCATGTGTAAAATTAGCGTAACAACAGTCATACTGCTTATCACACAGGGTTGTGGGAAAATGTCTGGCAAACCTTAAAGTAACATATAAATGTGAGATGAAAAGGTGACCTTGTCCTGTGGATAAAGAGTTGGCATTGGTGTTGAAAAGGCTTGGGTTCAAGTCTTATCCCTGGCATGAACTGGTTATGTAACCCTGGCCAAGTCATTTAATCTCTCAATGCCCCCAGACAATCCTCTAAGACTATAATTTGTTAATAAAGGTGACAATAGGTAAAGAAAGTCTCTCATTAGGAATCCCCTAAACTGATGAAACCATAGATTTGACATAAATAAATAAATTCCTAGCAACATACAAAAATGGGGAAATAAAAGAATAAATTAATGTGAGCTGTTTTTTCTGATATCTCAATTAACATGTATCAATCCATGTTATAACAAGTTTCCCTGGGTCTTTATTATTGTTATTGTTGTTTGTCCTTCATTCTCCAAGAGGACCATGACATCAGGGAGGTGATGTCATGATTTGCAAGTAAATTGCATTTAAATAAGGGAGGACTGTGTGAAATCACCAGCCTCCCTTTCTCCTCCAGAACCATCTGGGTCCAGTGGCAAGATATAGAACAGGATGACTGGAGAAGGCCCTGGATACAGTGGGAAACCTTTAAGTCATACTGTATGGACCAATTTTTCCTTTCTTAATATAATTTGTTTCATTTTATACAGATCCATGCAAAATCAAGATTCTGGTTCAGTTGAATATTAAAAGAATTCCATGGTATTTTATACTCATCATTTTAAAGGATTAATTTAAACTTCATTTTCTTCCTCAAATTACTGTAAATTGTTAGAATTTTAGGAGTTATAATTGGATATATTCCGAATTTGAAAAATTTGCCTGTAGATGTCATATCTAAACTCTTTAAACAACGCAGGTGCTTTCTTTTACTGTCTTTTTTCCTATGTTGTGATTTTAATTATGTCAGGAAATAAATACAGTCAGGAAAGAAAGTTTCTTTTTCTTTTGGAAATAGTATTTTATTTTTTTCCAATTACATGTAAAGATAGTTTTTAAAATTCATTTTTTATAAAATTTTGAGTTTAAATTTTTTTTCTCTCTCTTTCCCTTCCATACCCCCTCCCCCAAGATATGTCATTGGATATAGGTTATACATGTACAATCATGTAAACATATTTCCATATTGGTCATGTTGTGAATAAGAAACAAGTGTGGAAAACCATGAAAAACAAAAAGTGATAACAGTGCACTTTGATCTGCATTCAGATTCCATAGTTCTTCCTCTGGATATTGATAGCATTTTCCATCATGAGTCTTTTGGAATTGTGTTGGAACATTGTATTTCTGAAAAGAGCTAAATCAATCCCACTTAATCATTGCACAGTGTTGTTGTTACTGTGTATAATGTTATCCTGGTTATGCTCATTTCACTCAGCATCAATTCATGTAAGTCGTTGCAGGTTTTTTCTGAAATTGACCTGTTCATCATTTCTTATAACAAAATAATATTCCATTACATTGATATACCACAACTTGTTCAGCCATTCCCCAATTGGTAGACATCCTCTCAATTTTCAGCTCTTTGCCACCACAAGAAGAACTGTTATAAATATTTTTGTACATATAGGTCCTTTCCCCTTTTTTATGATTTCTTTTGGATACAGACCTAGTAGTAGTTGCTGAGACAAAGGGTATGCATAGTTTGATTGCCCTTTGGGCAGATTTCCAGATTGCTATACAGAATCATTGGGATGAATTCCTAACTCCAACTCTGACCAAAAGTCAGTCTAGAACTCTAGTTAGCCTAGTTTTAAGTCATGGTACATTAACTACATCTAGAGTCCCATCTCTATCATCTAGAAGAAATAAGCACAGGGTTCATCCTAACTTGAAAGTGTTCTAAATCCAGTGCTAAAATGTACTTATAAGCAGTGGTTTTAATTTTGTTTTAAAATTTGTGTCCATAATTAATAACCAGTCCCATGCAGCCTTCATTTTTTTTCTATGTAATCTGTATATTTAATTTTCTTATTTTTTATTGGGCTTTTTTTTACTTTATATTTATCAGTGATCAGTTATGTTAGTTGGAAAAACTGGTATCTGCTTCTTCAAACACAGCATCCTGCACTTGCTTTCAGTAGACACATACTTTTACTGCACAGTTCTCATTTAGCTATGAATACGATTTGCAGCTGAGATTTCTGATTCAGGTAAGCTTTTGGAACAGAAGGCATAATAAAGTTTCCCTTTTTTCTTCCCCTCAGATCTCTATAATGGGCAGGCTAAATAATTTGCCAGGGATGCCACAAACCATTATTACTTGCTGTGAAGGAATTGCTGTGAAGGAATTGCTGTGATGCGAAAGGGTGGGCTGGGGAGGGGGTATAGAAAGCAAAACACTAATTGCCAAGTATGCTTTTAAAAAAAAAACACAGTTTCATTTGCAAGTGTTTGTTCTTACAGTATTTTGGAATGATTTTTGTGATGAAATAACAGTAGAAGAAAACACGGTTTCTTTTTGGAGGAGATTAAGCACTCCTGATAGTTGTTTCTCTCTCTCTCTCTCTCTCTCTCTCTCTCTCTCTCTCTCTCTCTCTCTCTCTCTCTCTCTCTCCCTCGCTCTCTCTCTCTTTCTCTCTCTCTCCTCTCCTTCTCCTCCTCTTCTCATCCACTATTTTTCTGATACTTTGCAAACTTAATGTTTTGTCTTCTTTTTTTTTCCCCAGCTGTGTCAAGGAAAGCCATTCACAAATGTAACAGCAGATAACAAAGCCATGCACTTGTTGCACAGTCCTGGCTGGCTATCTCTGTGCAGCAGTCAGAATAGTGGTTTGAGTATGGTTAGATATCATCATTCATTTGCATTGCCTAGCCTTTTGTTGTCTGCAAAATGCCAAAATCATCCAGCTTTGTTTTGTGGTTTTTCGCACCCTAAGGACACATGAGGATACAGCAACATAACACAGCCAAGACACATGGAAGGGCTGCCACTTATGCTGAAAAGAGCATTTCCCAAGGAACAGCCTTGCATCTGTAATTGCTGCCAGCATGGGAAACCAGTCATACTATTGAATAGCAACAACGGTTGCACTGGCAATCTGTCCCCTCTTCCTCCCACTGCTGTAGCACTGAGTAAGCTATTAAAAGACCAAGAGACAGAGGCAATTTAAGCTAAGGAACATTCAATAGGTACCATATGTATAAGAGGCAGGAGTGCTGACAACTCAATTCCTAACCATCAATCCTCTGAATCAAGCCCAAATTCTGACTCTTGAGGAAGAAGTTTGGGATAAGAGAGAAGAAAAATGAGAAGAAGAAAATTTGAAAAGAGAGGGAAAACAGTATTGGAAATCAGCTGTTGACTGGTGAAATGTTTTATAGCTTACGATTTGATGTGGAACCTAAAATATTTGATGAAAAGATTTAACGTGGGGGAGGCTAGGTGGTGCAGTGAATAGAGCACCAGCCCTGGAGTCAGGAGGACCTGAGTTCAAATCCAGCCTCAGACACTTAACACTTACTAGCCATGTGACCTTGGGCAAGTCACTTAACCCCATTTACCCTGCCTTCCCACTTCCAAAAAACAAAAACAAAATTAATGTGAAACAAATTTAGCCCCAAACATACCAAAATACCCAAACATACACAAACATACATTATGAGATTATTCCAGCATTTTTATACATGTGGTGAAACAGGCAATATAGATGGGGCAAGTCAGTCAGTCAATAAGCATTTATTAGATGCTTTCTATGTGTTATGCACTGCAAATACAAAAGAAGAGCAAAAAAATATGGCTCTGGTCCTTGAAGAGTTCACAGTCTAATGTGTGACAACAGGTTCAATAACTATATGCATATAGTGTAAATAGAAGGAAATCTCAGAGCAAAGATGCTAGGTGAGGCTTCCTGCAGAAGGAAGGATGTGAGGTCAGTCTTGACAGAAGCAATGGAAATTATGGGTTAGAGCTGAGGAGAGAGAGCATTCCAGGCAGGGTAGATAGCTAACATAAATGCATGGAGTTGGGAGCTTGGTGTAGTATGTATTGGTAAAACTGTCAGTGTTGGAACACATCAGAACCAGAATAAGAATTAAAGATTTAGGAACTAACTAGGGTTTATTGAATAGCCCAGCAAGGGAGCCTCACTCACATGAGTGGAGACTCTCCAAGGAGCACAAGGACAGGGATCATATATGTTTTGATTGGGCAGGAGGTAAATAGGGTATGGACAGCTAGGTGGCAACACAGTGGATAGAGTGCTGGACCTGAAGTCAGGAAGACTCATCTTCCTAAGGTCAGATACTTACTAGCTGGGTAAGTCATTTATCCCTGTTTGTCTCAGTTTCTCATTTATAATATGAACTAGAGAAGGAAATGGCAAATCATTCTAGTATCTTTGCCAAGAAAAACTCCTGAAGAGTTAGACACAACTGAACAATGACAAATAGGCTATAGGACACCTCTTGATTGAACATGGCTTGTTTCTGGGGGCTTGTGGATAAGATTGGAGATGTGTAATAGGAAAGGCAATTGTTTGAGTTAACTGTTTTTCTAAACCTACCCTAATAAGATATAAGTACTCTGGATACTTATTGTTTCAGCAATAAGGAAGGTTGAAAGCAAGGGAAGGGAGGTGTAAAGCCAAGCACGAGCAGCTTTCCAGAGGACTGGTGCTGTGAACAGCTTCAAGATTCTAATTACATAGTATAGTGAACTCTCTATTTATTCAGCAGTAAATTAAGGCAAAACATTCACAGAAATCAAAGTACAGCATTCACAATGTTATGACATAACAACTTATTACTAAAATGGCCACATAGTTTTCACCAAAGTGGTCACATAGTTTTAACCAAAGTACATTCATTTAGTAACTCAATCATTTAGTAAATCCTTGATTCAATCACAAAGATCAAAGTTCTTCACCACTAGGTCACACTGTTTTTTGTTTTTGTTTTTGTTTTTTCTTTTTGGAGGGCAATTGGGGTTAAGTGACTTGCCCAAGAGGGCTGAGAAGGACATGAAGGACTTTAAAAGTCAAACAGAAGACTTGAGATTTGATGTTGGAGGTTATAGAGAATCACTGGCATTTGTTGAGTAGGGGGAGTTGTTAAACCTACACTTCCAGAAAATTGCTTTTGCTACTGAGTGAAAAGTGGATTAGAGTAAGGAGAGTCTTAGGGCAGGTGTGTGTAGACCAATTAGAAGGCTATTATAATGGTGTTACAAAGAGGTCATGTGGGACTCTCCTAGGGTGGTGTCTGTGTCAATGGGATGTGTATGGAACAGATGTCGTGAGGGTAGGAATGAGAAGATTCGACAACAGATTGTATATAAATGATGACTGAGAACGAGGGGGCAAAGATGACTCAAAGCTTGAGAGTGTAGGTGACTGAGAATGATGCACCCTTCACAATAATGGGAAATTTGGGAAGCTGGGACAGTTTTGGCAGAAAGATAACAAGGTGTCTCTTAGACATGTCAAGCTAGAGATGCCAAAGTTGGGACAACCAGTTTAGGATTTATTAAAGGTTTTTCATGTTGTAAAACTAGAGTTAAGGAAAGGGATTAGGGTTGGATAAATAGACTTTAGAATCATCTGTAAAGAGGTAATTGAATTCATGGTAGTTGATGAGATATTATGTGAGATAACAAAAACCAGGAAAAGAGACTGGGGTCCAGGACAAAGGTTTGGAGGATATCCACAGTTAGTGAATGGCCCTGATCTGAATGAAGATCTGGCAAAGAATATTGAGAAAGATCAGTCAGACAAGTAGAGGGAGAAACAGGAGAGAACGACGTTACTACAACCTAGAGAAGAGGAGGATAATTATCAAAAAGAGGAGGATAATTAATAGTATCAAAAATTGTAGAGAGCTCAAGAGCAAGATAAGGTATAGAAAAGACCGTGAGACTTGTCAACTAAAGTATCATGGATAACTTTGGAGAGGATAGTTGCAGTTGAGTGATGAGGTTGGATGCTAGATGATAGAGGGTATAGAAATAAATAAGAGAATAGAGGCACCTAGTATTGGTGGCTTTCTCAAGGATTTTAGACCAGGATAGAATAGGAGAAGGAGGGCAGTCAATATTATGCACAAAGGCTTTTAATGAAATCAAATATTTTGCAGTGCAAAGACCCACCTCTTCAAGAAAAATATTCCTTTGGTCATACTTTATGGTAGCAAATCTTAAAATAACATCATCTCTGAGGAAGCAGAGTTGTGGGTAATAGAAAGGGGTGTGAGGATATTCATGGTGGGTACATATGTGCTGTAGCATATTTCCAGTGATGACCTTTATTCTCAAGAAGTGGGGTAAAGATGGATATACACAACTCCACAGGGCCACTGCCATCTGCTGCCTTCTTTCGTACTCATATGCTGCTGAATGAAGATGGAAAAACACACACACACACACACACACACACACACACACACTCTGACTGGGTATGTTATAAATTTGTATTTGTTGTTGTTCAGTAGTTTCAGTTATGTTTGATTCTTCATTCTTGGCAAAGATATTGGAGTGCTATTGGTTTGCTATTTCTTTCTCTTTAGCTCATTTTACTGAAGAGGAACTAATGCTGGGTTAAATGACTTGCCCAGGGTCACACAGCTAGCAAGTGTTTGAAGCTCTATTCACTGCGCCACTTAGCCACCCCTTGCCTTATATTTCAATGAAAAAATTGAGATCATATCACCCAAATCTCCTTCTTCTCCCCTATTCCTCATTTCTCATTATTCAGATGCCTTATGCCACTCTCTCCTCCTTCACTCCTCTTTCACATGAAGAGGTAAACCTTTTCCTTGCCAAGATTAGCCCCTCTATATGTAGGAGTGATCTCATTCCATCCCTTCTTTTCCAGATAATTACTCCCTTAATCATCCCTACTCTCTACCTCACCTTAATTGTTCCCTGTCTCCTGACTATTTCCTTACTGTCTATAAACATGCCCACATCTTCTCATCCTCAAAAAGAAAGGCCCTCACTTGATCTTCCCATTCCTGCTAGCTATTGTCTTATAGTGCTCCTCCCTTTTGTAGCTAAACTCCTTGAGGTCATCTACAGCAGGTGTCCCCACTTCTTTTTCTCATTCTCTTCTTAGCCCTTTGTAGTCTGACTTCTGACTTCATTATTCAACTGAAAGTCTGCTCTCCAAAGGTACCAATGATCCTTTAATTGCCTGAATTAATGGCCTTTTCTCATTGCTTATCCTGTATGATCTCTGTGAAGTCTTAAATCCTCTTAATTATCCTCTTAGTCCTTACTACTCTCTTTTATCTAAGTGTTGGTGACACTGTTCCTCCTCTCTCCTCCCACCCCCTAAACAGTTTTCCTCTCACCTGTTTGTTCCTATTCTTGCCTCCTTTGCTGGATCTACTCATGCCTGCTTAAATAGAAGTCTGCCAAGGTTCTGTCCTGAGCCCTATTCTTTTCTCATGAGACTTGAATGAAGACTTGCTAATTATCATCAAAATATCTATCAAAGTACAAAATTGGTTGCTCCTCCTGGTGTGAGGATGACTCTGGATTGTCTATGCTAGAAGAGGCTCCAAGTATAGTACAGGCAGGAGATTGTGCGCTCAAGGACCAACCTGGCTTAATACAGAGATGCTTGTCACAAGTGGGTTGACTTCTGGGTGATGAATTCTCTAGTCATGACAATCCATGAGTATGAATAGATGGGATGGAGGATAAGTGGAGGGAAAAAATACATATATATATATACATATGTATATATATGTATGTATGTATGTATATGAAGTCATGGAACCACTGACATATCAAAGAATTCTTCTGGATGATCAATGAGCACTTCTTTGAGGGACTGAGATGCTACATACAGCTGCCACTGTGGCAGCCAAACCACAATTAGGAACCACTTTTAGCAAGCTATAGTGTCAAAAAGTGTTCATAGTGGATCATCATGTTTGATTTTGATATGCAAACTTCAGTGATGGAGATAACACCTTCTATACCATGGGAAATTGTGAATACCTGCCTGTGCCCTGAAGCACTGAAAATGTAGTCAGAGCTTTCCTCTCCTCCCACCCCAAAACCCTCATTACTCAAATAGCTAGAAATCTTTCTCCTAGATACTGAAATTTAGGACACATCTTTGACTGCCTTTTTCTTTCTTTCTTTCTTTCTTTTTTTTTTTTGCCTCTCAGCTGAATTATCTTCCTGCTAGTATCCTTTCCTCTTTTCTTAAATTCTCCTCCTTCCTCCATGGCAGCATTTTAATACAATTATAGAAACATGTGATACACATCCAGTTAATAATTTTCAGAGGAATTTGCTTAAAAATAAGATATAAACTATATATATATATTTAAACTATTTAATATTTTTTGGTTAATCTAGTCTCAAAGTAACTGGGGAATTCCTTTACAGATCTGGTGGCTGAGACTACTTTCGGTATTTCTTTCTAATAAAATGACCCTGTAAAAGTCAATGGGGAAGGGGGAGGGCTGCAATTGTATCCTTTTCTTTTGATTTATTTTTTAATAGTTAAGAATAGTGTGCTAGGGTGGTGAGGTGATTAAAGTCTTCCACAGCTGGAGCTTCGACCAAAAGGTTACTTAATTCAGAGCTGTACTGAGTTCAGTGATCTATTCCTAGACTCTTAATAGACAAAGGCTTCACCCACAGTCTGCAATCAGCACTAGAATTATATTAAGCTGACGCATGGGTAACACTACCCTGGGTGGCTATGGAACTAAAACTGATCAGTACGTGCCACAGGGTTCTGTGCCTCAATTGAAAGTCAGCCCAGAGAACACTGTCCCTAGCCCTGCCTGTGGAGAATGAAAGGAAGAAGACACACAAGGTCTTCCATAGCCTCTCCCTGTCTCCTGTTTCTGTAATCCAGGATGCTTATGGAAACAGGAATCTTGGCAAAGGGGAGTGGGCAGGCTCAGAAAAGTAACGGGGGCAACAGGTGTCAGGAGTTAGGTGATCTGGCCAAGCTTGGATAAAGCCTGATAAAACCACACAATTTGGCACTCGTGAATGCATTTAGTCTATGACTGACTAAAGTCAACTCCATTTACTTAGCAGAGGTTTCAATTCCAGTTTATTCCATGGTATATGCTTTCTCTCATAATTTTTTTTTACATTGCAACTCCTGTTATTGAATATGCTGGTAGATAGAGTTTTGCTATGCCAAGTCATTTTACTTCTGTTGAACTGTCTTAAGTTTTCAAATCGAAATGTTTCTCCTTCTCTCATATCAAAATATTGATGTATTTTTGACATCTCATATTTTTAAAATATTCCCTTACTATATCCAAAGGAAAATTTATGCTGTTAACTTCATAAAACTAATGAGGTAGATTTGGTAACTTGTATCTTCTGCTGGGTCTGGACGAGTAATAATTACACATCTGTCCAGCAAAGTAAATTGTTTAATTCTGCAATATGTCATATTTTTAGGTAATGTAAGTAGGGAATTTGGTATTCAAGGACTTGCTTTGTGAACCAAATGTATTCTCAGCCCTCCCAACTCTCAAATTTTATAGTTCTAAAAGACAAATACCCTAACTTTTCCTAATCTGTATAATGGGGATAATAATATAGGCAGACAACTGACAGGCATGTTGTATTATAGCAAACAGATGGCCTCTCTTTGTTAGCATGGGTGTTAAATACTCTAAAATGTCATAGTAAGTATAGCTAACACCAGGAAAATGTAGCCTAATTTAATATTTGTAGGAAAGTTTTCCACTTTTTGAGGAAGCATCTAACCACAGCTTAAAATTCCATCTCTGGTACTATTATCTTGTTATTTAGGTTACAGTAGTTATAAAAGAAAAAGACTCAATTGCTACATTTTTATATAGTTGTAACAATCTGGTTTTTCTTCCTGCCTTCACATCAGATTAATTCTAGATACCTGGCAGTGGTAGTATTAATAATGATGATAATACCTTTGATATTTATATAAAAATGTTACTGGCATAATGTGGGAAACTACATTCTGTGGGAAACTACATTCCCTATAAGGCTGTGGGTTAGTTTTATAGTGTGTTGTCTACTGCTCAGCTATGATATTGTTGCAAATAAATGACAGTGTAGCTGAACCAAAGAATTTGAGTTGGAAGAGACATCAGTGGCCGTCAATACAAGAAGGACCTCTATATTGCCTAGAGAGAAGAGGGATTTTGGGGCATAGTTGAAGGGTGTAAAACAGGCCTGTAGAACATACTACCTGCAGGTTACTTGCAGCCTGCCAAAGGGCAGGCTTGGACAGCCTGCAAAAAATGTAGGGTTGCTACTGTCCACTTTCCTATTTGTCACGTGACCTGCAGCAACCAACCATCACCAGCCAGTCTCTAACCTATCTGTGACACGAGGAAGGTTAGCCCATCTTAATTTTGGCCCCTATCTAGATATTGCCAAGTTGTGCAGGTCTGGCATAAGAGATAGAACTGGATTTGGAATGGTGGCAGAAGTGCAAAGTGACTAAGGCTTAATGTGGGCAATAGATCAGCCAGCTATAGTAACTAGAAGTTGTTCATAATCATTGCTAGAACATACTGAGAAACCCAGTACATTAAAGAGCTGCAATATAGTTCTTTTCTACCTCCTGTAAGTGGCTGAGGTACTCTCCCTAGTCCCATGTAGTGTTCAGAAGACAGAAGTGTTATTGAGAAACCTCAAATTTGCCCATGTGTCTCACCAGTTGTGATGAAGATAGAACCAGAAATGCAGAGAAAGCAGAATGCACCCTTCTCCAGATTTACAATTTAAAGCAAGAAGAATGAGTAGGCTCATGGCTTCCTGTCCCAGGGGGCTTTGAAGGTGGTCAGGTGAGCATGCGTGGCTTGATTTTATTCTTTGTTATTTATGCTGCATTGTTTTGGGTAAATATCCTTTACCTTATTAAAATGCTTATTATTTCATTCTGGCTGGCTAGGAGAGATTCAGAAGAAATGAGAGCTAAAAGTTAGAAATTGGTGAAGGTGGATCCATATAGGCTTCCATGAATCTGAATGTAATAATGGGGAGATACATATAAAGTAATTTACGGAGAATGCTCACTTACATAATCTCATTTCTAATCTTCAGAGTTATGAATGTAGATGATTTTACCATTTTCCTTACTGGTCTGTTTAAATGTCTAGCCATTTTTTCAGCTAGAGTTTCATGGAGGCTAATCCTCTCCTACATGGGGAAATTGGGCTTCTTAAATATATACTAAGTGGCTAATTCCTAGGTCTTCACAGGCTGGCCTGGGAACTGCTGGGGCATTTGGGTAATACATCCAGGGTGTCAACCAGATTAATTTGGACACAGCAAAAAAACTGGCTTAGTTTCTATGTTTAGAAGTTGAAGATAATGCAATACTGGCAGTTGCTCAGGGCACTAACTCTCCTAAGACAGAATTTTGTAGCCAATAAAGAGGAAAATTCCCTTTAGCTACCCCAGTAGTCACCTGAAGGACCCTGGTTCCCACTATGTGTGAATTTACAGAGAATGAAAATCAGAGAATGCCTTCGAAATGTCCTTTCAAGCCTGATTATGGAGAAATGGCTTATTTATATTTGACAAATATACTTTTAAAAATTCTAGTAGCAGTTTTGAGTGGCCAATATTCTAAAGATGAATTTTAGGTGTACATATTTACGTTGCACATTGGCTTATTTGATTAGTGAAATTGTTTTAAGTGAATTTTCCTTCATCCTGGAGATCATTTCTCCAATATCCCATATTTCAAATGAAGGTAATAACATCTATCTACTCACCCAGGTTCACAACCTTGGAGTTATCCTTCTGTGAATCTTCTCTCCCTCTCACTCTATCCATCTTGGACATATTTAATCAATTGCCATGCCTTGTTGATTCTCCCTCCACAGTATCACTCCCATCCATCCATTTCTCCAGACTAGTTCAAACCCTTATCACTTCTTGCCTGGACTATTATAATAGCCCCCAAATTAGTCTCCTTACTCCCGGTCAATAATCCAGCTTTCAAATAGTGCCAAATTAATCTTGCAACAGCACAGGTCTGAACCTTTCACTCTTTGTTCAAACTTTTCTCTTGTTTTTCTTTTGCCTCTAGAATATAATACAAAGTCTTCAGTAGGCAATTAAATCGAGCTCTTCTGTGGCCTTTGCTAAATTATTTAACCTCCCTGGACCTCAATTTCCTTGTTTGTAAAATGAAAGGATTGAACTAGATGACCCTTAAATTCTCTCATAGTTCTGAATCTATGATGTTACATTTTCAAACTTATATTACTGCCATCCATGAACCTTACAAGAATACTCAAAAGATCTGTGAGTGCATCAGTTTGGGAGTTTTCTTCATTGGTACAGATTGCAACCTTTTGATGCCCCAGTCTATTCTCTTTTACTCTTGTCCATGCCCACTCTGTGCATTGTAGTCAAATTTTCCTACTTACTATCCTCTAGACTTAGCATTGCACCTCCTGACTCCATACCTTCCCATGGGCTGTCTCCATGCCTCGAATGCTTCCCATCTTCATTTCCACCTTTTAGAATTCCTTTCTTCCTTCTAGGTTTGGAACCAGTAGACCTTCCCATGAGAAGCCTTTCCTAAACTGGTTAGTGCTATCTCCCTGTTCAAACCATCTTACTTTTACTTATCTATTTGCATATGTTATAACCCACGGTAAATTGTAAACTCCTTGAAGGCAATGCCTTATAAATAATAAATGCTTATTGGAGTGAATGGAGTATACTATGCATTATATTAGTAGTATATATCCATTCAGAAAATATTCCATGCCTTGAATGGTTCCCCTTTCTGACTGCTGCTTCCTTCAAGATTCAGCTTAAATACCACTTTTGGCAGGAGACCTTAGCTTAGTATCCTTTCACCCGTCTTCCTTCTAAGATTATCTCCAATTTAACCTACATATGTCTGGTTTGTACATAATTGTTTCCCTGCTGCCTGTTAGAATGTGAGCTGCTTGAGATCAAGAACAATATTTTTCCTTTCTTAGTATACTAAGAGCTTAGCACAGGCCTGGAACATAAGTGCTTAATAATTCCTGGTTAACTGAGTGACTTTTGGGTACTTGGCATATGAATACAAAAAGATGAAAGGCAGTGCCTGCCTTCAAGGGATACTGAATCAGATATAGAACTATGCTGGGACATTTAGGGTAAATGCCTTGTTTGGAAGTTTAATCATGTGCCATTCCATTAAATCTGTCCTTGGGTTATCCTGAAGCTATTTGACAACTCTGTCAGCAAATTAACATTTTTTCAAAGAAGGAGATGTGGTTCCATATTTTTAAAAATTATTTCTTGTTAGTACCCTCTTATGAATAGTTCTAAATTAGCTATACTTATTCCTTAACTTTCTTATTAACGTCTTAGAAATTTTAGTTAATATATATATATATATACATACATATATATACATATATATGTATGTATATATATATAGTATCCAACTTCCCTTCTAGCTCTGAAATTTTATAGTTGCCATCCCACAGACATACCATTTTGTGGTACTTTTTGAAAGAAATATTGGTCTTGTGTTAATAAAGGCTAAGTTAATAAAGTTAATAAATGACTTCTTGTTCTTTTGATGAATTGTTGAGAGGATTTCGCTGTCTCTGATTATTCACAATAATTATTTTTAATTATTTATTTTAGAATCCCCATAACTGTTCTCAGAAATCCTACAAACAGAAATCTAAAACTCTAAGTAACTGTTATGTCTATATAGAATCTTTGAATTACGGGGCTTTTCTTCCAATCCCTTGAATTTAAATTATGCTACCACTTATTTTTCCTAGACAGTAACTCAAAGGAATAAATAAGGTTCTTTAACCTTTACTAATAGCCCATTAAGGTATCTTACAACCTTTGTAATTTATAAATTGTTTATTCCTAACTGAAATCCTTCCTGTTGCAATTTATTTGTCTTAAGTGGGGACTATGACCAATTTGTCACCCTCAATTCTACAATAAAGATTTCTCTAGCTGAACTATGTCTTTAAATTCTTCCTTTGCCCCTTAGTAAGAGGTCCTAATTTCTAACTTTTGAATTGATTTCATCCCCTGTGGCTCTCTCCAAGTGTCCCACCTCTATCTTTAGTGTTACAACCTTTTACCCAATTTGGTGGTTCTTATATGTATTTCTTCATTCATCCATTCCATACATATTGGTTATGTTATATTTGATTGTATTAGGCTAATTATATCATATAATATATGTATCATAATGTCTATATTGTACATATAATGTATTAAGCATTGTTATGTAATACACAATATATGTGTATGTATGGTGGACATAATGTGATCCTCTCCTGTATTTACACAGAACAGCAATCAAGACTAAAGTATATCCTGGGATTCAGTATGACTATACCTTTTCTTCTATACTTATTCATTTCTAATTGAAAGATGGAAAGTCTCTTTCTGAAATGTATTACTCAACAGTTGAATTGACTGAACTTGGTTTTCTTGACTTCTAATCATTTTTCAACTTGTCAAGGTCATTCTGAATTCTAATTCTGTTTTCCAAGGTGCTTACCCTTCCTACTAATTTGATGTACTTGGCAAACTTAATGAGTACTCTTGGAGGTCTGTCATCAATCACTTGAGGAGATATTAAATAGTAAGACAGATAAGACTGAAGAATATAAGCTATTATACACTTTTCTTGCTTCTGGAATGGTGGCCTCAGACAAGGATGTGGGACATTGCTGTGGTGGGCATGGCTCTTTAAAAACCTCTCTCTTCTAAAAATAAAGAAGGCCTGAGCCAAGGGAATAAGTAAATAAGGCCTTTTAAAAGAAAAGGGATTCAATTAGGATACCTGGCAATTGTACAGAGAGAAAAATTGGGACCTCCACTCTGGGTCTACACTCATGAATTGATTTATCTATTTGATCCAAGACTGTGACAGGAGAAGACCTTGCCAAATAAGAGTGATTTCTATTAAAGGTAAATTCTCCTAATCACAAGAAGAGAGACACTGGGACAGTTTTCTAATCTGGTCTAAGATTACAAGAAATCTGGCTTTCGAGTTCATCACTCAAATGAAACTATTTTCTCCAAAGTTACCAATGATTTTTTTGTTGTCAAATCTGATGGACCTTACACAATCTTAATCTGTCCTGGTCTTCTGCAATATTTGAATCTGTTGAACTCCTTCTCCTTTAGAATACTCTCTACTCTTTGAATTTTCTTAGCTCTTCTCTTCTCCGACTATTTTTTCTCAGTTTCCACTCCTGAGAACCATGTCCCATAATTGTGGATGTACCCCAACGCTTTGTTCTTGGCCCATTTTTCCCTCTAAACACTCTTGTTTTATTTTATTGGCTTCAGCAGATGGACATATCAAACTCTAAATGTCCGAAACAGAATTATATCGTGTAGTGGTCATAGTACTCCACTTGAATCAAGAAAATCTGCCTTCAATTCCTGTCTCTGATATTTACTATGATTGTATGAGAATGGATGAGCCACTTATCATCTTTCAGTCTTAGTTTCTTCATCTATAAAATGGGTATAATAATCACAGGATTATTGTGACAATCAAATGAGATTGCTTATGTAAAGTGATTTTCAAACATCACATAAATGTTACATATTATGATTATTATTAAAACCCATTCATTGTCCAAAGTTTTCTATTACCATTGAGGACACTATCATCCTTTCATTTACTTAGGTTTTCCACCTCAGTATCATTTTTGACTCTTACTTATATCACATACTTAATCGTTTGCCAAATCTTGTAATTGCTAACTCTGCAGCTTTTGTGGATGTTACCTTCTTTCTTCCTTTACAGACACTGTCTTAGGTCAGGCTTTCATCACCTTTTACCTAGATAATTGTTCAGTTATTTCAATCATGTCTAACTCTCTGTGACCCCATTTTGGGGTTTTCTTGGTAAAGATAATAGAGTGGTTTGCCATTTCCTTCCCCAGTTCATTTTTTAACAGATGAGGAACTGAGGCAAACGGGAAAATTTGCCCAGGGTCACATAGCTAATAAGTGTCCAAAGTTAGATTTGAACTCATGAAGATGAGTCTTCCTAATTCCAAGGCCAGTGCTCTATCTTGACCTAGACAATAGCCCCCCTACTTGGTCTCTTTGCCTCATATCTCTCCCTACTCTAATCCACACACCATATAATTGCAAAAGTGGATTCCTTAAAGAGCAAATCTAAGCCTGTCACTGTCCCACTCAACTGACTCCCTTGCATCCCTATTACCTCTAGGACCAAATATAAAACTTTGCAAAACCTGACCTCATCCCATGTTTCCAAGCCTTTTTACATATTACTCCCCTTTACATATGCTACAGCCAGGTGGGCTAGTCTAATTGCTATTTTTCATACATGAAAGTCCATCACCCATCTCTGCACCTTTGTCCTGGTTATCTTCCATTCCTGGGATGCTCCATCACCCTTCTTTCTTTCCTTTGAATTACATGTTCCCTTCAAGACTCAGCTCAAATGCTACTTTCTATCTTTCTTGGTTCCTCAGGCTTCCAATGCCCTCCCCAAAGCAGTTACATTGCACTTTATTTTTATGTGTTTACCATATACCTGTATATTATATACATATAATATATACATCTGTAACACACACATATAACATATAGACATAACATGCATATACATGTTGTCTTTTTTATTAGTATGTAAACTCATTGATGGCAGGGAACGTTATACTTTTGTCTTTATATTTCCTGGGCCTATCATAGTATCTGGGACATTCTAAGAGCTTAATAAACTCTTACTTGTTTAGTTGCTCAATAAATAACACTTTAATCAACAAGCTTACGTAGTTCTTTAAGGTTTTAAAAAGTGATTTACATAGATTAACTCATCTAAACGTCCCATAGCAGCTGGGCCTCTTTGGTCAGGTATAACCTAGACTTATATCATCCTCAGTTCACAGGAAAGAGGTGTGATTCGCCCATGGTTACATAGGCAATAAGTGTCAGAGGTGAAATCAGATATACAATTCAGGGTATCTTAAACTCATAGCAGGGCACAATGATGCATATGCCCACTCCGCTGCCACTTGGGTTTCAGTGTTGGTTCTGATCCCTGGGTACCAACCTGTTCAGAAAAGCAGGCTGATACAAAGTGATGCAGGTCAACACTGTTTTTATTATCAGGTGGACAAAGAATGCTAGTCTTATTTTACAAGAATACTAGTTTAGTTCAGGCCCTCATCACTTTTCACCTCAGTGATTGCAGTAGCTGCATAACCATGATGCTGGGTTCCATTCTTTTCCTACTCTATGCCATGTTGCAGACAGCTACCTTAACAGTGCTTGTAGAACATGTCTGACCATACCACTCCCTGATCATGAATGTTCCGTGGTGCCTGTGGTACCCATTCTAGTCTTATTTCATATCATTTTTTAAAAGTATTCTACATACCAACTAAACCAGTCTTTGACTGCTCATCGTCCCCAAAATGGCATTTTCTCTTACATTAATCCTGATAATGAATGAGTCTTCAAACAATCTCATTGATTAAAAGAGTTTTTACTCTGTACAAGTGTCCTCTAGGGCAGCCTAGTGGCACAGTGGATAGGACACTGGCCCTGGAGTCAGGAGGACTTGAGTTAAATCTAACTTCAGACAGTTACTAACTGTATGACCCTGGGCAAGTCACTTAGCCCTGTTTGCCTCAGTTTCTTCATATGAAAAATGAGCTGGAGAAGGAAATGACAAATCACTCCAGTATCCTTGGCAAGAAAAGCCCAAATGGGGTCGCAAAGAGTTGGACAAGATTGAAACAACAGAACAACAACAATATAATATCCTATCATCGTCCATGAGAGCTCCAGCTAATTTTCAAGTATTCTTTGAAATATTTTTCCTACCATGGACTTTTAGATAGTCTACTTGTTCTGGTAATTTACAGAAAACAGATATGGTTTTGTCCAACTCTTTAAAAGTTTAATCTCACTTCTGCATAGCAACTCTTCAGATGCTGCCTCAGACACCTGTTCATGGCAAGTTCATCTTTTAGAACGGGTGTTCTTAAATGTTTTTCATCTTAGACATTTTTGGCAGTCTGGTAAAGCCTATGAACACCTCAGAATGTTTTTAGGTGCATATGACAAAGTACATAGGATTACAAAGGAAATGGATTTTATCTGAAATACAGATGTAACTGTTTTCCTATACAAATTTATGGACCCTTTGAAATCTAACTATAGATCCATAGACACTAGGTGAGGAATGCCTACTTTAGAAGAAACATGATATAGTGAATTGCATGTTAGATTTTTCATTTTTAGGCAGCTCATTGGCACAGTGATTAGGATTGCAGACTGAGGGGCTGGAAAACCTGAGTTTAAATCTGACCTTAAAAAACAGTGTCACACTAACTGTGTGATCCTGGGCAAATCACTTAACTCCTGTCTGCCGTTTCCTCATGTAAAATGAAGATAATAATCGAACCTCCCAGATTTGTCATGAGGATAAAATGAGATAAAATTTACAATGCACTTTATGAACTTCAAGATATTGTATAAATTCTAACTATAATAACAAGCTCCTAGTGACAGGTTATAAATATAATAATAATTATTATTATTGCTACAAGGAAACAAATTCAAATCCTACCCCAGATACTTCTTGGCTGTATGATGAAAAGTAAATCACAGCCTTTTAGCATCTTAGTTCTCTCATCTGCAACATGGACATAATATTTATGCTAATAATCACAGCATTACTATATATAAATATTATATATATATACACATATGTATAATGATGAGTTACTAATTTTTATCTCTCCAGGTGAGACCATCTTCCTCTATAATCATTCTCTTCCCCTCACTCCCCAAAAACCTTCTCAGTCCCACAAGTATTTTTTTAAAATAAACTTCCTGTTTTTTCCCTTTCTGTTCACTCTTTTCAAAAACTACATTATTGCTTGTGAACTTCTGAGTCTGGTCATCTGAATCCTCTGATGATATTACCATTAGTTACTTTGTATTTAAATGTCATATCAACTAATGAAGTATGTGATAAATCTGTTTAACATTTTGTTTTGGCTTTTGTGCTAAGTTCTTCCTTTGTTTATGTTAATGTTGTGTGTGTATGCATTTTATTTATGCACCAAAACATCACAAAAATCAAAGAAGGTTAGATGTAATCCATTCTGCTTTTTAAGGGTAAAGAAATAGGTCTATGACACATACATTTAGTTATTCTTTTTTTTTTTTTAGTTATTCTTAATCAACATTTGGAGAAATTTTGCCGTGATGGCTACCTGACATAGCTCTACACATGAAACACTGTCTCTCCCCTCCCCCCACACATACATGCACACAATGTACACACGTGTTTTTATTCTCCCTTCATGTGCTACTTTGGGTCTCATTGATGAATATGTAACCATTTAGTCTATATGGAGCATAAGTACTTAACTAATATTATCTGAGGCTCTCTCATCAAATTGATAACTGGAATGAATATTTGGAATATTTTAATACAAGCTCATTGTTGTATAGATAAAGATGACAAGGTCTGGAATAGTAAAATAGTTTGGTGAAAGCATATAGTCTCTGCTAGTGACCAAGCTGCAGCTAGACTCTAAACTATTTCCCCAAATATTCTGAAATGACTCTAAGTAATTAATAAACAAAAAAGTCTCTTTTCCTTTTAACTAGATGATTAGTGGAAAAAAAGTAAAAATTAGGAATCTCTTTAACTTTAGTAATGTATCTGGCACATTGAGATATAATATTACTCTTCACTGACAATGTTTTTGAAGCATCAGGATTCAGCCATTCTACTCAACCACTTTAAACTAGTGGATAAATTGGTTAATTCCTATCCCTGTTGGTCACTATTGGGTAATAGGGTTAAAACCAGAACAGATCGAGGGTACCTGGAATCAAGCCTTACATCTTCCCCCTCCAAACAGGGCTGCCTTGTTCCCTGCCCTCAGAGTACCAGTGGCAAGCCTGACTAGTCCTCACATTTCTTTCTTGTTTTCTCTTGCATCAGGCACTGTGCATTACACAGAGTGGCACTCTTTTTGTTGGTATGTTTCCTGTTATATGAATAGTCCATTCCTCCCACCACCTTTGTAATTAACTGAGGTTGTTCTTCAGAGTCAAGATCAACAGAGGTTTGTCCAAGATTAGGAATATAACTAATTTAGCTTATTTATACTTCTTAGTCCCCATGCATTTTTAGCTAGATCAGTCTGGAATTATGCCCAAAGAGTTATTAAACGACACTCTTTGACCCAGAAATACCACTATTTGGTCTATTTCCAAAAATGATTAGAGAAAAAAGGAAAAGAACCTATACCTTTTTTTTAAGTTCAGAATTTTTTATTTTATTTTTATTTTTTTTTTATAAGCAATTGGGGTTAAGTAACTTGCTCAAGGTTACACGGCCAGTCATTATTTATGTGTGGGTGCTCATTTTCTGAGGCTGGGACTGATCCTAGGTCTTCCCGACTCCGAGGCTGGCGCTCTTACTCACTGTACCACCTAGCCGCCCCAAGAATTTTTTATTGTTTAAATTTTCAATCTTTTATTTGTTTATTTTTAAATTTTCAACATTCATTTCCACAAAATTTTGAGTTACAAATTTTCTCCCCATCTTTCCCCTACCCCCACCCCAAAATAGTGAGTCTACTGAATACCCCTTCCCCTAATCTAATGTCTCTTATATCTTCCCCCATCCCCCTCTAACTTTCTAGGAGGGCAAGGTGGATTTCTATACCCCAGTGCCTGTATATCTTATTTCCCATTTGCATGAAAAAAACATTTTTTTAAACATTTGTTTTTAAAACTCTGATTTCCATATTCTTTCCCTTCTTCTCTCCTTACCCACCCCCACTGGGAAGATAAACAATTCAATATAGGTTGAACATGTGTAGTTACGCAAAACTTTCCATAGTAGATATATTATAAGAGACTAAGTATATTTTCCTCCATCCTATCCTGCCTCCCACTTATTCTATTTTCTACTTTGACCCTGTCCCTTTTCAAAAGTGTGTGCTTCTAACTACCTTCTCCCCAAATCTACCCTCCCTTCTATAATCCCTCCTCTTATCCCCTTCTCCCCTACTTTCCTGTAGGGCAAGATACCCAATTGAGTGTGTATGTTATTCTCTCCTTAAGCCAAATTCAATGACTAAGGTTGACCCATTCCCTTTCACCTTCCTGTTCTCTCCCCCCATTGCCTCTTTTTTTATGAGATAACGTACCCTATTCTATCTCTCCCTTTCTCTTTCTCTCATTATATTCCTCTCTCACCTCTTAATTTTAATTTTAGATATCATCCCTTCCTATTCAACTGATCCTGTGCCCTCTGTCTCTGTATACATGTACCACATATATACAGACTCACATATGTATTTATACATATTACACCCTCCCATATATACACATATATGTATATATATATTTTTTCCCCTTAAACTATCCTCCTACTGAGAAAAGTCTGAGTTACAGTTATCATTTTTTCCATGTAGGAATGTAAATAGTTCAATTTTAA
This sequence comes from Gymnobelideus leadbeateri, assembly GCA_011680675.1. NCBI lineage: Eukaryota > Metazoa > Chordata > Mammalia > Diprotodontia > Petauridae > Gymnobelideus > Gymnobelideus leadbeateri. The sequence goes on along the minus strand of WOXC01000194.1, from coordinate 121,773 downwards.
TAAGTTCCTTATGATTTCTTTTTCTTGTTTACCTTCTCATGCTTTTCTTGTATTTGAAAGTCAAATTTTCTGTTCAGCTCTGGTTTTTTTCATCAAGAATACTTGAAAGTTCTTTTGCCTATAATTGGTAGATAAGATGTGCAGGCATTGGGACACAAAGATTCATCTTCCTCTAATGGAAAAGTCAATGGGGGTATGGGAGAAGGTATGGGAGAGAGCAGATTGGAGGAAGCGATATCTTGTGGGACTGCTATTCAGGGAGGTTGGGTAGGGGAATAATGGGGGGAAAATGATTGTAACTCAAAATCTGGCGGAAATGAATGATTTAAAACAGAAGTTAATAAAGCATTTGTTTAAAAAAAAAGAATACTTGAAAGTCATCTATTTCATCGGATGATCATATTTTCCCCTGAAGCATTATACTCAGTTTTGCTGGGTAGGTGATTCTTGGTTTCAATCCTAGCTCCTTTGACCTCTGGAATATTGTATTCCAAGGCCTTTGATCCCTTAATGTAGAAGTTGCTAGATTTTGTGTTATCCTGATTGTGTTACCACAATATTACAACCGTTTCTTCCTAATTGCTTGTAATATTTTCTCCTTGATCTGGGAGCTCTGGAATTTGGCTATGATATTCCTAGGAGTTTTCTTTTTTGGGATCTTTTTCAAGAGGCAATCTGTGAATTCTTTCAATTTCTATTTTGCCCTCTGGTTCTAGAATATCAGGGCGATTTTCCTTGAGAATTTCTTGGAGGATGATTTCTTGGCTCTTTTTTTGATGAAGGAACCTATGTTTTCTAAAATGTCTATATTCTCATTGTGGTAGCAAAGAACTGGAAATTTTAGGGAGGCCCATTGGGGAATGGTTAAACAAGTTGTGGTATATGATTGTGATGGAATACTACTGTGTATTAAGAAATGATGGGCTTATTTCTATACATGAGAAATGTATAGATCTTAGAAAAACATGGAAAGACTAGCACAAAATGATGAAGAGTAAAATGAATAGAACAAGAGAACATTGTATACTGTAACAGCAATATTGTTTTAAGAATGACTTTGGGTGATTTAGTTATTTCAGCAATTACAAATGCCCAAATTAACTATAAAGGACACATGAAGAGAGATGTTATCTGTATCAAGAGAATTGATAAATAGATGTGTAGAATAATTTTACACACTCACACACACACACACCTCTATTTATGTCTAATGGTAGCCATCTCTAGGGTGGGGGAAGAGGAGGAGGGAAGAAAAAAGGAAAAAAGAGAATTTATAAGATAATTTTTTGTATGTTTGAAAGGAATAGCAAGTTGTACATAGAAGATTTGCAATTTCATGTGCAATCATATTTTTAATTGTACTATATTATGGAGATGCTTATTTTATTCAATAAATTAAAAATAAAATAAATGTTAAAAAAAACCCTTTAATGACTCCCTATTGACTTTAGGAAAAACAAAAACAAAAACAACCTTCTGTTTAGTGTTTAAAGCCTCTCACAACCTGGCCCCAACCTATCTTTCCAGGTTTATTGTATCTTACTGCCTGTCCTATACTCTGAGATCCAGACAACTGGCCTTCTTTTTCCTCAGCCGTGGCACTCTATCTCCTATCTTCTTGCCTTCGCGATGCATAGAATCCTCTTCTTCCTTCAAGACACAATTCAAGTGGCATTTTTTATATGAATCCTTTTCTAATCTTCCCAACAGTTTCCCAACAGTGTTCTTCCAACAAGTTACTTAGAGTTTAAGTACTCTACATATATGTATAGTATATGTGTATATGTTTATATACATCTATCTATCTATCTATCTATCTATCTATCTATCTATCTATCTATCTATCTATCTATACCTGCTTGTCAGAATATAAGATCCTTGAAAATAAAATTGTTTCATTTATAGTCTTTATATTCCCAGTATCCAGCATGGTCCTTGGCACATAGTATGTGTATACAAAATGTTTGTTGATTGATTTATTTCCCATTGTCTTTTTCCACACTCCTTTTTATCTAGCTGAACTTTAGCCTTTCCCAGTCCCTATACTCGTTTCTTTCCATCTGTCTTCTAGAATCATCCTCTTTTTTTTTTAGCAGCGCAATTGGGGTTTAGTGACTTGCCCAAGGTCACATGGCTAGTTATTGTGTTAAGTGGCTGAGACTGGGTTTGAACTCAGCTCCTCCTGACTCCAGGGCGAGTGCTCTATTCACTGTGCCACCTAGCTGCCCCTAGAATCATCCTCTTTTGATAACAAATGCTCTTTTATTCTTTTTTTATATGGAAGTTTAACCAATATAAACACATTCCCACAAGGAAAAAAAGATCAAAAGAACCTAAGAAAATATTATGGAATATTAGGGGCAGTATTGCCTCATGTCACTGAAACAGTGGAGGATAAAACTATTTAAAAAAAAAAGTTTGATGAAAGGAAGTCATTGCAAGGCTGCAACTGGAAGGAGGGCAACAAACAGATGAAAAATTTGAAAGATTTTCAAAATTAGTTCTTTTTCTCATTAAAGACATTGTGATTACAATACTGGGGTTCCATAGTTACAATCAGATATTTTCCTAGACATGTAGAAATGGCATCAAAGGAAAAACAAATGAGCTAAGTAGCTGGATTAGTTCAAGGGTATAAAAAAGAGGTTTGTGATGAAGGTGAGACAGTTATGAGGATGGTGGGGATTTGATTTTTTAGAGATGAGTGTCTTAAGGGATGAAAAATGTCATCACTTATACCATTAGAGGGGAATGCCTCAGAATTATTACTATCAAAAATTGACTAAGAGATAATCCTCAGTTATTGACTTATATCCCTATTACTTTCCTATTTATATGACATTTTAATGAGAATAATCTACACATACATTGAAGGTATTCTTGACATCGGTATTAGAAGGGACCATACAGACTTTTGCAATGGTATTCAGCTGTAGACCACATCTGTATCAATTGACTGAAATACACAGAGATTTCAACATCCTTCTGTGCTTTTTGCTTATTTGTAAAAGTATCTTATTGTGTAAAGCTGACATAAACATGTTTCATGAATTTGTTCAATCTAGATATTTTAGTTGCTTTTTCCCCCTCTGTCTATTTTTCACATTAGTCTTGTATAGAAGAATTAGAAGGTATGGGAGGAACATGAGATAGAAAAAAACCAGAACGAAAAAGAGAGCAAATAGTCTGCTTCCATCTGCATTCAGACTCCGTATTTCTTGCTCTGGATGTGGATGGCATTTTCCACCATCGGTCTTTTGGAGCTGTTTTAGGTCCTTGCCTTGTTGAGAAGATGCTCTTTCATTCTTAACCTCATTTGTTCACATTTCTTCCATCTTCTGGTGCTAATGGAAACCAAGCTTTCTCCTTAAGGCACTACATCTCTTAGTACCCTCTTCATGAACGACTGTCCTTCTCTCACACGCTCTAGTGCAGGGATGAGGAGGTGGAATTGTCATTCCTCTTGCTCCTGCCTGCAGCTCTTCCTCACTCTGCAACTATCCCTCATTCTGTAATCATGTTATCTCCTTTATAGCTCTCCAAATCACTCTTTTTTCTTCCCAATAAGTTTGGTTTGTATTGTACAGTGGTCTTTATCACTACCAAGCCATGGACCTTCAAAGAGCATTACTTCATCAGCATCAGTCATCAACAGGCATAATCTAACCATATTCAGTGTTCCCTGACCCTCTTCCCAATTCAGCTTAATTTGTTCTATGTGCCAGAATTCCTTGTTAAAGCCCTAGTCAGGAATATAAAGAGAGTAGTCTATATGACCCCTGCCTCTGAACAAATTATATAATATTATTAATTTACTCACACATTCATCCTCTAAAGAAACATATAATTTTAATAAAAAAGAACAAAATGTTAGTTTGAAGATCTGTTAGTTTGAAGATAGCATTCAAAACATCAAGTCATTTGTGATTATACTCTGACATTCAGGGATGTGCCATTTTTGGTGGAAATAATCAGACATGAATTATTTTAGTACCATTCATTTATTCTTACCATCTCATAGTTATCCTTTTTTCCATCATGTAGATATTATAAAATAAGTATTTTTTGCTATAAGAATACTGTTATGGGATCCTAGAGCTAAACATGATTGTCACAAATCATTTAATCTTTCCCCTTGCCTTAGGGAAAGGTCATAGAGTCATAACTTTTTGACATGGAAAGAACATAAGAGATCACATGTAGACCATTTTAGGAATACAGCTATGCCAATCAAGACAGATGCTACTTAACAAGCAGATCAGACTATAGCTGGAAGATTATGTCCAGCCATTGACAGGCTGGAGTGAGTCAAGAGAAGGGCAAGTAGGATGATGAGGGACTTTGACATCATGTCATCTCAGGGTAAACTGAAGTAACTGGGGACATTGAGCCTGGAGAAGAGAAGACAGCAGTAGGTAGGGCAGGAGAAGAAAGTTTGCACACAATATAATAATAGCTAACATTCATATAGTGCTTAAAGTTTGCAAAGCACTTTACATATATTATCTCATTTGACCCACACAATAACTCTGTGAGATAGGCATATTATTATCCTCATTATAAAATTAGGTAACTGAAGTTGAGTGAGGTTAAGTGCCTTATGTAGCCACTCAACTTAGGAGGTGTCTGAGCCAGTATTTGAAGAATTTCTACACAGAAATGGGATTAAAGCTCTCCTTGTCTTTATAGAGAATAGAATTAAGACCAAAATGCAGCAATTACAGGGAGTGTGACTTTAGCTCAGTATATGGAAACAATTTGCTAATAATATGAGCTCTCCTCAAATAGAATGAATGACTTCAAGTGGTAATAAGTTCCCTACTACTGGAGATCTACCTCTGCTTGAAAACAAAGTCTTGACTACATTTTGATGATGATGTAGAAGAGATTCCTACTTCAAGTAAAGGTTAGGATAGATGACTTTGCGGTCCTTTCAGTTCTTGGATTCTATGAGTTTATGGCTCTAGACTCTATCCTGTTGTCCACCTAGTGGACATTAGATTACTTTCTTCACTGCTGAATCCCAGGGTTCAACATCTGGCAGAGTTCTTAGTTAATGGAACACCTTTATCCTATAGCTTTAATCGATTTCTTCTTTTCCCCATTGGACATACAATATTTTTTCATATACTTGCAATGTGACTTAAGCCTTCTCTGCATCTTTTAAAATATTCACAATTTTAAAGCCTTTACTTAGGTTCTATTTGGCAACCCATAATTTTTCTTAAGTGTAGATCTGACAATGTGACTCCTACTCAATTAACTTCACTGGTGTCCTCCATGATAAAAATAAACTCCTCTGTTTAGTTTTTAAAGCCCTACATCATTTAGCCTCCACCTATCTTTTCAACCTCATTGGACATTACTTCCCTCTCATGCACTCGGTAATCCAGCCAAACTGACCTTTTCTCCATCTCTCATGCTTGATGTTCCTTTTCCCTCTCTGTGCTTTTTCCATATGTGTGGAATGTACTCTATCTGTATCATATAGCCTCTTCCTTCTTTAAGATACAACTTAAGCGCCATCATCATCATCATAAGTAGTAGACAGCATTCATACAGTGCTCTAAGGTTTACAGATTGTTTTACAAATATCTCACTTAATCCCCACAACAATGAAGTAGGTTCTATTATTATCTCTGTTTTACATATGGAGAAACTGAGGCAAATAGAGATTAAGTTACTTGTCCAGGGAGAAAGCTAGTAAGTGTGTGAAGATGAAGCCTTTCTTGATTTCCTCTAACTACTAACAACCTCCCCCCCAAATACTTTGTGTTTAATTACTTTGTATGTAAAATAGTTTATATACAAAGTAGCTAATATATACACAAAATATAAAATGCATATTACACATACACATGTTGTTTTCTTTATTTTGTTCCTGTCGTATATATACTTGTTGAATGTAAGTTTTTAGAATGTAAGCTCTTTGTGTGTAGGAGTGTTTTATTCTTTGTACTTATATTCCCAATTATTTCCCCATTTGAGATTTTCTTGGCAAAGATACTAATGTGGTTTGCTGTTTCTGTCTCTAGCTTGTTTTATAGATGAGGAAACTGAGGCAAACAAGATAGAGTGACTCATCCAGGGTCTCCTAGCTGGTAAGTGTCTGAGATTGGATTTGAACACCAGGAGATGAATTTTCCTGACTTCAGGCCCTGAACTCTACCTACCCACTGTGCCACCTAGCAGCCTAGTATTTCTAATGCCTATCACCAAATGAGGTGCTTAATGAATACTTGTTGATTAATTAACCAATTGTAATACTAAACATGTCACAATATTTTCAGGTCTAATGCTTATAAGTAATATTTCTCAAGCTTCAGAACACAAATAAGGATGTTAGAATAGATTTATTCTAAATCCAGTTTTATAAGAAAAAATAATTCAAATTATTCAGGAGATTTGGATAATTAATAAATAAGATGATATCTGTAAACCTCTTGGCACTCCCTGGCCGTTGTCATCATCGTCATCATCATCATCATCATCATCATCATCATCATCATCATCATCATCATCATCATCATCATCATCATCATCATCATTTCACATCTACCCTTCAAGTGTGTGAGTCAAAAAACCACTTTAATTTGGAAGATATCACTTTCAGTGTTAGCTAAAGGATATTTATTCAAAAGCAGGGATTCTGTTCCAAGTTTGATTGTTTCAGGAAGAAAATCAGTAGTTTTTCTTTAATTGTGACTATTGGCCTAAATAGCTATCTTTAGATCTTGTCATATTCATATCCCTTTCCAACTTCCAGTTTCTATGGATCAGAATATAAGAGGAGGGGAGGGGTGTATGAAAATTCTGGTGGAATGTTCTTTGGGCTATCTATAAAGTAGCTTGTTCAGGGCTTAGTCTTTGAATTCAGAATTTATAAGCCAATGTTTGGAAATAGGCAACATGAGAGAGTGAAGCAAGCATGGAACTGTCTGATTCAGGACACTTGAATGCTCATCCCAGCTCTTTCTTTAATTTACTGTATTGCTCTGGGCAAGTCACTTCATCACTTTTGGCTGCTACTTCTTGAGTTATAAAAAGGCAGAGTTGCACTCCATTAGGGATCTTAATCTGGGAAACACAAGCCCCTGTGCATAAATTTCAGGGGCTCTTGGGGGTGGAGAAAAATTACATCTTTATTTTCACTAACCTCTAACTGAAATTGGCATTTCCTTCAATTATTTAAAAATAGGCATCACCAGGCTTCCAAAGGGAGATAGAGAGAGAGAGAGAGAGAAAGAGAGGGAGAGAGAGAATCCCCATTCTAGTTAATCTCTAAATCAACTTGCAGATCTAGCATTCTGCAATTCTAATTAGAACAAAATTGATTTTAAATGGGGAAAAGAGTAAGAACTTATGAAATGAGAATAAAAAGTATTGCTTATGGACGTGAGAGGCAACAAAAATCTTTGTTTAGAAAATGAAAGGGGTTCCAAAATTTGATGAAGTTAAGAAAGGAGAGTGGGATAGAGTAAGTATCCCCATATTAGATGTTCTAGTTTACAGATGAAACATTTCCTGTCTTTGTAAAGTTGATGAGCACTTATTTAGTTCTTTCTATGGACCAGACACTGTGCTAAGTGATGAGAATACAAATATAAGCAAAAAGAAAGACAGCCCCTGCTTCAAGATATTCTAATGAGGAAAGACAACACATCTAAGGCAGATGAAAAGGGAGTGGGAAGGAGATACTCTATGGGGTACTTAGTGGTGAAATCTAGAGAGTCAGGAGGCAAGGAGACTTCCTAAAAAGTGGGGTTCTGGGAGGAACTCATCAATGGCAGGAGGGAGCTACAGGGGTGGAGAGATATTCCAGGGTGAGAAGGTCATAGGATAGATGTGAGCTTTGTATTTAGAAACAGATTAGGATTAAAACAGACTTAAACTTGCCTTGACTTATTTCTTAAACTGTCCTGAGAATATCAAATCATCCATATTTAAAAATTGTCCATGAAAACCCTTTATGAATTATTCTTTTGGTTTTACTTGAAACTTGGTAATCGTTAAATGTCCTCTTATTCTATACTGACAAGAGAACAGTACCACAGAATCATAAACAGGGAATATCAATCAGAACTCCTTCTGTGACGAGTTGAGAGTATGCAAACATATCAATCTCCCAAGTCCTATGTCTCTATAATCAAATAAATATAGATCTCTCATATGCTTGAATTACCATTGTTGCTTTCTTGGGCTCTGCTTGACAGTGAAATTAAACTATACTAATTGTATCCACAGCTTACATGGCAGTTTCAGGCTCCCAAAGTTTGACTCTGGAGAGATAGAGAATTTCTACTTTTTTCAATCAATCAATAAACATTTATCAAGTGTCTACTATGTGGCAGGCACTGTGCAAAGTGCTAGGGATACAAATCGGCAAAAGACAATCTCTGTCCTAAAGGAGTTTACAATCAATTGGAAAAAGGTAAAAAACTCCTCCTGTTCTAAATATCTGTAGGGACCTTTCAGTTCTAAAATTCTGTGCTCTATGACTATCTTATAGGCAGATAATTAATAATTTTGGAATTGATTACATGACATGGGAGACACTGGTACAGGACTGCTCAGCATGGCATGACCATATCAGAAAAGGTGCTGTGTTCTATGAGCAAAGCAGAATTCAAACAGTTCAAAGGAAATGCAAGATGTGCAGATTTAGAGAATCCACCCCAAAATGTTCAACTGGATTATATGGGCCCAACCTGTGTTAGAGTATTCCGAGCTTGTATTGGTCTGATCAATCACAGATGGATATGCTGAAACTTGACTAGTATAATGATGTCATTTTGGTCCTCTTTGAAGGACAATAACCAATCAACCAACGAAATGCTAGGTATTCTGTAGAATAAATTAATTAATTAATACAGAATTCAGGAATGGCACTCTTGGGCCATTTCAACCCTGAAGCTTCTATTTTTTTTTCAATGACTACTCTGCAGCTCTATGGCAAGGTGAATTATTCTAGATGTGTTCTCTGAGTCTGGTAAATACAGTGGCTGGCAGGAAAGCAGATGAAATTTTCCTCAAGAATTTCCCCAAATACCTCAGTTACCAAAGAAAATTAGAGAAACTAGAAATCCATAGGAAAGCAAAGCAGATACCTCTATTTTAGCTTTGGTGTAATTTTAAATTTTACTTGTAGGGAAAAAAAAAAGCAACACCTTCTCACACCTCCCTTTGTAAAGAAAACAAGCAAACACACTCGTTGCCATTTTCAGGAAATGAAGTGGTAGAAATGAATGTAGGAATGGAATTTGTGTGAATTATAGGAGTATCTTTTCATCCATGCATACTTTCTACAAAAAAACCCAGTAGACCTGAATAGTTATCTATTTACTAATAATAACAATAATCATAATAATTAGCATTTATACAGAGACTATGTGTTATGTATTTTGCTAAGTGCTTTATAAATATCTCATTTGATCTGCATAACAACTCTGGGAAGGAGGTACTATTATTATCCCCATTTTATAGATGAGGAAACCAAGGTAAACTGAGGTTAATTGACTTGCCCACACAAGCTAGTAAATGTCTGAGGCAACACTTAAACTCAGGTCTTCCTGATTCTAGGCCCAAGCTCCACCTAGATGCATTTTAAAATGCCTCACTTTACTTTATACCATCAACAATTTCCTGTAACTGAGTTTGATCATTCACTGTCATTGGTAGTCTAGAATCATTCAAACAAGGCAACTCAATTTCTATTATCTCAAAAGGTCTAAGATCCCGTTTATATTTGAGAAGCATTTAAGAGTCAAGATACTAATCCAAAATTTTAAAAATTAAATTATCAGAATGTGCTTTCCCAAAAAAATTTCACCCATAGTATTTTTAGTTTATTTTAATTTGTTGCAGAAGATAAAAAATTTTCCCCATTCATTCAACAATCATTTATTAAATACCAATTATATGTATAAGATAATGTAACTAGGACTGAATTGAAGACACTGGGAAGGTAAAGGATATAAAAAGATTAAAAAAAATTGTTCCTGTCATCAAGACACTTACTTTCAGGAGATACTTTCAGGAGCACTTTCACAGATAATAAATACAAGTTAATTTGAGGAAATAAAAACACACTAACAGGTGGTGGAGGAAAGTGAGAGCAGGAAATATTTTCCTTCAAAGTTGTCCTTTAAAGTTATGGCTACCAACATGGTGTAATTTGAAGAGTAATAGAAAGACAACATGTCCAAAAATACATTCTCTCATCGCACTGAAAATATATCTTAAGAGATTCTATTCCATTATATGGGTCGCCTGGTTTTTAAGAGACCCCCTAATAAAATGCAAATACATATTAAAACCTTGAAGACAAAAGTGGCCCTGAGGAAGTAGAGAAGAGGGGGTATTGAATTTGAGAACTGGGCTTACTTCAGTAAAAAGATTAATTGGGGATTAAAAAAAAATAAAGTTAATTTTAAAATCTCGGCAGTTGAGTTAAGAAACCATTCTTTTAATTAAGAAGGAACTGCATTGAGTTAATTGGCATAATTAAAAGACAATAAAAACCTAAACATTTACTTCAAAAACTAATTAGTATTTTATTACCTTAAATGATTTAAAAATTCATTATTTTCCTCTAATTCATTGCCCCTCCCCATCTCTTCTCTGCTTCCTCTCAGCAGAAGATCTTCCCTTCTACTTAACAAAGTTGAGGCCATCCATAATGAGTGTCCTTTCCCCCCAATTCTATACTTAAAATTATCTTAACATCATTTACCCTCTTTGCCTTTGCTTTAGTTTCCAAGATGTGACCCTCTCTCCTTGATCTCATAATTTCTTAACTCCTCATTTTCTATCTTTATCTACTGGTTCAGTTTCCACTGCTTATACACATGTCCAGATTTCTCCCATCCTTAACAATACCTTTGTTTGAATCTGCCCTCCTCTGAAATATAATTTTCCCCCATGACACTACTTTCTCCTGGTTTTCTTCTTGACTGACCATTTCTTCTCAGTCTCCTTTTCTGGATCATCATTCATGTCCTGTACTCTAAGATGCTATTCTAGGTTCTCTTTCTCTCTATATACTCTTTTGGTGAACTCATTAGCTCTCCTGGGCTCAATTATTATTTCTATGGAGATGATCTCTGAAGAAGGAGAGAGAAAAATCATTAGGGGAGGTAAAGGTTTCACAGATAACAACCTAATACTTCTAACCCAATCAAATTGACCTCTTCATTCATTCCCTATGAAAACTTATACTCTCATGCCTTAGTGACCTTGTAGGTCATTTCTCCTGTCTCCTAGCTTCCTCTCCATCAATATAAATCCTACTTGTCCCTCAAGGACTGATTAAAATCCCACTACCCTCAGTGGAAATGCTTCCCTGATATTCACCGCAGTATTCTCTTTAGTCTCTGAATTCATAATATTTCACAATGTATGAGCTAACCCTTAATCACATGCTGACTTATAACATCTGTATTGTTTTGAATTTTGTCTCATATTATTTAATTCTTGAATTCTTATTTTATGTTTCATGTGTATAGGACAAACTTCTTAAATCAGATAATGAGCTCATTGAAGGCAGGTCCTCCAAACAGCATTTTTTTTCTTTATCTGCCATAACAGAATGTCTCCAACTTAGTTATTGTTCAGGTAATATTTGCTGACTGATTTTATTTTAAAAGACAGAATCTGGGTTTCTTCTGCATTTTTGCCTTCTTAAGGATTCACTGGTATTTCCTTTGGATTTCACTGTGAAGGTATTTTAGTTATTTTGGCCTGGAGGCAAGATAAGCTAGTTAGGGAAAGAGGTGCTAACAGGGCACAAGTGATGATGCCTATGTATGGCAAGTCCCTTTGCAGCTTTTTTTTTATTCCATTTCCTTGTAGAAGTTCGAAATTTGAAAGACAATTTAACCTCCCAGCAAGGGTGATTCTCTATGGCTCAGGGTGATCCCTGTATGGCCTATGGCCCAGGGCACATCACCTTTTCAATATGTTTATTTACATGAAACCACATTAGAAGAAAGAAACATCCATTTGCCTCTGACTCTCACTCCCATGCAATTGTGAGCAATTTAACATCATATGCTTCAGTTTTATCATTTGGAAAATGATAGAAATGGATTAGATTGCCTTTGAGATACTTGTCAGTCTGAGCTCTATACCTATGATCAGAATGAATAACTAAGTGTATCCTTGAAGGTGAAAAGAAGTCATAAAAATTTCAGCCCAAGAAGAACTTGGGAGTGGGATGAGGCAGTCTAATTTATTTGACTTGGTGTTGGTGGCAACAGGAGAAGATGAAGGCGTATAATTCAGTTTATTTATGTGCCTGTGTACCAGTTGCTATCACAGATATTGGAGATTCAAATACCATTCATAGGTCCTTTTACTTTTTTGACATCAGATGATGAAGTACTTCTTATCTTCCTCTCCTGCACCCCACAGTGGTGTCCTATCTATATCCCTGCCTAGTCATTGTAGTGTGGGACTCTCCAGAATCCATGGTCTGGAATCTCCTTAATTCACTACAATTTGTATTAGCTTTGGCTCCAGAATTCATGAAGGGAAGTAGTCTATATATCAAATGGCCAAAAACAAAGTTAGCAATAAGTTGTTTGCATTTATCAGATCTCTGGCTCAGTACAGGTTTACAAGAAAATAGGTGCAATCAACATTATTCAGGGCTACGGAATACCCACAATGAGTGGGAGCTCAGCCCTGTGGCAGAGATTTATAAAGGGGTAAGATGTTTGGAGACACAGTCATAATTCCATGATCCCATTTATTAATGAATTAACGTGTGTTCTTTCACTTATAAAAGTAACTTCTAAATTGCTAAATCAACAAGCTATTTAGCAGAAAAATACTTGTTGTACCTTGATGTGAGTTCTTTTATTGCATTCATTTTTGTCTTTGGTAACTTACAAACCAACATGATTCAACTATACTATATAGGAAAGTCATTCTTGAAGAAGGATGATGATGATAAAGACAATGATATTGTGTGCACCTTCTAGAGCATTACTTAAATTTTTCAAACATTTGGTCCACTTGGAACAGAATAGATATACCTGAAGAGATGGTATTTGAAGATGAGATTTGGATTTCTGCACCATAATTTAAAATGTAGGCCAAGAAGGGAAAAAGAAGGGGAAGGGAGAAAACTGTTCACATAAATCAGTTTAACCTGGCAAACAGAGTAGTAAGTAAAACGCAGAAGGAAACCTAACCAAAGATTGTGCCCATAGTTCAGGGGAGATAGGTAGATAGCACAGGGCATAGTACTAGACCTGGAGGAAGGAAGACCTGAGTTAAAATACTGCTTCAGAAATTACTGACCTATATGACTCTGGGCAAATCACTTGATCTCTCAGCCTCAGTTTCCTCATCTGTAAAATTAGGCTAGTAATAACATGTACCTTATAGAGTTGTTTAAAGTTCTTAGCATAGTACCTGGCACATAGTAGGTCCTTAATAAATTTTATTTCCTCCCTTTTCTTTCCTTCCTTCCTCCAGCAGTATCTGCTACATGAAGCCCTTCCAGATCTTCTCAATGGCCAGTAACCACTCCTCTAAGATACTTAGTATTTAACTGCTTTGCCTATATTCCATTTATGTTTATGTTACACATTTTTATAGGTACTTGTTTCCCTTATTAAAATTTAAGCTCCTTGTCAGTAAAAATTGTTTTATTCTTTGTACTTGTATGCTTTGTATCTAGTATAGTGTGTGGATCACTTATTAAGTTATTAATGGATTAGAGTAGGGAGAGACTTAAGGCAGGGAAGGGGATAATGTAATAGTCCACAGATGAGATGATGAGGCCTTGTACTAGAATGGTGATATGGAAAATAGAAATAGTGAGATCTGGCAACTGATTGGAGACTTGGATTAGGGGAGAGTTAAGAGTTTAGAATGACATTGAGATTTTAAAACTCATTGACTGGGAGGATAGTAGTAACCTTGACAGTTATAGTTCAGAAGAAGGATAGGTTTTGGAGGAAAGACAATGAATTCTGTTTTAGATACTCATGTTGGAGATACCTAGGAAAGGCCTGTTATATATCCAAGAACTAGTTTTTGATGTGGAAATTGAGATCATGCATGAACCTGGGTCTGGATATATTGATCTTGGAGTCATCTGAATAGGGATGATATTGATCCCATTGGAGTTGATGTGATCACTAAGTGGAAGACTATAAAGAAAAAGAGGCCGAGAGCCCAAGACAAAGCTTGTGATATACTTACATTTAATGGACAATACATAGATGATGATTCAACAAAAGAGACTGAGATGTAGCAGTCCAATAGGTAGGAGAAGAATTAAGAGATAACCATATTAGATAAACCCAGAGATAAGAGAATATCAAGGAAGAGGAGGTGGTTAACAATGTAAAGATCTGTTGAGGGGGCGATAAGGATGAGATTAACAAAAAAGCCAATAGATTTGGCAATTAGGAGAACATTGGCAACATGGGAGAGCTGTGTTGATTGATGAGATCAGAAGTCTGATGATGAAGGGCTTCGAAATAAAGGAATAATAGAAATATCTGGTTTAGAAGATTTTTTTCAAGTAATTTTACTGAAAAAGGTAGACGATATATATATATGTATATATATATATATATACATATATATGTATATATATTAGCAGGGTTGTGCTAGAGCCAGCTTGAACCAGATCTGCTGACTGTTAAATTATCAATGTGTGCATTTATACCTCATAAATTGACGAATACTATGGACTGGATTTATTGTTTTGGTGATTATTGCGATTTAATAAAGTGATAGAGTAAATATTAATAATACAGATTAAGCTTAAATGTGTGTCCTATACTTTTTTTTCTGGAGAAAATATACCCCTGGATATAATGCAATAGCTAGTTTAGATGGTAGAATCTATGGAGGGTCTTTTAAGGAGTTAGGGTGGAGAAGCCTGGACATGTTTATAGGCAGCAGAGAAAGAGCCTAATAGATAAGGAGATAGCATCCTTTTATATACTTTAAATTTTATGGAAGTTAAGTGACAATATAAGAAAAAGTATACTGAGAGGAAAGCACATGGAATTTTCAGGAGACAATGGGCAGAATAATTTTCCAGGAGTATAGTATTCATGAATTCAATTCATTTTCAATTCAAAAACCATTTATTAAGTGCCAGGACCCTTGTTAAAGCTAAGGATATAAGATGAAAATGAAATAGTCCTTGTCCTCATGGAGCTTACATTCTATTACAAGTAGAGGAAGGGTGAAGAGGAAAGGGAAAAGTGGAAGATAAGACCAGAAGCCTTCCCCATTTTCCTCATCAGTGCAATTCCAGATTGTTTACTGCTGTCAATATTTAGTTATAATTGCTGCTATAGTTACATGTTGTAGTATCATGCATAGCTTTTGTCCTGTGAAATAAAAATGTAAACAAAGATACATGGTATAGGGGGACTAGAGTAACATCAATGGTAGACTTTTGGAGCATTAGACAACTGTTAGGTCTCTCGTGGAATTAAAATTCACTTTTGTATTTTACCTCATGACCACAGGGTGATCAGAAAATTCAATTTCTGGGTCGACACTTCCAAAAATTTCTACATAGATATATTTATTATAAATAAATGGGGTAAATGTTATGCTGTGTCTGCATAAAAGAAAAGATGGTAAAATATGTAACTAAGGGAACTTAATTAACAACTAAAATATAGTAAGGTTTTGTCTCAGTGGTCAGATGGGTTTATGAATCCTTTGGCAATTTCTTCTGTAGCTTACTAATTGATAATGGACCTCAAGTGCTCAGCAGCCTTCCAGTCAAACTCTTACCTTAAGCCTCCAGTAACTACTCTGTGCACAGTTGTAAGTATTATTTATCTATCATTACCTTTTAATTATAATTATTATTTATGTGACACTGTGTAAAGCACTTTATAATAATTTTGTTCATTGCTAAGGTGGTAGAACAATAAAGTTATTAAAATCCTTTTGAGTGTTTAATTATATTCGTTTTTTGGTTTTGTTTTTTGAAGCATCCCTAATAATCAGCAGGAACATCTTAGAAGGTACTTATGAATGTAATTATGATTAGGAATGAATATGGAAAAATAAATAACCAACTATTTTCCCTCCTTCAAGATCTAGCTTCCAACTTTATGTCCCCTCTACTTCCTTTCAGACACCCTATGCTTCAGCCAAACTAGATTACTAAATATTTCCTGAATATGCCTTGCAATTTCCTGCCCCTGTGTCTTTCCTCACATTATAACCTCAATCTAGAATGTCCTCTCTAACCTCTTCCCCCTATCTCTTGCCTCTACTTGCCCAATCCTACCCATTTGTAAGGCCAAACTCAAAAGATTCCTTTTCTAGGAAGTTTTCATTCACCTCTCTGTTAGTCATCTGATTTCTGAACTCAAACGGTACCTCTCTTATTATGGTTCAAATGAACATTTTACGTTATTATTATTATTATTAGTTTCCTTGTCTCCTCTCCTTGACTAAACTGTTAAGTGTGTTTAAGGCAGAGTCTGTCTTCATCTCTATAAGCATATAGCACTTAGCACAGTGTGTTGCTCATAGTAGAAACTCAACAAATGTTTGTTAAAGAGAATAAAAAATGGTCAGACTCATGCTGGGTCTGCTTCCTAATAAATTTTCCAGTAACTTATAAATTATATTCCTGATTCAAACTAAATTAGAAACCCAGACACCTGATCTGTTTAGAAACAGAAGGAGAAAGTTGATACAATTCTCAAATTCTATGACCCCCTAACCCCAAAGCGTTTCTTGAATGACAATGAGATACATTCTGTTCTAGTCTAAAGGCCAACAATTCCATTCCCTGGCCATGGCAGCTCCAGCATATTGCTTTGAATTTTAAAAGAAAAATCTCTGCTGTTTCAATCTTCTAATTTAGCATTTGGCCCACTAAAATGAAGGGGACATAATTCAAGACAATAAATATGTGTATGTAGCATTTACCTAGCAATCTGTTAAATACCCAGGGGATGAGGGGGTGGGAATCCACACATGATTCTTGTCCTCATGGAGCTAATGTAAAGACAAAACTTATACAGTCTGTCAAGAAGCATTTATTGAGTACTCTGTGCTAAGCACGGTGGATATGAAGAAAGATAAAAAATAGCCCTTGCTCTCAAGAAGCTTACAATCTAAGGAACAATCACCAAACAAAGAGGCTATAATTAAGGGTCTACATCTGTGATACGGGCTGGAATGCTGAGGGAGGTCAGGAAGAGGAATATTAGTATGGGTTTCATATAAGTAATGGGATTAGACCACATGGAAAGAAAATTGGATTTAGCTCATAGGGTTCCAGGGTTTGAATCCTGGTTCTTCTATTTACTATCATTTCTCTTTTGGCCTCAGTTTTCCTCACCTGTAAAATAAGGTTGTTCAATTATCTAAAGTACTTAATTCTCTATCTGTGATCCTATACTCTTATGAGAGGGGCTGCACAGTGGATAGAGTTCTGGGCCTGGATTCAGGAAGACATTTTTTTTTAAAAGCAATTGAGGTTAAGTAATTTGCTCAAGGTTACACAGCCTGTCATTATTTATGTGTGGGTGCTCATTTTCTGAGGCCGGAACCGATCCCGGGTCCTTCTGACTCTGGGGCCGGTGGTCTTACTCACTGTGCCATCTAGCCACCCCAAGACTTATTTTCTTGAGTTCAAATCTGGCCTCAGACACTAGCTGTGTGACCCTGGGCACACTTAGCCCTGTTTGGCTCAGTTTCCTCATCTGTAAAATGATCTGGAGAAGTGTATTGCCAAGGCAAAATACTCCAGTGCCTTTGCCAAGAAAATCCCAGAAGGGGTCATGAAGAGACAGATGTGGCTGAAAAAGAACCCTTATGATAGGGGACTTGAAAAATGAGTTGGTTTCAGACAGGAAAAGCAGAAGAATAAGGAAGGTAATTCCTGTCTGGGCCAAGGAAGCAATGAACATAAAAGCATGGGAGCAAGACAATAAAGAGGCCTCATTTATTAGATCAGAAGATATATGTTAGGGGATAAGGTGCACCTCTTCCTTTGTATAATATACTCCATTCCATGGCTTTTATTAGCATCAGAGAATATTGTTTGATTCTTTCTATATTGATGGTTGTAGGAAAAATGGGCAACAAATCTATCTCTTAATACATTTGCTTGCTTATCTATAAAGGGGATAATTGGTTGTAGGATAGGTTAGTACACCCAGCAAGATTTATCAGACTCACATAGCAAGGCTGTCAATGTGTTATGTTGTTGTCCATTAGGGATGACTTCTCTTTAGCTAACATGGCCCCTTGGTTTGTCATGGTAATTCTCCATTCTACCTCTTTCATTTGGGTGTACTTTATTAGATTGATCTGGCCTTCTTTCCAAGGTACCTTCTGCTGGGATGCTTTCAATCTTGATTTTTAATTTGTTGCTATTTCGCATGTTACTGCTTCATATGGTGTGTTCTCTAATACCCTTTTGCTTTTAGTTACCTCTATGAAAGCTGACTCCCCAATATCCTGGAGCCCTAGTAGCTAACTCTAGTCTGTTGGAAATCAGCTGCTTTGATAACAACTGGTATGTGTTTTCTTTTGCATGGCACATTTGCTAATACACTTGCTAATACTTTACACAGTTTAGCTTTAAATTTCATCAAATCGGGGTTTCTATTTACTTCCCTTGAAATAAATTCAGTTCTAATAAATGTTTGTTCAATTGAAAAAAAAAAAGATTTATCAGACTCTTTCTGGAAGTGTACGTATGAGGGCCTATGCTAAAACCACTTCCCAAATACCGTAGTATCCTATTGTTGGCTGAAAATAATTTTGTTTTTTTTCCTTATACAGCTAAATTACCTTTCCCCCTCTGCAGCTGAAGTACTGTGACTTTAATATAACTACATCCTAGGAAAAGAAATAGGAAGTAACTCATGAGATAGAAAACTACTTATCAGAGCTGTGGCAGAAATTAGGGATCCCCCTGAATGGCTAATCTTGGTGCAGGTTTTCTATGCAGATGAAAATATATTTGAGGATTTGCTAGACCTGTTGCTGATGTACCATTCTAGGACTCGAATAAACAATCTTTGTGCCTTAGTTTCTCTAGGGCCCTTGTGTGAGTTGCTAATTATGTTGGAGAGGCAACAAGAGGTATGAAAAGACCGTTGTTCATTGGCTTCCAAAGAGACCAGCTGAGTATAACTATGCGACCCTGGGCAAGTCTTTGAGTTTCAGTTTCCAGATCTATAAAAATAGGATAATAATCTTTGCCCCACCTATACCACAGTTGTAGTGGTGAGGAAAGGGCTTTGCAAACCATACAGTGTTATAAAAATCTGTAAAGGCTATGCCATAAATACAACATTAGAGTGCTATTACATGCAAGGCATTGTACCAAATGGGGGAGTGTCTAGAAATATAGTAATAATGACAAAAGAGGGAGGAGAAGGACATAAGCATTTATATAGCCCACACCAGGTCAGGCACTGTGCCAAGTCCTTTTTATAAATACAAATATTATCTCCTTTTATCCTCACAAAACTCTTGGGATGTAGGTGCTATTACCGCCCTTTTTTTTTTTCAGTTAAGGAAATTGAGGCAGAGAGGTTAAGTGAGTTGGCCAGGGTCACATAGCTAGGGAATGTTCGAGGCCACATTTGAACTGAGATCTTCTGACTCCAGGTCCACAGCTACCTCAATAATAATACTGACAATAATAATGATGGCTGGCATGTATGGCACTTTAAAGTGAAAAGTCAATAAAGTGGTGTGTGTGTGTGTGTGTGTGTGTGTGTGTGTGTGTGTGTGTGTGTGTGTTTTGAACAGCAGTAGGTGACACAGTGAATAGTTTACTGAAGTTGAAGTCAGAAAAATCTGACTTCACTTCCTGCTTCAGACACTTAAAAATTTTTTTTAGCTGCATGATCCTGAGAAAGGCAATTAATTTTTTCCAGCCTCAGTTTTCTCATCCGTAGGATAAAAGGAACCACTTTAGAGGGCTATTGTGAAGATCAAATAAAATAATACATATAAAACACTTTGCAAACTTCAGACTGTTATATAATTACTAACTAACTACAGAAGTGACATAATGAGAACAAAAAATTAGGAAGATCAGAATTCAGCCAGTAATTCGAAGGATGGATTGGAGGAGAAATAGATTGGAAGCAGGAAGGCCAATTAGGAGACCATTACAATAGTCCAGGCAAGAGGTGATAAGGGTCTGAACTAGGGTGTTGACAGCCTGTGTGGAGAGGGTAGTTGTGATAGAGGGGAGGTAAAATTGGCACAAATTGGCAGCTGTGTATAGGGGGTAGTTAAGGGTTAAGGCAAAAAATGATTCTGAGGTTATGAACCTGAGTGAGTAGTTTAATGGTGAACAGAAAAAAAGAAGTTAAAGAGGAAGGGTTTTTTTTTTTTCTTTCAGTTTTTGGATGTGTTGTTTGAGGTACTTTGTGTAAAGTATTATCCCTTTCATGGGCAGCTTTGTTACTGAAAGGCAAAAAACAAAAAACAAAAACAAAAAACAACCCAAAAAACCAAACAAACCCAAAAACCCAACCCTCCAAAAAACCCTCAAAAAACCAGAAGCAAGTTTTGTGTAAAGAAAAAGGATTAAATCAACTTATGAATGATGTCAAATAATTTCTTTCAAATATGGCCAGTTTGGCGGTCAAAAGAGAAAATAAAAGAAGAGAAGCCTGCTCTGGAACTGGTGTTCTGGCAAAGGTTTTAGTGAGTATATAGATTGAGGATTCATCTGGAGAGGGAATATCTGGAGTCATCATACGCTATGAGAATACCAAGACACATCGTGTAGCTGGTGGTGTCAAGCTCAAATACAAACAGAGGCCGCTAATTCATACATAAGGATTCCTGAGGGCCAAATATTGACTTGATTTTAAAATGTGATGTTATATATATTTTATTGTATTTTTATTTATTTTAATCTGGTTCAGGCCACATTCTGGGAATGTTGTGGGCTGCCTAGGCAGGCCATGCATTTGATACTTCTGGTGTGCACTATTCTGGATTGTATCTCTTCCTGCCTCAAGAAACTTGCTCCCATTTTCAGCAGTTCCCTATTTAGAGACATGAAATCTGTCTTTGTTGGCTCCACTCCTACCATTAAATAGGACCAATTCTTTTTTGAGGGGTGGTATTCTGGAAAATATTTTGTTTGGCCATACTGCTCTTTCATTCAATTTCTTTCTTTCCTATCTTTCATAACCAATCCATACTAGCTACCTCCATCACTCTTCACTCCCCTTTACACACTCTACCCCTAGTTCTTCCCTTATTAACTCTTTGAAATCTGCTATTATGACACCATGGACAATGTTTTATTATTTGCTTTTGCAAAAAATCTACTTTGGTATTTCATCCACCCTCAGTGGATTTCAGCCCAGTGTACCCTCCTAAGTTTCTCTATCATTTTTACCAGTTAACCATCTCCTTCCTTCTCTCCCCTTTTTCATTTTTTGGCTCAACCCTTGGATTTCGGCTCCCCTTTCATTTTATGATCCCATCAGCAACTTATCAATAAACCAGGGTCAGTTGGGGGAGAAGAAAGGCTGCTGCATTTGATCAGAAGGGTCTTGCCCTTCCAGATATTTGGCTTGCTAACTCCATCTGTCCTACTTCCTCTGCCCTTATCTATTGAAGGATGTGACTGGGACACAAATTAAAGGACTTTCTGGCAAGATATTTCCTCTTGATGAAGCTTCTTCACAATTTTTACTTCACCTCACCTTTCTTGACTTCCAAGATGTTTAGCATACTTTCAAACTTCAGTCCATGGTACTGTCAAGTAGTATTAAGTCCTGTAGTTTCCGAATCCTCTCAATTTAGAGCCTAAATTCTTATGTAGTCCTCTATCATTCAATTAACAGGCTTCATTAAGTGTTTTAACATAGGCCATTTTTATTTGAATTTTATTTTCTTATTTTGCCTTGGAAATTCTTCCCTGAGCATTAATAATATGTCTATATTTTAGGATCTTATTACCTTACCAATTATAAACTTATTTACTATTATATTTTAAAAATTATCTTATCTTAGCTATAGTATGTTTCACTCTTTTTATTGTATTAGAATGTTGCTATTTCTACCTCACAGTAGTAATGTATTTTATCTTAATTTTTTTCATATCTTAAATTTTTTAAAAAAGCTTTTGTTTCCAGTGCTTTTATATTTATAATGCTTTTGTAGTGTTTGAAGACATTATTGTTTTTTAGTTTTTATGTTTTCTAAATTACTTTTTGATTTACCCTGTAGTTGTTTTTGATATCCAGTCTCTTACCATTAAGAAACAAAACAAAACAAAACAAACAAAACAAAACAAACTCCCTGCAGGGAGTCCTAAGTAGTCAAAAGTTAAAGCATATTTTAGCTCTCCAAATTTCTCCTCAGATAGCAAAGACTGCCCTACTTCTATCAAACAGATATGGCTGACTAAATGTGATGGAGGCATCCTGAGTTCAAGATGAGTATATAGAGAATTCCATTAAGTAAGATACTCCCAGAGGCTTCATTGAAGACTTTGATTAATTAGACTAAGGCCTGGATATTGGTAGTTGTGACAAACTGCTTTTGTATAGTAGCACAATCTCTTTAATTATAAAAATTTAATTTATTGCAGATTATATTTAGCCTATCACCATTCAATTAACAATGCTAGCAGGATAGGACCTAATTTAATCAAACCTCCTTCAGGTAAGATGACTCATATAAAAAAGGAAGGATGGAAGGAAATTAAAGACCACCTACTTGGCCCCCAGAAAATATGAGACAGCATGACTTTGCCACAGTGAGTGATTACTGGCAGAGCACTTAATATTTTTAATTCTGTTTCTTCACCTATTAAAAGAGGATAACAAAACACAGTTCAATCCAATCAGGCACCTACTATGTGTAACACATTAGTGATAGAAGGACAGCACAACCAAAATTTGTTCTGGGCCTTATGGACTTTGCATTCTATTTTTTACTTCCTGGGGTTTTAGTGAAGAAAGTGCCTTGTAAAATATAGAGTTATAGACATGAGGGTTACTATAATACTGGTTCCAAATTCACTCTCCATTTCTAGTCATCATCCTTGACCTCTCTATAGCTTTGGATACTACTGACCATCTCCTTTCTCCTGGACTCTCCATAGTTCCTTGATTTCATAACAATACTCTCTGCTATTACTTCTCCAACCTGTTTGGATACTCCACATTATCCTTTGATGGATTACTATTTCCTTCCCCTAGAGTTGGTATGTTCTTTAGGTTTATGTTCTGGGTCCTTTTGTCTTCTATCCTT
Source organism: Gymnobelideus leadbeateri (assembly GCA_011680675.1). Taxonomy (NCBI): domain Eukaryota; kingdom Metazoa; phylum Chordata; class Mammalia; order Diprotodontia; family Petauridae; genus Gymnobelideus; species Gymnobelideus leadbeateri. The sequence continues at coordinate 98,517 of WOXC01000194.1, read as the reverse complement.
ATATTCATATTCTTGGTGATCTAATCAGCTCAAGTACCATTTCTATGAATATGATTCCCAAATTCCTCTCCTGAACTGCAGTCATATATTCCTAACTTTTTGCTAGACATCAACATCTGATTTTAACTTCACAACATTTTTCACATACATCTTTATTCATATAGTAGCTACCAAGCTGTCAACATTATTGGGCTACTGAATGACTTCCTGAGTGATAGGCCTTTTTCCTAGTCTCCCCTTTATATAATACATGCTTTGATCAATCAATCAAATAATCAATCAAGTATTTATTAAATGCCTACCATATGAGAAGTACAGTCCTAGTCTCTGGCAATACAGGTACAAAGAAGGAAACAAGCCCTACCTGCAAGGAACAGTGAATTAAAATTTAAGTACTAGTACAAATCTAGAATTTATTATTAAAGTGATCACTAGTGGAGCAACTGGGGGATAGAGTGGAAAGAGTACTAGTTCTGGATTCAGGAAGATCCGAATTCAAATATGGTTTTAGACACTTAATAGTTGTGTAGCTCCATACATCACTTAAACTTTGCCTCATTTCCTTTACTTGTAAAATTGGGGTAATAATACCACCCAGAGTAATTGTAAGGATGAGATGCGATAGTATTTGTAAAGCAATTAGCACAGTGCCTGGCACTCATATAAATGTTATATATTTTTATTATTTAGTAAAAGATGGTCAAAATTAGCTTGAGTAGCTTCAAGAACAGGGCATGCCACACTAATCTTATTTCCCATTTTGAAAAGGTTACTAATCTGATATGCTATAGATGTAGCTTACCTTAGGAAATACTATAGATATTGATTACCTATATTTTAGCAAAATGTTTGATAATTTCTCTTTCTATTAGTGAATAAAATTTTAAAAGATGCGACCTAGATAATAGTACCATTCAATGGAATTAGAACTGCTTGAATAGAAGGCATAAGGTACCACATTAATGATTCAACACCAACTTGCAAGGAGGTATTCAGTCAAGGACCCTAGAGATCTGTGATTGATCCTGGAATGTTGAATGTTTATTATCAACAACTTGCATACAGGTAGATATGATATAATGGGGTTTGCTGGAACCAGTTCATATTGTTGACTATTAAATTCTCCATGTGAGGTTTTATACCTTGGAAATTGGTAAAGTCTACAAATAAGGGTTTGATTTATTGTTTTATTGTCTAGACTTAGGAACATGATGGAGAAAATATTAACAATGTGGATAAAGCTTTAAAGTATTTTTGCATGCTTTTTTTTTCAGAGTCAGTTACTAGCACGTCCTATAATGGCATCCTTATAGTCTTACAAATGACACAGAGCTGGAAAAGATGGGTAAAACACTGGATGATAGTCAGTGTCTACAATTATCTTGACAGGGTAGAACATTGGGTTGGGTTCTTGGGAGAGTGGATTTCAGAAATATTCAGAGGAAGAATAAGTAGGATCCTTATGTCCTGTGGAATAAAATTCTATAGGGGCCGTCAACTCAGGAGGGATAGGAAGCTGTCAAGAACGAACATTCTCAGCTCACCAACTTCCTGTCTTGTTATTTCCCAGCACAGATGCTAGATTCTTAACAAGCAAATCATCTGAATTTTTCTTGAACATGTTTAACCCCTTAACAGGAAAAGAAGCCATTTTAATCAGATTAGCTCTTAAGAATCAGCTCTCAACAAACTTAGAAACTCCATATTTATTTCAGTTGTTTAAGCATGATATGATGAATGTCTGGAAATAGAGAAAAGGAGTGGACCAAAAGCACTTGGTAGTGAAAGAATTAACAGAATTCAGTGATAGATTGTAGATCATTGGATCTGGTAAGGAGTTAGATATAGTGGGCTATTCTAACGATTCAGCCTGAAAAGCTAAAACCCCAGGAATTCACCTTGTAGCTTGGCAGAATTTCTTCCTATAGAGAAACCAGTTATCAACAATTACAGACAAGGACAAAACAATTTACTGTGTTTTTAAAACAGGTGCTTAAAATTGGAAATTGCCAATTAATATTTGAAACCACCAATTTGAAAACAATACTTTATATCAGCTAAGGTAGCCTAAACATCTAAAATGCATTTGGCAATGCTAAAATTTTAGACTCTGTCAATATTTGAGACCATTTATCCATCTTCAGGGGCTATTTTGAAAACCAGGTTTCTATTGCTACTTGGATTATAGTTGTATTTAAATGTCAGAATTAGTATTGGCTCTTTTAAGACCTGTGGAAAACACTACCTGTAAGAGGATGACTTCTCAACTAACCTTTCCAGGCTGATCTCTCACTGTTTCTTTAGTTCCTGTCAATCAACGTGATCATGTCCAGTTCAAGCTTGTGATAGAGAGGAAATATATAACTAGGGCAGGGCAAGCAGAGCTTTGCCCCAGGGAAGACAATTTAGAGAATGTAATTTAGAGAATGCTTACAGCATTACTTTGCATTATGCTTCTTCTCCTTGGCAGCTGTATTCTGTTGGCTGGTACATTTTTAAAAATATCCCCCACCCCCACACATGATACCTATTTGTCTTTCTAACTATCTTTCTATAATTGTTGATAACTGGTTTCTCTATAGGAAGAAATTCTAACAAGCCATAAGGTATATTCCTGGGGTTTTAGTTTTTCAGGCCAAATCATTAGAATAGACCCCTATATCTAACTCCATACCAGATCTATATATTTTTAAAAACAGTTTCTACCTTTACTAGTAGCTAATTTAAGGCTCTAAATGTAGTAGATGCTTTAAAATTTTGTGAAATAACTAGAGGGCAATTAAGCATGTGAAAAAATAGCTTATTTAATCATAATTCTTGTGTAATTAAATCTCTAGTATGTATACTCATGTCAAACCTTAAAGTCTGTTGAAGAGTTTATTCAGCATGTAAAAGCTTTAAACTTATTTTTTTAAAACAAAATTGAATCTGGATTTCTTTCTTTACCTTTGAATGGAAACATCTTTTATGGATGTGGAGATCAAATATATGTGCACTGTAAATATGTCTTTTATGGTAAAAATTCACAGACATACCAAAGGATAAAATTGTTTCTAAAGGGTATTTTTTCTCTTGCCCCTTCTCATGTGTGTCTTTTTAAAGAGTATCCAGTCTAATTTCTCTCCTGAGATAGTTTGCTATTCTATTTCTGCAAAATGAGAACATTCTGTTCTATTCATTCTCCCACTTACTTTTAGAAACTGCAAAAAAAGCTTAAATTAAACTCCTAATGCAATTAACTGTCATTCCTAGGCATAGTGATCAAATATACAATGCTCCTGTGTCTGCTGCTTCCTGGAGTTATGCATTCTGATCATTGCAACCACCTATGCATTCATCTAACAAATCATGGTGGAGGGGGTGTGATTGGAGAAGGTTTGGCACTACCTTTATCTGACAGTCTTTTAGGTTCCATCTGTGCAAATCAATGAATAGGAGGACTGGGCCACCAGAGTAACATGCAAAAATGTAGCAGAATGGTGTCCTGGCACTTTGTTATTAATTTGTCTTGCCATTCATCATACTTTGAACTTTACCATCACCAGGAACTATTTGGCTTCCAAGACCCTTAACTCTGAAATACCCTAATAAACCATAATAATTCTCATCTCTGAAACAGTCAGATCAGTGCTTTAGGATGAGCAGTTTGGCAGCCATGTGGAAGATAGACTGAAGAAGGGAAAGATGAGAGGTAGGAAGAGGAATCAGGAGGCTACTGTAATAGTCCAGGCAAGAGGTGACCAAGGTCTGAAATAGGGTGACCTTCACGTGACTGGAGAGAAAGGGACCAAAATTACTTTGCATTTGCTTGGTATATAGTTTGTATTCATGTATGTGGATTTATATTTTCCCAAATAGAATGTGAGCTCCTAGAGGACACAAGGGCAGTTTTAAAAAAATTTGTATCTTCTTCACCTACTATGGTGGCCTGCACATAATTTTAATTAATAATTAATTAATAAGTGCCCATTGAACTAATGAATGGATTTGGGGGTTGTGAACAGTAAAGAGTTGAGGATGACTCTGAGGTTGTTAATTTAGGTGACTAGAAGGTACCATCAGGGAAATAGGGAAGTTAACAAAATAGGTGGATTTGAGGAAAAAGGGATCCTTAAACTTAGGAAGTGTCTCTCCCTCCTCCTCCCCAACTGCTCCTGTTCTGCCCATGGGATGTGTTGCTGATAGTTGGTTTAAGAAAATCTTAAAATTGTGTTATATCTAGTTTTTTTCTCTAATCTCAGTTATCCCTTCCAATAACAGAAGCAGAAGAGGCTTTAAAGGAGCTGATAATTTAACTGGGTTCTGAAGGATGGGTTAGTTGAACAAGTGACTATGGGAGGATAGGAATAAGGGAAACATGGGAAAATATACGGAGGCAGTAAAACAAGAAATATAGTCTCCAATTTGGTTCTGGGGTAGAAAATGTAGAAGGGATTTTTTTCAAAGATATTGAACTTGCCAAGGAGGATGGAAAGAGACAGGATAGGAAGGAAGATTGTAAAATAGGTGCTAAATATAAAAAGGGAAATGGAAGAATGTCTTAGAGCTGCCTAGGTAACAACAACAAGGATGATTCGTGTGTGGTATAGTTGGGTGGCATAAACTTAAAAGAAGGAAATAATGAATTATAATGCAAGAATAGTAGTCTAGAAGTGTCAGTGGGTACAAGGATTATACCAACCTTTTTTCCTGGCTGAGTAAGGTGAAAGAGTGAGGAGATGACAAGAGTGGTAAGAATACTCTCTCTTAGAATTGTTTGGGATGGTTACAGTGACATCAAGAGAGAAGAAGGAGTACCTGAGGAAAAATTTGAGCATGTAGGAGAATTACAATAGACTGGACATGCCAAAGAGCCCAGTGGCTACCTACACTTATTTATTTTCCTCAAAAGCTTTATTCCATTCTTTGGGCTGGGCTTATTCCCTTCCCCCACAGCAGTTTTTTGCTGTCCTTTTGGGTTACATTTTTCATCCATCTTTATAGCTGCAGGGTTCCTTGCCACTCAGTCTAAGCTAAAACTGTTAACTTCTACAAAAGCTAGGTCACCATTTGCCCTTTTGAAAGGTCATCAGTGATCTTTTAATTGTTAAACCAAAGATTTTTTCTGAATACTCATTCTTTTTGACATGTCTGCAACATTAGGCAGTGTTAATTATTGCCTCCTTCAAGCTCTTTTTCCTTGGATTGTATGACACTATATTATCCTGGTTCTTGGGCTACCTCTCTTCCTGTTTCTCCATCTAATTTCCTAGTCACAAAGTCTTTTTTGCTGCCACTACTTAACTGTGGACAACCCCCAAGGATTAGTTCTTGGTTATCTTTCTAATCTGAAAGATACACACACACATACACACACACACATACACACGCACGTGTATATATGTATGTATATACAATGTATGTATGCATATATACACAACACACATGTATGTATACATACATATATAAATCTCTGTGTCTATGCAGACATGCATGCATTTATATATATAATATCTATATATCAATCATATAGTCAGTACAAAGATAAATGAAAAGATATTAAGATAGCTCTAAACTGCTCTCAATGATTTTGTCACTGGACACAGGTAAACTACTGCGGTAGTTTAAGAAACCTACGGTCTTTGTTTTGTTTTGTTTTATCTCTGAGGCCCCTAAGGAATCTCTGCCATAGGCTGTCTGTGCTCTACACCCAGCTTCTGACTGGCATTCCCTCCCCCATCCTTTTTCTGGAACCCATCACATCTGGAATCCACAACATATTGGAACTTCCATGTCTCATAGTTGAATGGGGTTTCACTAGCCAATTTTTGGCATTATTCTACCTCTTATGTCAGAGGTGGGAAACAAATAAGAAACAGCTGCTAGAGGCTCCAATACATCTTGGCCTATACCATTAACCTACCGTATGGGAGAGAAGTGAAGGACCAGGTATCCCCATACAGCACTAGAAAGAATGAAGAAAAATATATTTCTTTTAGGGAGTAATCTCTTGGAAGAGGTAAAATTAATTGCCTTCCTCTTGCTACAGCCTGAAGATCATCATGCCCAAGGTTTTTCCCCAACCTCCCAGTTGTGTTGTTTCCCTCCCCCCCAACAATCCTTGACTATGATCACTCTGGATGCTTGAGTGTCTTGCCTTTAGTTATTCTTGAATTTTCCTGGGTAACTTATTTTAGGCCTCATGTTCATCTCTGTTTGTGAGCTGAAGTGTACATGTAATAAAAGCCTAATGTTACCAGCATCACTGGACAAACCGCCTCTTCTGTGAAAGCCTCCTAATTCCCCAAAGCAGCTGCAACAGATTGAAACATGGAATACTAAAAGAAATGGTGAATATAATTGATGAGCCACTTGTGGTAAATTTTTAAGTTACAGAGAATGTGGGGCAGGATTGTTAATAAACACTCTTCCTTCCTTCCTTCCTTCTTCCCTCCCTACCTCTTTCTTTCTTTCTTTCTTTCTTTCCTCCCTCCTTCCCTCCCTACTTTCTTTCTTTCTCTTTCTTTCACCAAACTAAGATGAATTTTTACACCCCCTCACACCCACATATATATATGTGTGTATATATACACACATATATGTATTTGTATGTATATATGAACATAAACATATACATACACACATACATATATGTATAGCTTTGCTCAGGGTAAGAAAAAAATGAATTGTACAAGTAAAGGATGAGGTAGGTCTACTGGATAATAGTTTCTGTGAAAAAGAACTGGGTATTTTAGTGAACTTTACAAGTGCAATATGCATCAACAGTGTTTTGTGGCAGCCACAAAAGTTAACTCTGAGTCAGCACCCAGAATAAGAGAAACAAGCATTATATCGTACTCTATATTCACTTGAATATATCTGGAGTGTTATGTACATCTTGGGGAGTCATATTTTAAGAGGAATGTTGACAGACTGGACATATCCAGAGAAGGGTTTCAGGATGTGAAGAACTAAAAGGATTAGTTAGGAATAATAATATAATAATGAATTAGAAGGGGAAGAAATTCTGGTTGTTTAGCACAGAGAAGAGATTTGGTGCCTATGTGAGTAGGGAAGAGGGTTGGAGCATGATAGCTACCTTCAAATATTTAAAGCATTATTATATGAAAGAGGAATTAGATTTTAAAAATGTCCCCATAAGACAGAACTAGGGGCAGTAAGTCACTGGATTATCTGACTCGGGACTGCAAGGGACCTTAGATATCATTTAGTTTAATCCACTCATTTTATAGATGAGGATTCTGAATTGCAGTGAGATTTCATGACTGGCCCACAGTGATGTGGATAGTCAGTTGGTCAATTAACTAGTATTTATTAAGCTCTTATTATGTGTCAGGCACTATGCTTAGAACTGGAGATCAATGAAGGACAAAAAAAATACAGAAGAAATTGGGGGTTATCTCAGAGGGAAAACACTAAAATCAAGGAGTAAATAGAATAGCTGGGATTCAAACTCATTATTTCCAGTGATTAGCAAAATGATTAGCATAGAGTGAACACTTAATAAATGCTTACTAATTGGCCAATTAATCAAGAATTTGGTCTAAGTGACCTCTGAGGCCCTTTCTGATGCTAAGCTTCCATCAATTTTAATGTTTCTCAAAATGAGAAGGCAAATTAAGAATATATTATTTATTTTAAAGAAAATTCATATGTGCAAACTGTATTTTTGCATCAAAGAAATAAGATGATGTATTATTATTAACTTCAAAAAGTGATGAATAATATAAAAATATAATATCACAATATTATTTAAATGGTAAGATTCTGTAGAACATTTACAGATTAATTCAACTTTAAAAATATGATTCATAATAACTTTTTGGAATATATTTATTACATAAAGTAAATTATTATGTAATGTGAACCAAGCAAATGCTAAGCAAAGTTAAAGGATCACTTCTCTGTTTTTTATAGATTATAACTATCAGAATATAGAATTAGAATTTGGAAAGAACTTAGAGGTGTGTAAGATAACCCCTTCATGTTACAGATAAAGGAGCTAAAGCCAAGAGAGGTAAATGATAATAACTGATATTTACAATTTTCAAAATGATTTATATGTACTATGTCATTTGATCTTCATAACCACAAATACTTGTGCGATATATACTTTGGCCATTATTATCCACTCTCATTTTTCAGATGAGCAAAAAGGCTCAGAGATATTAAGTGACTTGCCTATGGTCACATAATCAATGTCAGGGGCAAGATTTAAATTCAAGTCTCTCTTGCCTCCAAATCTACTACTGTTTCTACTACAGATACTCTCACAAAATAGTTCAGCTCAGACTTGAATCTCATGCTTTCTATCAAATAATGATGCCATTCTTGTTATATTCTTTTTAATTCACCCTTATATAAGCTGAACTTGGTGAAGCAGTGGGGGATGGGTTGGGTTGGGGTGGGAAGGTAAGATAAATATTTGGTTGAATTAAGTATGTGGTCCACTAAGGCTTCTGGATCTATTTCAGAAGTACTTGTATATGAGAGTCACTTTCACACTTGTATTTGCTTAATACCACTATGTAGAAGTGTGTTGTTTTCCATAAGTTTTTCATGGAGACACTTTAAAAGTTATTATTTCATAAGTTAATGAAATTTTCATTCATTCAGCCAGCATTTATTGAGTGCCTATCATATACAAGGGCTTCAAATTTTTTTTTTTTTTTTAAAGCAATTGGGGTTAAGTAACTTGCTCAAGGTTACACGGCTAGTCATTATTTATGCGTGGGTGCTCATTTTCTGAGGCCGGATCTGATCTCGGGTCATCCAAACTCCGAGGGTGGCACTCTTACTCACTGCGCCACCTAGTCGCCCCTTTAGGGCAATTGGGGTTAGGTAACTTGCCCAAGGTCACACGGCTAGGTTTTTGTTTGTGCGGATTAAGTGTCGGAGGCCGGCTCTGAACTCAGGTCCTTCTAATTCCAGGGCCGGCGCTCTATTCACTGCGCCACCTAGCCGCCCCTAGGGCTTCAAATTTTAAGGGTTTTTAAAAGTTTATATTAGGAAAAATACTGCTCTAAGTTATAATCACAATTTCATTAAGTAATTGCTTAGTCATGCTTTTTCTTCTCCTTAGAGAACAAACATGCAGATAGATGTCCCCTCATCATCTTTGTTGCAGCTTAAGATGTATATACCCAGCAATACTTGATATAAAAGTGAACAACACTTGACTTTGAAATAATAAACACACTTATGATAGCATTATATATAAATGGAGCACCCACAGAAAATGCTACATCAACTGAGCTCATTGTATGTGTGTGTGTTCGACAGACATAAGTTTATCAGAGTATAAAAACTCAATTGTTCATATAACACCTAAAAAGGGAGAAAATGAGCTCAGTGTCCCTTAATCTGAATATAGAAGTTGATTCTGAAAGCAGATGCTTGTTTGTGCTAGGTGATCCACCAGCCAGAATGCTTTAAAATAATAAGAAATCATATTTACATATTTATAACTCAAGCCTCAAAAGAAAATTACCTTCAAATTCCATGGTACCCAGGACCACAATCACAGAAACAGAACACAATGACTCTCTCTCCACATGAGATTAGAAGAAGATGGAGACTAAAGCACAGAGTGATTTGAGTTCTCCAATGTAGCAGGACTATCTGGCCTGTTGAAGAGTTCACTTGGAAACTGCTCATCCCATGATCCAAACCTGTCTCTGCTTGGTTGCCAAAATGATATTCCTAAAGCAAAGGTTTTATCCTGTCACCCCTTTGCTTAATGACTCCCTTCCCGACCTTGGATCTCCTCCATGTATTCTATGATCCAGTAATACTGGCCTTCTTTCTGTTCCTTATCCATGATAATCCATTTCTAGACTATGCTTTTCCACTGGTTATCTCCCATACTGAGAATATTCTCCCTCCTCACCTCTGCCTCATGACTTTCCTGGCTTCTTTAAAGACTCAGTTAAAATTCTGGATTCTGGAGTAGGACTTTCCTGGTCCCTATTTCCTGCCTTCTTCCCTCTCCTGTAGTGCCTTGCCTTTTAGATTACCTCTCCTTAATGCCATATATATCTTATATGTACATAATTGCTTGCATGTTGTCTCTCTCATTAGACTATAACTTCCTAGGGGCAGTGAGGTAGTGCAGTGAACAGAGCACCGGCCCTGAAGTCAGAAGGACCTAAGTTCAAATCCAGCCTCAGATACCACTTATTAGCTGTGTGACCTTGGGCAAGTCACTTAACCTCAATTGCCCTCTGAAAAGCAAAACAACAACAAAAGAATATGACTTTCTTGTAGATGGACACCCCTTTTTGCCTTTCTTTTTGTCTCCAAAAATTAGCATAAGGTCTGGCACACAGAGAGCACTTTAAAAATGTTAGCTGAACAATTGGTTGGGAGTGGGAGGTAAGGCTCAGGATGGCTATCTCCATGAGGAGACAGTATGCTTTCCCCAAAATATTGGTATACCTTTGTTTTGCATTAGTTATACCTCTGACTTTTCTTGCCACTCACCTTGGCCAGCTTGATCTCTGATATGTCTGTGTTGTTGTTCAGTCATTTTAGTCACATCTTGCTCTTTGTGTCCCCATTTGGGGTTTTCTTTTGCAAAGATACTGGAGTAATTTGCCATTTCCTTCTCCAGCTTATTTTCCAGATGAAGAACTAAGGCAAACAGGGTTAAGTGATTTGCCCAGGGTCACACAGATAGTAAGTGTCTGTGGGCAGATTTGAACTCAGGAAGATGAGTCTTTCTGACATTAGGCTCGGCACTGTATCTACTGTGCCACTTAGCTGCCCCTGATATGTCTTAGGACCCTGATTTTGGGTTAGTCAATACTGTATATCCTGTTCCTAATCTTGGTCTTTTACCCAGACTTCATCTCCTGTGTGATATCAGTTGGTCAATTCTTCATCTCTTGTTTCTAATCCTAACTGTCTCCTAGAATCATCAATCATTCGATCATCACTTTAGAGCTGAAAGGGAGGTCAAAGGCCACCTAATGCAACCCCTTATTTTACAGATGAGAAAATGGAGGTAAGGAGGTCATGGCTTGCACAAGTTCACACAACTAATAAATGTCAGAGGTGGTAATGGAAAGTAGCTCCTCTTACTCCAGGTCTGATGATTCATTCAGGCTCAGTTGGGATCCATCTTCATAATGTCTTAGAGGATAACCCTTAGCAGCTGTAACTGCTTGCTCAGTGACCTAGAATTCATCCTCATCTTTTCACTCTATATTGAATTAATTGCCAAGTCTTGTTGACTCCATTTCCTCAATACTATTCCAACTCATCCACTTTCTCTTTACTGATCCCACAATTACCTTACACTCCAGATAAATTGGCTTCCTTGCTATTCCCTATACACAGACTTTGTTCCTTTGCACAGGTGTCTCCTCATTCCTAGAATGCTTTCCCTTCTCACCTCTACCTTTTGGAATCTCTGGTTCCCTTCAAGGATAAGCTCAAGTTCTAGGTCCTTCAAGTGAGGTTTCCTGATTTTTTGATGCTTCTTTAACATTAAACACTATATATTTATTTTCTATATCTTAGCCATCATTTTAAAAATAAGTAGAATAATAGCACCTACCTTCCAGAGTTGTTGTGAAAATCAAGTGAGATGATAATTTTAAAGTGCCTGGCACTTTGTAAGTACTACATAAAAGTTATCATTACTAGCTATTCTTATTATTTTACATATTTCTTATTTGTATACATGTCTCCCTAAATAGAATGTAAACTCCAGGAAGGCAGTGAATATCTCACTTTTGTCTTTGTATCTCCAATGCCTAGGACATTGCTTGATACAAAGAGAGGGCTTAATAAATGTTTGTTGTCTGACTGATTGCTTATCACCCTGGATCTTAGGGGTAGTAGGGATTTCAGAGTCTATAGAGTTTAACTATAAAAGAGGAAGTTTGGTTTCAGTACCTTGCCCATGGACACACAGTCAGTGTGTGCTAGGGCCTCTGGCTCCTCATTCTACTATATCATGTTATTTCCAGGAACCCGTGTATCAAGGCATAACAACTGATCCAGTATTAGACATACTGACAGTCAAAAAGACTTAGGATAGCAACTGATAAATGACCTGGGACATGATGGGGTAGAACGCAGTGAGACAGGGATCAGCCATGACTGCTTGATCTCAGGTATAAGCCAGTTCAGCAGGGCTAGAGGTATGACTGGTTAATTATAAAGTCAAATTATTTATTCTAGGTGAAGAGATGAGTTGCTCACATATCTCTAAAGAACATATGGATACTACAGAGACATTGTGCATTGTTGCAATTGGATTTTGAAGATGATACTGACAATAATGGCTGGCATTTAGATAGCAGAACACTTTACATGTATTATCTAGTTTGATTATCAAAACAATCATGTAAGATGGGTATGATTATATCCCATTATATTAATAAAGAAACTGAGACTGAGGGATGTTCAGTGGTTTGCTCAGGGTCACATAGTAAATGATTGTTTGAGGAAGGATTTGAATTCTGGTACTTATGACTCCAAGTCCAGTGCTTGCTTTATCCATTCCTCTCCATGCAATGTGTTACTAACACTCTCAAAGTATAAATCAGCCTCAGTTTCCTCATTTGTAATTGGAAAATATCAAAATAAATGCCTTTTTATTTTGTGAAACTTCTTGTATGTATGCATACTATATGTGTAAGAGGAGGATCAAATAACAATACGGTAACTTATGGGTTAAATCTTCATTTATGAGACTTGAATTTATAGACTGGTCTCCATTTCCTGGCAGCTAGGTGGCTCTGTGGATAGAGTGCTGGGCCTGGAGTCAGGCAGATGTACCTTCTTGAGTTCAAATGTAGCCTCACACTCTTACTAGCTTTGTGACCCTGGGAAAGTCACTTAATCCTGTTTGCCTCAGTTTCTCCCCCTGTAAAAATGAGCTGGAGAAAGTAATGGCAAACTACTCCAGTATCTACACCATGAAAACCCCGAATGGGGTCATGAAAGAGTTGTACACAATTGAAATGAACCAACAATAAAATCCATTCCCAAATCTGGGCAAGTATAGTATAGCAGACAAGACATTCCTATAATGCTGCCAAATGACAACATTTTCAAGTAATAAATTTGCAACAAAATGAAATTCTGAATGTCAAATTTCAAGCATCAATTGCAAAGATTAAGATGATGAAAAAAATCTTGAAAAAATATTACCAAACTTAAGCCAGTTATATAATGGATATCTTAATATATTTGGAACCAGGAGACTCTTTCTTTGTCTTTTTTTTTTTTGAGAGGGGGAGGCAGGGCAATTAGGGTTAAGTGGTTTGCCAAAGTCACACAGCTATTAAGTGTTAAGTGGCTGAGTTCAGATTTGAACTCAGGTCCTCTTGACTCCAGGGCCAGTGCTCTATTCACTGCATCACTTAGCTGCCCTGAGAAGACTCTTACATGATGGCTTGAAATAACTGGATGAAAAGTCCTATATAGACGCAACGTTTTTTTTTCTTTTTGGAGGGCAATTAGGGTTAAGTAACTTGCCCAAGGTCACACGGCTAGGTTTTTGTTTGTGTGTGTTAAGTGTCTGAGGCCGGATCCGAACTTAGGTCCTTCTGACTCCAGGGCCGGCGCTCTACTCACTGCACAACCTAGCCACCCTGAGACACAACATTTTATGATGTTTATAACTCACATGAAAAGATCTCATAACAAAAACAATAACACAACAACGATATAGTCTCCTAAATTGAAGAAGCTTCTGTGAAGACCCTACTGGGAATAATGGTACCTCAGAATGGGTATAGTTAGCATAATAAGGGGAAACACAACAAGAGTTAGAATTATTGCGGTGTGCGAGGTGACCTGTGTGCCTGAGAGCCGGGAACATGAAGCCGGTTTGGTGACTAATGATTGCTATGAGGCACATGTTCAGTCATAAGATCTGGAAACTGCTCTCGGCTCTCAAGGTTGTAGAAGGTGAACAGCCCCATCATTATGTGTAAGTCTTAATCACTATTCTCTTGTGAATAGCCAAGTTTAATCCTCAATTATCTCTGCATCCGTTATTTTTATCAGTATTTATGACTTTTATGTTTGCAAGTTTACTATGCAATAATGTTTTGTTTGACATGCATAATGTATAATATGTACAATATTCTGGGGAAGGTGACAAGTATACTTTTATTTATATTAAATATATTATATTATTTATATTTTAGAAATATATATTTCTATATATTATAGGAGCACATGTATAATGTAATTTCAATAGATGAAGTTGAATGACTTTTCTAGTTTGGCTAGGTGAGCTTCATTATTTTCCTTACTCTCTTTCCCTCACTATACCTAACAAAGTACAGAAAATTATTGTTTCTAACTTTTCTAAAAAATTCTTTGTAGTTATGTGAAAAAAAGTGACTAAATATTCACTTCTTTTGACCCAGGGGTCATACTATAGGCATATAACCTAGGAATATTTAACAAAGAAAAGTCCAGTATATACAAAAATATTCACACCATTCTGAGTAACTGAAAAACCAACAATGGTCCCTGAAAATTGATGGAATAGATTCTTCTGCCTTTGAACACAGAGTTGTTGTTCAGGAATATTTAACTCTTGGTGACCCCATTTGGGGTTTTCTTGGGAAAGATACTGGAGTGGTTTGCCATTTCCTTCTACAGCTCATTTTACAGATGAGAAAACTTAGGTAAACATGATTAAATGACTTGTCTAGGGTCACACAGTTAGTAAGTATCTGAGGCCAGATTTGAACTCATGGAGATGAATTTTCATGGCTCCAGGTTTAGCACTCTATACACTGTGCCACCTAGCTGCCACTATTGGAAGAAAAGACACGTCATAATGTATTTATTGTCAAGCTTAGTCACTCTCTTTGTTACTTGTGCTTAACTATTTTTCATTCTTATAATGGATTGTTTACTCCTGAGGATCTAATAGGAAATAGTTGTATTTGTATTTGAAAATTTCTGTGCTACAAGGATCAAAGGCATCAAGCCAATGCTTTTTTTGTTTTTTTTTAATGGATTGATTCTTGTGTGACTTCTGCAGGAGATTCTCCCTTGAGGGCAGATACTCCTACTTGCAGATAATGTTTTTCCAATTGAATTGAGCCCCAGAATATTGGGGAGCATTTTCAGTGACAGCTGGGTTTACTCAAGAGATCTCCTACACTGGAAAAACCAGGTAGAAGAATTATGATTACTCAAATTATGATGCACAGTTAGACAAGCAATCCATTGATTTAGTTTGTCAGTATATTTATCATGGAAAAGTCTTATTAAGGGACGATGAGTTGGGGTTATAACAGAAAATAAGAGATTAGATTAGATCACATTTGTAAAATTATGTGGCACTTTTAGGGATTCCAAGCTGCTTCCTGGCTGAAAAGTTTTTTTTTTTTTGAAGCATATTGGTAATAGCCTCAAAACACGGGATATATACAACAACCTTAGAAAAATTAGAACTTTGGATGATGCAAAGAACTATAGAAAACAGCATGGTAGGTGTGAGTGAGTTATCAGCAGATAGTTTTCAAAGAAGAAATTGCATCAAAGATATCATCAAGGACATTTATGATTGAAAAAGGAAGTAGGAATATCATGGATGTAAATAAATCGTGTATATCACTTATGTGCCAGGCACTGTCCTAAGCCCTTTACAATTATTATCTCATTTGATTCTCACAACAGCTCTGGAAGGTAGGTACTATTATCATACTCATTTTAAAGATAATGAAATTGGCTAAAGCATAGAAATTTGCCATAATTGAAGGATACCAACAGATAGATACCTAACTGAATATGGTAACCATGAATTATGAAAAGAACCAGGAGAAGACTGTCAATGTATTGAGTAATTGCTATGTGGAGAATTTATAGAAAGGATTCTCCATAGAAGATGAGGAGAAATAGATGGGTTGTGACCTTTAAAAGTAGAAGGAAGAGCCATACTAGTGACATCATGAATTCATGGAAATATTAAAAGATAATTTCTAAAAAGTTCATTTCTAGTGGAAAATGAATGAATTAAACACTGAAGAAATGTTTATTATAAGAAGAGAAAGGAAAAGAAAGGAAAAAGAAGCTGAATAAAAAAAAGACACAAATTCATTCAGTCAGTCATAGGCACAGGATACTGAGTCATATTACTTACACTATGTCTATGGGGAAATGTAAATATTTCTCACATCTTTGTTCAAATTTATCCTGGAGGTATATGACACATGAAGCCAAATTCCCTCAGTACCTAAATGCATTGACTGCATTAAACATTATATCATCTCATGGGCCTGAGGGCTCAGGTGTCTTACAATCATGTCAGAGATCTGTGATTGGCTGGTTGGTCCATCTGTTTGTGCAGTAATTGATTTGGCAGGGGCCTGGATATATAAAATGAATGAGAATGTCTGGCATGGAAAAATTCACTAGCATATTAGCAAAATTTCAGTAGGTGTATCATATGTCGAATATGATGAAAAAGTATCCATAATTGGATTACAGTAATTCATTTCTGAATTAAGATTTTTTTGTTGACTTTTCTCAATAAAATTGTGTTCTTATTTACTGATTATAGTAGAAATCTTTAAAGCAAGCTTTGAACTGAATATGAACTTTGCTTATGAATATTAAATAATATAAACTAATTTCAAAAGGCATTTTGGGTAATAGATTGTAGAATTAGTGGCTATCAGTGCCAATTTATATTTTCCTTTTCATAGAATAGAAATATGTGTCTTTATCTAGGAAACACTAAGGGATGAATAGTTTCTTAATGGTTAATATGGAAAATATTTTAATTTCATAGTTATTTTTTCAGGGGAACCATTTTATCTTGATGTATATGTCTGTTGGCTGACCCAGGTGGGAGATCTAACTGCCTGAAGATATAGGGCAATGAATCAAAATTGTTTAAAATCCAAACAAGCTGAAAACCCAGTAGAGAATATGTTTCAAAACCTCTCTCTCTCTTTCTCTCTCTCTCTCTCTCTCTCTCTCTCTCTCTCTCTCTCTCTCTCTCTCCCTTGCTCTCTCATTTTGGCAACTGATTTTAAAGGGAAATAAATGTATTTCTCCTCAGTTGGTCTGTTTGGTATTTAAATTTCTATTTGACCCACCCCTTTTTCTATTCTTCAGTTATTTTAAACATTATACTTCTTCTTCATTCTACTCTCCAATCAATCCATCCATCAACAAACATTTATTAAGTGCCTACTATGTGTCTGACTGTGCTAAGTGTTCATACATACCACCCAACTTGCTGTTCCTCATACAAGACACACCATCTCCTCACTATTATACTGGCTGTCCCCTATGCTTGGGAGCCCTTCTTTCCTTATTTGCACTTCTTGGTTTCCTTCAAGACTCAGCCATCTTCTCTGTAAAGATTTTGCTGATGACTCCAGCTGCTATAGCTCTTTCTTCCCAAACTACATTGTGGTGTTCCTTTGATCTAGGTTTTGTATCTACTTTTTACATATATAAGTTCTGTATCTGTCCCCCAAGTATATAATCTTCTTGAGGGTAGGACTATTTTAGTTTTTGTTTTCATATCCCCAGGGTTTAGCACTCTATCTGGAAGATGATTTCATTAGTGTAGGGAATTTCTGATTGAGAAAATATCCTCTTCCATTAAAGTTCAGCATATTCTTTACAAGTTATATTCTTAGAGACCTGACAAGAGCATGGAGAGGTTAAATAACTTTTCCAGGATAACTAACAATCAGGGATGAGACTTGAACCCAAACTTCCTGGCTGCTATGCCATATCTCTATCCAATATACCATATTGTCTATTTCTTGGCATATAGTAGACACTTAATAAATACTTATTAATTGATTAAATGTCACATTAAGATGATATTATTGGGACTTTCATGCTTTCAACAATCATCTAATAGGTAGAAGGACTAAGAGGAAGGAAAAGAATATTTAAAAGGAAATATTTTCCTAATTTTCACTTTTCAGAGTCAGTGATTTGTACTTTGGTTAAGTATCATTAGGTCTAGAGGTTCTTTAGTATCTAGAGCCAGGGCTATAACTAAAGGGAGGGGGCGGGGAGTAAAACCAAATTTTCCTTTGGAATGCAACACTTAGAAGGCACCAATAACACTTCTGCTCCTTCAAATAGAAACAATAGTCAGTAAGAATGAGGATTGGAACTGGAGTCCTAATTCTATATTTAGGGCTCTCTGCTGCCAGGTCTTTTTCCAACTAAATTTGTCTCAAAAATGATTTGAAGACATTTTTTCTTCCTGCTTTTCTTTGGCACCAGAATCATTAGTTATATACATTTCTGCTTAGAGTTCATTCACTAGCTTGGCTTCTTGCCTTCTTATCTTGAAGGCTGCATAGCCAATATTATAGCTTGGATGAAAAGCTTGGTGGAACATCTCCAGTGTTGGAGTAGCAATTCTTTGCAAAGGTTTCTAGATATAGAATTGTAAAAAACAAAACAAAACAAAACAACAACAACAACAAACCTTATAGGCCTTCTATTCCAACCTAGCATTTAATAGATAAGGATCAGATAGTTTAAGAGACTTGCCTCGTAGGTACCCACTGAGTTGGGATTCAAAGCTGGGTCCTCTGATTCCATATCCATCGTTTTCCCCATGTCTTCCTGGGGAGTGAGGTAAAAGCTGCTAAGTGAGTAATGGAATCTTCATTCCAGTGGTATCAAACCCTAGCTTTTCTGACTCTACACTGGCCCTCTCTCCTCAACAGACTTGCAGGTGTGTACAAGGTTGTGTGAGCAAAGCAACCTTGTATGATGGGTAAGAAGAACTCTTCTTTCCCTTTTAGGACTCATGAGAATAATTTTAAAACAGATCTCCAAGGATTCATGAGTTAAAAGCATTTGTCTACATTTCTAAATGTTACCTGTTTTAATTGATAATGCACAAAGGATGGAATTTTGAAGCATTTTTTCTTTTATTCTTTCATTTTGTTTCAACCCCTCAGTTTCTTCATTTCTCCTCTTTCATGTTTTCCTAGTCACTTTTGGGCTTGACTTTTTTTCCTTTCTACCTTTTGTGACATTCTTTCTATGATTCTCTGTGGTCTAGTGTTGTTTCTCATCTATTTTTTTCCCTGACAGTTTCAGATATTTTTTCTGTTGCTATAGCAATGCCTACCAATGCAGGTGAGCCAGAAATGAATTCAAGCAATTCTATTTCCAGAGTAAGCTTTTGCCTTTTCACATTTGCTTTGTAGAGCTCAATATTTTTTAAACAGTATCTCCTTTAAAATAATTATTGAAAAGAAAATTGTGGAATAATATCCCATGAATTCACTTTCTGTACTCACTCACAGACAGGAAAGAGTATGTTAGCTTATCATTTGAAAAGGACTACTGTCAATTGACTCTCCAAATTTATAGAAAAGCCCAATCATTTATTGACTTTAATTCTTCCAATTTTCATTGTTGTGGCATTCAGTGACCACACACCAGTTACTGGCTATGTTGTCTTTCTTTTTGACTTCCTAACAATGTTAGATGCTTTGTTTCATCACCATTCTTTCCTTCCTTTTCTTTTTTCAGTTGGATGAGTTGACCTCTTACAGTCCTTCCAATTCTAGCATTTTGTGGTTCTATGACATTAATGTTTGCCTTAAAGTTTGTGCTCTGGGGAGTCAAATTTACTTTACATTGAAAATTCATCCTTATCCTTTACTCTTTAAGTGCTTCTGCCAGAGTATCTTAACCTTTCTAGAATTTTTCTACAAATTGGCTAAAGCTCCCATCCTAATTGATTCTAAAGAATAACTTCTTCTAAATTCCAGTTAAGTTTCTGGGGTGGCAAAGACATTTCCAAGATCTCATTGATTTATTGACTTTAAATTTATGTGTTTTTTTGCATAAACACTGGGTGTATGCCAAGGAGTGCATACTGCTTGAATTGAGAGGAATTGTTTCTATATTTCCAGCATTTTTTTCCAAACTGAGGGAGACCTTAAGTTCTAAGGGAGAATTATGAGACATCATTATCAACCTACAATATAGTTATGATAGTTTTTAGTCCATCTTTTTAGACACAAAAATGCTGAATAGGCATTTTCATTACTTCTCAAACTTCTGCCCCCCAGGACTTCTTTTCAGGCCCTTGCCTATTCCACAGAGAAAGAGAAGAAAGAAAAGGTAGGGCATGGGAGAAAAAGAAGTGAATTTAAATTCATGTATGGATTGGTCAACTGCCCCAGTGAGAATTCTAGAAGGTGATCTTACAATCCTCCAACAGAAGTCCTGAGAGCCAAGAGGCTAAGCCAAAAGCCACAATTATTTCCACACCAGAGAACAGGGTGATTAATCATTTCCTTAACCTTCTCCTGTGTGAAATTGTTAAGAATATCCAGTGCCTGAATCTCCAATCAAAGTCAGAGAAATTTCCCAGGGGAGGAGATGGAAGTGAACAGAAGAGAAGAATGAACAATGAATAATACCAAAAAGTATAGCTATATTCTTCTGTTTACATATTTAGTATTGCCTGGTATTGTATTAGGCAGTATCAATGAATAATTCAGTCATTTGAGAATTCAGGTGATCATTTCAGTCAAATGAGAATTCGATCCCCAAATCTTCCTTGAGCTAAACATATATCATATATCTTTAAGGTCATTCATTTACTTGTCATTTTGGAAAAGTAGGGAAGAGTTTTTGTTTTTGTTTTTGTTTTTATAATGGATAAATTCCACCAAAGTTCAACTAATAATGACCAGTTAAAACTTAAGCAGTTAAAAACCACTTAAAAATTCTAGGAACTAAATAGAATATGTGAAAGACACCCTTTTATTCTCTCTAATATTTTAATTTCTTTAGTTTCTGATGATAGGGCAATGACCATAAATGTTACACATTGTTGTGTCTAGCATAGTACAAAATAAGTTTGTTGGATGAAAGAAATGTTCAGGAGAGCTACATCAAATAATACTATGAAATAATCTTTAATTTTTGTTAAATTAATATGTTTGACTATTTTTCTTTCAGATTATTATTTTTCCTTCAAATTATTACTAGACAAAAAGGAAGAAACAAATTAGGTAAATGAGACTAAGATGGTTGTTCAGAATATGTGCATCCTGTTTTCCTCCCAGGAAAGCCATATTTAACACATTGCATTCAGAAGCTACATGGGGGTGGGGGGATTTACACTCAAAATAGTACCTTAGGATTTAAAAGAAACCAGCCCCACTGGAATTATTTCACTTCTTCTGGTCCCTTCTCCTGGGCAGCTGTATAATCATTGTCTATTCCAGGTCAGTGTGGGATGCTCTGAGTTCTCAATTATACTGATATTCTGTTGCTCTGCACTCATTTTTGGTCTTTTAGTTTTGAGAATTTTTGTTCTGATTCCCCACTCACCCACACAGGCAGAGAATGGCTGCCTTTGCTCTGAACATCTGAATCACCATTTCTACTAATTCTTTTTGGATAACCGTGTCTATAGTGATCTTTAAATGCTGCATCAATGTAGGTTATTGTTATTGTGCCTATACTTTCATTGTCTTTATCTAATGAAAATCAGCAAGTCTTGACCATGAATGTCCCCAGTTTTATTTTTCTTCACAATGTTGTTCACCGATAAATATAATAGCACCTATATGGTATATTTCTAAACTACTTAGTGTTTGCTAGGGTCACATGGATGAAAAATATCTGGAAAATTTCCTGTTGTTCTCTTAATAAAAGACTTTATTTTCCTTATCTTTTTAATCTATAAGTCCTAGGGTTTTCTGGGAACATTTTTTTTCTATCAGAAAATGCTATCAAATGCACCTCCTACCTATTTTTTCTTCATTCACAGTTAACAGGAACAGTCCCTTTTCCCACTTTAAAAACAAAACAAAACAAAACACTTCAATCTTTCCTGTAAGGTCTATTTCCATTTTATTTTAGCCCCTACTCTTTGATCCTAGATCTTTTAAAATTCAAGCAGAAAAATGTCTTTTCAGAATTATTATTTTTTTTTTTTTGCTTTTTTACAGGGGGGAAGACTGGGCAATTGGGGTTAAGTGACTTGCCCAAGGTCACATGGCTAGTAAGTGTTAAGTGTCTGATTTAACTCAGGTCCTCCTGACTCCAGGGCCAGTGCTCTATTCACTGCACCACCTCACCACCCCCACAGAACTAATATTTTCAATAACAGATTTATGGAATTTATATTTTCAATAACATATTTTAGTTATTGAAGACCAGGGGACTTTAATGGTCTTTATTTTATGAAGAATTTAAAAGAGTTATTATTATTATTATTATTTTAAAGGAGATATTAGTAGCTATGATAGGGTTAAGGATTCAAAAAAAGTCAATACTCTCTAAATGCTTAGCACAGTGCCTTGTACATAGTAAGCACTTAATCAATGCTTGTTTCCATCCTTCTAAATATAAAGGAGTGGTTCTTTAAAGCCTAGGACATAACAACATAAAAGAATCTTGAAAAAAGGTCTTAAACTAATTTTAAAAAATCACCAAATGATCCTTTTATGAGGTATGAATTAGTCCCTTGAAAGAACCCAAAAGGAAGGATAGAGATGGATGACAAAGGAGGAAGCAATTGCCACAGATAGAATAGGACTCAGAGAACAAAGTTGCTTTGGCCAATCAGGTTCAAAGAGAGTAGGGACAAATGCATTTTTTTTGATGAAAGCCTATTCTGTAGATACCTAGGAGGTAGTCATGTATCTCCTTTCCTCCCTTGTTCTCCCTCATGAAAGCCTGAAACCTTTCCTTCTGTGTACAGTGAAAGTCTGTTTGCTTTTCTTTAATTTAGACATTTACTTTGTCTTTATAAACAGCATTAGCCATAGGGCTTTGCTAGTCTGGGTATACTTAGTTTGAAGGAGGAAACTGCGTGAAAATGTCCCCAGAGAAGAGCTATATATCTGGTACTGATGCATTTTGCCAGAAGCTTTGTCTTTGGTGGGGAGCTCAGAGCTAGCAAAAGGAAAAGAGAATAACAGATACTTTATTATTAATTCCAACAGTAGAGAAGGAATATTTATGTCAGGAAACACATCTGAGCCATGAGGTAGTAATAGGGTAGGAATAAATAGAATGGTTGAATAAACTTAAAATACTTAATCTCACCATCACTGCTACGCACATTTTCCACCTTTTTTTTGAGGAAAAAGAAGTTAAGATTATCCAGTTCCTTCATCAGAACAGGCATGACCCCAGCCTACTTCAACTTTACCTGCTACTCAATTCTAGTTTTGGAATTGAGGTTAGTCAATTAAATAGTTCAAATCTTTTGTGCCTGTTAAATTTTTCTCCTGTATCCTCCAAGTGAATAAAGTCAATTGCCAACCTTTGCTGTTTCCTTCTCTTCTAACCAATTCAAGATCAATGCACTAGGAAACTTGGGTTCTG
Source organism: Gymnobelideus leadbeateri (assembly GCA_011680675.1). Lineage (NCBI taxonomy): Eukaryota > Metazoa > Chordata > Mammalia > Diprotodontia > Petauridae > Gymnobelideus > Gymnobelideus leadbeateri. The sequence continues at coordinate 75,183 of WOXC01000194.1, read as the reverse complement.
TCTCGGCTCTGTCACTTCTTAGTCTATAGACAAATGACTTACCTCCATTATACCTCAGTCTTCTCATCTGTAAAATATGGATGATCATTCTCTGAGTTGCCTAACTCACAGGGCTATTGTGAGGATTAAGTTGGACAATGGATATGAAAATATTTTGACTCCAAACCTCACCAGTAGTTTTCTGTTATTGACTATTGTAAAATATAAACTATTCACCATTGATTAATCAATAGATGTCTACATATTTATTTTTTTCCATGCTTACTCTATGCTTTGTCTATGGCTGAGTGTGCACAGGAGTGATAATCTATTCCTCAAAGGAACTTTAAAACAAGTTTGGGAAGAGAAAGTTATGGAATAGTTAGACACTAATCTGAGGGGTGGGGCTTATACTTATGAACTAAACTATATGATGATGATAATAAATCAAATACAAATGTATAGCAGTTGCTTTCAAAGTTCTACTATATAGCTTCCAGGCATATGTTTGCTGTCATCCCTTGTTATATGTCAACTTCCATCCCAGTAGCATAATGCAAAAAAAAAAAACCAAACAAAAAAACCAAACACTTTCTAAATCACAAAACATTATATAAACATGAGCTATTACTAGTATTGTAGGCTGTTTTTTCAGTAGGGGGAGAGGATATGGAGCAGTGATTTTTATCAGTGTAGAGAACTTTCAATGTGGCAATCTTCCCCCCTGATGTAGATCTGCCAATTCCTATAATTAATAGTCTTAGAGAATTGCCTGGGGACCAATGCTCACCTATAGTCAGACATCTAGGAGATATCAGAGATAGGATTTGACTCTGAAACCGAAAGTCTCTTCATTCTGTGTCACCCTGCCTTCCTATTGTTATTTTCAATCTTGTATTTCAATCAAACCTGCCCTCTTAGTCACCTTCACATTAAGATCTTTGTCCTCTGCTTATTAAAGGAGATCTTACCTTTAGTCTACTGCCCTTCCTTCCTGTCCCACAAAATGACTTTCCTCTCTTTTTAAATTTCAGGTAAAAGTCCACCTACTTCAGTAAACTCTCTGATTAAACCTGTCCATTCCACAACTCACCAGCACTAATCCCAACAAAGTCTTGTCTTTCATCCTCAAAAGATTCTTGTGAAGGTTCTGGTTTAATACAAATGTTGTATGTGAGTCAGTTTTAGCTAAACTCTTATGCTCTTGCTCCTCAACAAAAAAAAGAAGGGGCCTCACCCCTGTCTATATATCTCTAGATATATAGTAGAAGGCAAAACCAAGATGGCAGAATATAGGCAGCAACCTAGCTGAACACTTCCAACATCCCCTTCCAAACAGTTTAAAAACAGTATCTCCACATCCCTAGGTGAGCAGAGCCCATCTTTAACATAAAGTTTAAAGTCAAGAAATAGTCTGGAAAAATGATCAGACAACAAAAACAACAACAAAAAGAACTTGACCATAAAAAGCTATGACAGAGACTGGGAAGACCAAGATATAAACTCAGAAGAAAACATCAGTGTGAAAACAACTACAAGCCAAACCTTAAAGAAAAATGCTATTTGGAACCAAATCCAAGAAGAATTCCTGAAAGAGTAAAAGAAAAAGATAAGAGTGGTAGAGGAGGGGGCAGCTAGGTGGCACAGTGAATGGAGCACTGGCCCTGGAGTCATGAGGACCTGAGTTCAAACCCGGCCTCAGACACATGACACACTAGCCATGAGACCTTGGGCAAGTCACTTAACCCCAATTGCCTTGCCTTACCTCCTCTAAAAAAAAGTGATAGAGGAAATATTGGGAAAAGAAATGAAAGTGATATAAGAAAATTTTGAAAAGAGAATTAACAGCTTAGTAAAATAGGCGCAAAAAAATTGAAAATAGCACCTTAAAATCTAGAATTGATCTAAGAGGCACAAAAACTCACTGAAGAAAACAATTCTTTAAAAATTAGAATCAGACACCTGGAAACTAATGATTCTATGAGATTTCAAGAAACAATAAAACAAAATCAAAAGAATGAAAAAAATAGAAAACATGAAATATCTCATCAGAAAAATAACTTCACCTGGAGAATAGATTGAGGAGAGATAATTTAAAAATTATTGGACTTCCTGAAAACCATAATAAAAAAAGAGCCTAGACATCATATTTCAAGAAATTATAAAGGGACACTTTTGGTATCTTAGGTCAAAAAGGTAAAATAGAAATGGAAGGAATCTACTGATTACTTCCTGAAAGAGATGGCAAAAGAAAACTTCCAGGAATATCATAGCCAATCTCCAGAGCTCCCAGGACAAGGAGAGAATATTGCAATTAGCCAGAAATAAACAATTCAAATATCATGTAATCAGTTAAGATCACACAAGATTGAGCAGTTTCCATTGGAGGGCTTGGAATATGATATTATGATAAAAAAAAAAGGGCTAGAGGATTACAACTGAGAATAATTTACCCAGTAAAACTGAGTATAATTCTTCTGAGGGAAAATGGATATTTAATGAAATAGAGGACTTTCAAATATTCCTGATGAAAAGACCAGAACTGAATAGAAAATTTGACATTTAAACACAAGACTTGAGAGAAGTATAAAAAGGTTAACATGAAAGAGTAATCAGAAGAGACTCAATAAAGTTAAACAGTTTACATTCCTATATAGGAAGATGGCAAATATAACTCCTAAGAACTTTATCATTATTAGGACAGTTATAATATATATACACACACACACATACACATATAGCCAGGGGTCATAAATGTGAGTCAATCATACTGGGATGAGATAAGAAAAAATTAAGGGGTAAGAAAGAGTAATGTACTTGGAGAAGGGGAAAGAGAGAGGTAGAATGTGGAAAATTTTCTCACATAAAAGAAGCATGCAAGGAAGAGCTTTTACAGTGAAGGAAAAATGGGGGAGGGTGTGGCAGGCAATGCTTGAACCTCCCTCAATTGAAATTGGTTCAATAAGGGAAGACTATATATACACACTCAGTTGGGTGTAGAAATATGTCTTAATAGGGAAATAAGAGAGGAAGGTTATAAAACATATAGGGGGATAACAAAAGGGAGGATGGATTAAGAAAGGCAGTGGTCAGAAGCAAAGCAGACTTTTGATGAGGGACAGGACAAAAAGAGAGAAAAAGTTAAAAAGAAGACAATAGGATGGAGGGAAATGCAATGTTAGTCATCATAACTGTGAATATAAATGGGATTAACTCATCCATAAAATGGAAGTGGATATCAAAATAGATTAGAAACCAGAATCCAACACTATGTTGTTTAGAAGAGATACATTGAAACAGAAACCATCACACAGAGTTAAAATAAAGGGCAGAAGCAGAATCTATTATACTTTAGCTGGAGTAAAAAATACAGGGGTAGCAATCATGATCTCAGACAAAGCAAAAGAAAAAAGAGACCTAATTAGAAGAGACAATTAGGGACACTATATTTTCCTAAAAGGTACTATAAACAATGAAAAGCAGTTTAAAACTTTTTACAGCAAATTCCTCTGATAAAGGTCTCATTTAAAAATTATATAGGGAACTGGGTCAAATTTAGAAAAATAAGAGCCATTCCCTAATTGGGAAATGATCAAAGACCAAAGCTACCTGTTGTCATGTAAAAAAATGCTCTACATCACTATTGATTGGACTAGTGCAAAATAAAACAACTCTGAGGTTCCACCTCACTCTTATCAGAAATGACAAATGCTGGAGGGTATGAGGAAAATAGGTACACTAATAAATTGTTGTTTCAAACATTCTGGAGAACAATTTGGAACTATGCCCAAAAGGCTGTGCATAGCCTTTTGTCCAGCAATACTAGTACTAGGTCTGTAGCCCAAAGAGATGAAAGAAAAAGAAAAAGGACCTATATAAAAATGTTTGTGGTAGCACTTTTTTGCGATGGCAAAAAATTGGAAATTGAGGAGAGGCTTAACAATTGGGGAATGACTGAACAAGTTGTGGCATATGATTGTAATAGAACATTACTGTGCAACAAGAGATGATGAGAAGGATGGTTTCTGAAAAAATGATAAGACATATGAACTGGTATAAACTGAAGTGAGAAGAATCAGGAGATTGTTGTGCATAGGAATGTTTTAATGAAGATCAACCATGAAAAACTTGGCTACTTTAATCAATTCAATGACTAATTACAAAGAACTCATGATGAAAAAATGCTATTGACCTCAAGAGAAAAAAATTGATGAACTCAGTGCAAATTAAAGTATTATTTTTTCACTTTGTTTCTTTTTCTTTGTGATATGGCTAATATGGAATTGTGTTTTACATGATTTTGCTTGTATAATTGATATAATTTACTTTCCTTCCCTGTGGGGGGGGGGAGGGTTGGGAGGGAGGGAGAAAATATGGAACTCAAAATTTCAAAAGAAAAGAAAGTCACAAATAAATAAATAATACATTTATTTGGGAAAAAAAAGATATTTAGCAAATCTAAGCCCTTGCTTCATCTGGATAAATATAATATTTTAGGAGTACCTAATAGCTTAGCACAAGGCTCATCTTGGTTATATATTGTAAAGTTTTCTTTAGTCATCTTCTGCTGAAGTTCTATTTTGCTAATTGCCTTTTATTTCTGAGGAACCATTTTATGTCCCTACCACTTTTAACTTTTGTTCTGCATGTCTAGAGAGTCCTTCCTCTGACAATACAAATCACTCCTGAATTGTGCCTTGAAAATAATATAGGTATGGAGTGCTTTATCTGCTAGGTCACTATAAAATAGCCTATTTGGTTCTTCCTCTGTGGCCTCTGTGGAAGCCTAGTCTCAATTAACTGTCACATTATAGTGATGGAACTTTCACTTGCACCATTCTATCTGCTTGTAAGACATTCATTATAGATCTGGCCAAGTGGTTGTCAATTGTGCAGCCAATGCTGTGTTGATGATTGCTGTCTTCTCTGCCATAGTGTTCTATGCTCTTTTTGCCTGCTCTCTGATTATGTTTCCTAAACCTTGTAAAATCAGACTTGGCTGAGTTCTCACAGTCTACTTTTCCTATAGCCTTGAAAATAGTTTGTTCTTTCGTGATGAGGCCTGCATGATTCAAGGCACCAGCATTTTTAATGTCAAAGAAAAAGACAAGAGTTTGGTGATTTTCCTTAGTAGGCTTTTCTTAACAAGTAAAGTTAATCTTTAAGTTGCCTGGTCAGAACTCAATTCAGTTTTACCTTTAATGATATTTTTTCAGGTACACCAGTGAGGGAAGTATTTGAGGCTGCAGGGTAGAGGTTTTACATTCCTCTCATCATATTGTTTAGGTCTGTTTGCTTCACATCATGTCAAATAGGGCTATCCCTTGGCACTATGGAGCTAATGCTTATTGCTTCAAGTGGGATAATTGTCAATGACGATTGTACTTGCAGTGAAATGATTGTGTGAGCATAGCACTGACCTAAGCACAAGCTTTTGGGCAGAGAGTTGCACAATTGAAAGAGCTTGGGCTCCAGAGTCAGAGGTCCTTGGTTCAAATCCTGCCTCTGAAACTTACTGCCTTTGTTGATGTTAGACAAGTCACTTAACCTCCCTAAGCCTAAGTTTCTTCATTTGTAAAATGAAGAGGTTGAACTAGATGGCCTCTGAGTTCTCTTTCAGTTCTAGATCCATGATCTTATGAATTCACATAACCTCTTTGACTATCAGTTGCCTTATCCATAAAGTAAGAGGGTTGGATTGGATCAGGAATTCTTTCTCCGGGGTCCACAGATCCCAGGACTTCAGGGTACCAGGAAGTTATGTTAGAAAAATGCATATTTACTTCAGCATATTTTATATCATTTGTCATCCTATTTATTTTGTACATTTAAAAACATTATTCTGGGGACAGCTAGGTGGCACAGTGAAGAGAGCACCGGCCCTGGAGTCAGAAGGACCTGAGTTCAAATCCAGCCTCAGACACTTAATACTTACTAGCTGTGTGACCTTGGGCAGGTCACTTAATAATATAGGTCTATCTGCTAGGTTACTTGCTTCTCACTATAAAATAGCCTATTTGGTTCTTCCTCTGTGTGATGCCTTCCCCCCTCCAAAAAAAGCAAAAAAAAAAAAAACCACCCCAAAAACAAAAACCCAAAACCATAATTCCAAGAAGATATCCATAGGTTTCTCCAGATGGCTAACGGGGTCCATGACACAAAAAAGCTTAAGAACCCCTGTATTGAATAGTTTCTGAGATCCCTTCCAACTCCAGAATTCTAAGCTGATAACTATGACATCACCAGCTCACCATCCATGTTGTTATCTTTAGTCATTTCGGTCATGTTTAACTCTCCATGACCCCATTTGGGATATTCTTGGCAAATATACTAGAGTTGTTTGCCATTCCTTCTCTAGCTCACTTTACAAATGAGGAAACTTAGACAAACCTGGTTAGACATCTTGCCCAGGATGACACACCTAGTATGTGTCTGAGGCCAAATTTGAATTCAGGTCTTACTGACTCTAGACCCAGCACTCTATCCACCGCAACACCTAGTTATCTTCTTTGCACATATATACATTCCATCCGTAGACACCCCTATTTCACTGGTAGATAAGTCAGAGACAAAGCATATACAAATGACAGCTACCTACAAAGGTAGCTGCATAAGTTTTATGAGATTTGTGAATACTAGATAATAAATATGCCCTTGTTATTTTCTAGCTGTTGACATCATAGTACCCTTGGGACAGTATTTCTCTGATATTAAATTTGTCTTAAAAAAGGTTGTCATATATAAATGCAAAAAAATGAAGACTATGAAGAATTCAGGAAAGCATGGAAAACATATAACCAATGCTAAATGAAATAGGACCAGGAGGACAACCAGTGTAAATGGTAAGAATTAAAAGTGGAACTAAATACTGTGCACTTATAATGACTAAGTTTGGTTCTGGAAAATCATTGAGAAATGTACCTTCCTCCCTTCATTGGAGAAGTTTGCTATTGGTTTGGAATACTTCCATATGCTGTCAGATGCCATTGTTTAATTGGTTAGTATTTTTATACTTTTGTTCCTCTTTTCCTTTTTGTATCAAGCAATGGCTTTTCAAGTGTTTGTGGGGGAGGAATATATGCAGAAATAATTGTGATGTAAAGAAACAAAAGGCATCAATAAATACAAAAGACAATTTGAACATCAAACTATTTCTTTGAAGTTCCATTTTTTCCTACATAAACATGACTTTTTTCTGACAATTCTATGAGTTTTCTTCTCTTTTCTTCTTCTCCTTTTTTTTTTTTTTTTTGCAGGGGGGAAGGCAGGGCAATTGAGGTTAAATGACTTGCCCAAGGTTACACGGCTAGTAAGTGTTAAGTGTCTGAGGCTGGATTTGAACTCAGGTCCTCCTGACTCCAGGGCCAGTGCTCTATTCACTGTGCCACCTAGCCGCCCCAATGAGTTTTCTTAAGTAGAATGAAGACTTGGCAAATGAAGAGACATATGATTTCTGCTCTATGGGTGTGGACCCACTCTTACTTTGTAGTTTACCTGCATTGCTGTCATCTTCCTTTAGCTTCCTAAAAGGTTTTTTTTTTTGTCTTGTTTTGTTTTGATTTTTATTACACTTTGTTAAATCTCACTACCTAGTTGTTATTTGAAGTCAATGGAAATAAGTGGTCAGTGAAAAGGCCATCAGTTCAATTACTAATACTGCAGAAGAGATATGAAAATGGTGGAACTGTGATGAAGCTAAATAAAATAAATCCATTACCCTAAGAAAGGTGAGTTCCTTCCATGCTAACATCTACCTTTCCAAATCCTGCCCATTCTTTAATACACAGGTCAAATTCTAATTTTGTTAAGTCCTCACTAACCATTCTGTCCCATCTTTTAACTCATCTAACACATCATTGATATTATTCTTTGGGGCTTAGTAAATGCCACTGTAAAACAATATTAAATGAAATCAACAATAATTTATCAAATGTCTGCTATGTTCAAGGCCCTGATTTAACAACTGTTGTCTTGTATTGAGAGCTTGTGTTTTTATTTAATTCTTTTATTATCAGATTTTTCATGTATGGCCTTTTCCTTCCAACTGGATTGTAAATCCTGTGAGGTTAGCGACCTAGTTTATATTTGTCAGCATGCATTGCACAATGCCTTAGATATAGTAGTTATTAGAAAAATAGTAAATGAATGAAACCCTTATTATAAAGGTTTGTTACAACATTGTGACAGCCAAACAATGCTTTTGGAATCCCTGAGATAGAAAGGAAATTGAACATCTTTTAAAAGGTACATTGCAAATTTATAGCAATTGTTGAAAGACCCATGTGGATTTTTTTTGCTACCAGAATCCTAGCTTGATTTGCATTCCAGTGAATCCTGGAAGCCAAGAAAGCACCTACCCAAAGAAGTCTTCTGAAAGGCCACCAATGGCCGAGACCTCATTTGATAGGTCATATTATTGGTAGGTAACCAAATCCTGTAGGGCATTCCAAATGGTCAGCAGAGTGCTCATGGATGGCCTGCAGGTTTCAGTCCAGTCAGGTATGGTGAGGACACAATTTCAAGACAAAGTTTACTAGTCAAAAAAAATCATAGACATTTTGAGAAATTTGGGGAAATATAGTTCAATGGATAGATCACTGGGCTCAGAATCAGGAGGATTCATTTTCCTGAATTCAAATCTGAATTCAGACACTTACTAGCCGTGTGACCATGGGAAAGTCACTTAACTCTGCCTCAGTTTTCTCATTTTGTAGATCACTCCAGTATCTTTGCTAAAAATAAATCCAAAATGGGGTCATGAAGAGTTGGCCACAATTGAAACAACTGAACAACAACAACAACAACAATGGAAAACTTCATTTGGTTTGGGAATTCTGGGGGAAAAATCTTTCCTGAGACTATTGGGAGCAAAACAAAATATTTATTCAAGGAATGAACCCATGTAACTACACATATCCCAAACCATTAGAGTGAAACCACTGAGTAACAGTAATTGTTTCTTTTGCAATGCTTTAATATATTTGAATACTACCCCTAAAATTTTGTATACTGATTTTTTAAGATTAAAAAGTAATGCTTTGTCAGTCTATCTTTATAATTAAAGGAGACACACTGGGCTCATCAGGACTAAAGAGTGCCTCTCTTGAACATCCTTGATAATCATGGCTTACTTCTTAGACATTGGGTTGAATATTTGTCAGTACCATGTGCAGTGTCTTTCCAAAGCATGTCTCATCAGGCACAATTTAGCCATAACCTGCTATAAATTAGATGTAAGTATCAGTGAATGAACACATAAATTTAACAAGCATAATGCACCTAAATCTGTTATAACAAAACAATAACAAGAATAAAATTGTATAAAAGAAATTTCCTACTAAGAAGGAGATTGAACGTGGGCTGTCTATCATAGTTTGATGCTAGTTGAACTTTCACTGTCAAAATTTATTGAAGTTAATGTTTTCACTCTCCAGGGATTCTGGGGAACTTCCAAGGGAATTGAGGGGATCAAAGTAGAAGATTCCAGGCAGCTCCTCAGGGGGAGCTGCAGCATAGCTTGTAAATTTCATTCCCCCATGATGTTCACCACTTGCTATCTTTTCCTGTGCTTAGCTTCCTGTAATGCCTGACACTTCCTTGTTCAGTTCTGTTCTCGGGTAGTAAAGTTACTTCTTTCAAGTTTATAGAATAGTGATGGTAAATAATGGATAGAGAATTCTCACTATTAAGCTTTATTTTCCTGGGGATTTTCCTGGGTGGGGAACAACCCTCAATGGGTATTTTAATATACGTATCTTTAAAAAAAATATGGCTTGCCCACTCTACCTCCACCATACTTTTCTATTTTGAGTAGGGGTCTATGGAACATGGATATTTGTGGGATGCTTCAGGGAAGATATGCAGTGGTTGATTTACCTTAAAGGTAAATATGGAGTGAACAACAGTGTGAACAATTTTATGGTATATAGTAATATACCTTTTAAAGCAAATCTCACTTACACTCAGCAAAAGAGTATCATTCTGAAAGGAAACCTTATTAAAGGTTCATTAATATAACAAAAAATGGGCTAGGTGTGGTAGCACAGGCCTGTAATACTGGCTACCAAGGACATGACGGTTTGTGGATCTCTTGTGAGGTAAGCTAAAAATGTATCTCACTGGCAGCGGTATAGTGAGTACCTAGGAATGGAGGTTGCCTATTATGGGGCAAACTAGCTGAGGTCAGAAAATTGAACAGACCTTCTATGGTGAATGGAGTAGGATCAGGTTGTGAGAGACTCCTGTGCTTTCACCTTTGAAGGGAAGGGAAGAAAAAGAGAGGGAGGTGGAAAAGGAGGGAGGGACACACACACACACACACACACACACACACACACACACACACACACATAGAAAGAGATAAAGGAGGGAAGCAGAGAGTGAGGGAGTGAGAGAGAGGAAGAGTAGAAGAAAGGAAAGGTCAAAGGAAGGGTGAAAGAAAGGAAAGGAGAAAAAGAGAGAAAGAAAGATAAAGAATTTGATATCCTTTTAATGAAGCAAAGTTATTTTTATTTTTCCAAATGCGTGCCAAGTACAACATTTAGATGTTTACTGGTAATATTTCAATGTCCATATGTGTATGCATGTGTATATATATAATATAGGCAATGTATGTGTACCAAAGCCCTACTCTACTAATATACATGTATGTATACATATGTGTATATGTAAACACATACATATATAAAAATATACATATGTAATACACATACATATGTATATATAAAATATATGTATACGTATATGTGTATATATACACGTACATACATATATAAATATATTAATGGACTGGGGCTTTGGCATATGCTTAGACCACCTGATATGAAGCATTTACATGGGAGATGCCAAGGACTTGCTCCTGGGAAGAGACATACAATGTGGGAGGAAGCAGTCTCTTTGCATCCTATGTCTTTAAACCTGCTTGACTTATTCAGTCTTTGTTTCTTCCAGAGGTATCTAATGGTGAAAGACTAATTCACTCACTGACTGGCATCATATAGTAACTGGAAATAGTTTTGGGGGTACCTTCCCCTACTGTTTGGCTACATGGCTCTGAGAAATGGGTTTGGGGTTATAAAAAGTAATGTAAATGGAAAGATCTTTCCCATCCATTAATAGGCCCATGTGACCTGCTTGAGTCACATGGATGCCTGAGTCACATGAGTCTGTGGTGGGAGGAGCTTGCTGAATGCATAGAGCAGGAAGGGTGGAGGACAGCTGAGAGGAAGTTGGTCAGAGTAGTTAGAATTGAGGGAGAGAGGGGCGGCTAGGTGGCGCAGTGAATAGAGCGCCGGCCCTGGAATCAGAAGGACCTGAGTTCGGAGCCGGCCTTCGACACTTAATCCACACAAACAAAAACCTAGCCGTGTAACCTTGGGCAAGTTACTTAACCCCAATTGCCCTAAAGGGGCGGCTAGGTGGCGCAGTGAGTAGGAGCGCCGGCCTCGGAGTTGGGATGACCCGAGATCAGATCTGGCCTCAGAAAATGAGCACCCACGCATAAATAATGACTAGCCGTGTAACCTTGAGCAAGTTACTTAACCCCAATTGCTTTAAAAAAAAAAAAAAGAATTGAGGGAGAGAGGAAGGAGGCAGTAAGCTGTGGGAGTGGGAAGGCCCTAGCAGGGGGAAGGCTTGGGGATGATAGTATCCCCTGCATTGTTATTATGTATAGATTTCTTTGTTGCTATGATGGATTTGGTTTTCTGGTGTTGGAATTTGACTTCCTGGTGTTAGAATAAATGTTTTGGTTCTGTCTTCCATGTGAAGAGTCTGTTATATTTTGCGATTCAGAATTATGCCAGCATATTCATAGCCATCTTAGGTGCTGTGAATATTGTGTTGACTCTACTGGGGTTTGCACCATTGTTTATTCTTTTTGGTTCTAGGTACGGGGACTGGAGTCCTAGACCTAGTAACCTGAACCAAGGGGAACGTGGGGCCCAGGATTCCAGGCTAAGGTTGAAACTAGCCAAGCAGGGGAGCCCTTAGAAACCAGTGCCATAGGACACAAATTCGATGTGTTTTGAATTTGGAACTTGGTGGGACTAATGCTATTTAGGAACTGGGTTAAGCTATGAACCTAAACTTCTTCCTTCCCAGAGACTGCAGCAAGGCATAAGGAGGGCTGGGCATGATTTAGGGGATATTATGCCCTTGAGGGGTTGGGAGTAAGGTCAGTATGTTTCGTTATAGTAATGCCTTGAAAGTAAATATTGCTTTTTAAAAGTTAATGTGACTGTTAGGTGGTTAAATGGAAATTTAGTGCTAAAACTGGGAGGAACATAATCACGAGGGATTTGAGTCAATGGTAGAGATGAGAGACTCACTCTCCACTGCCCCCCCCCCCCCAACTCCCTAAAAGAATGCACAGGACTGGATTTCTACTTCTCTCTCAGAGTATGATTTACTATTCTTTTCTAATGAAATAACAAGTCATGCTACCCTCTTATTAATTCACCCTGAATATGGTCAAAAGGGAGTTTTGATGGATTAAAATCTTCTCCCATTTTGTGGCAATGATAAATGTTTCTTTTGATGACTTTCCTAAATATAGATGAGGGTGATCTGTGTAAGAAAAAAGCTACTTCTGTGACAAAGGAAGAAATGTGACTGAGTAGGAGCCAGGAGACCTGGGTTCTGGTCCTAGTTCTTCTACTAATTAACTGTGTAGCTGGTTGAGTAATAGATCAGTGTCAGCCTAGAGGGATCTGACTAACAGTGTTTCATAAAGCCCTGTACTTGCCTTCATCCTGGTCCATGTTTTCTCAGTGCCTTGGATGAAGATATGCTTGTCAAATCTGTACATGATACCAAAGCTGGAAGGAGTAGTTACTATAGCAAATACAAAGTCAAGATTTAAAGTGATCACGATGTCCTAGGTTGATGAACACAAGCTAATAAGATGAAATGAAGCAGAGATAAACACAAAGCTCTCCTCTAAAGTTAAAAAGAAAAAAACACAACAACAGCTGCACAAAGACAGGATGGGAGAGACCTGACTTAACAATTCATTTAAAAAAGACTTGGGGTTGTCATTGACTACAAGTACAATGAAGCTGCTAAGAATTCTAATAACACTACTCCAATGGTTCAGTGATATCAGCAGTGACTACTACCCTCACCAATGCAGATCACAATCACTCTTGCTGTCTTGTGATTCATTTCCAATTTTTCCCCATAAAACCTCCATCAAGTATCTCAAGGGTATCAGTACAGCACTTATGCTGCCCATTTATTTTATGCATCTCATGCTTGTTATGAGACCTTGTTTACCTCCTTTTCTCAATATAAACATCCCAAATAACATCTTTTATGTCTCTCTTTGGTGAAACAATGGTAGCCCTAGGAACATCACCTTAGACTGAATTAATAGAAAGAGTACCCAGATCTAAGTCCGCTGGATCTGGACATTATATGCCTGGGAAGTCATGGTTGGATTTCAGTTTGCCACATTGGAGGTAATATTCACATTGATGAGGTTTCAGATACACTAGAGTATTAGAGTATACACATCCTAGGAGGTAGTTGTGCTATTATATTCTCCACATATCAGATCACAGAAGAGGGAATCAGACATAAGTCTGATTATTAGTACTACATTTTTAAGGGAACACTGACAACTAGGGTGTCCCCAGAAGAGGTCGATCAAAGGTATACAATAATAATAATAATAATCAATGATGATGATGATAATTTATATAATGCTTTAAGATTTGCAAAGTGCTTTAAAAATATTATCTCATTTGATCCTCACAACAACTTTGGGGGTATGGGGCATGTGCTATTATTTCCTCCATTTTATCCCCATCACAGTATGAGGAAACTGAGGCAGGCAAAGATTAATGAGCTCCCAAAGGTACCAGAGCTAGTAAGTGTCAGAGGCTGTATTTGAACTCAGCTCTTCCTGACTCCAGACCCTGTGCTCTATAAACCAACAAGTGTCTTTAAATATTTGAATGACTGCCATATGGAACACAAAGAATAGATATTCTTTGCAACTATAAAAAGTACAACTGGAACTTATAACAATACATTACTGGAAGGCAAATTTTGGTTTGGCAGGAAGTCTTTTCTAATAATTAGAACTATCTAACAAAGGAATGAGTCACTTCAAATCCAGTGAGTTTCTTGTCACAAGAAGCAATCAAGAGGAGGCTAGATCTGCCAGGGATACTATAGAGAGAATTCTGCTTTGGACTGTGCTTTTGGATTGACTGGATTTGCCAAATGGTACAGTGGATAGAATGCCAGGCCCAGGGTCAGGAAGGCCTGAGTTCAAATCCAACCCCAGACACTTACTAGTCAGTTTACCTGTTTGCCTCAGTTTCCTCAACTATAAAAATAGAAATAACAATAGCACCAACTACTTAGGGATGTTGTGAGGATTAAATAAAATATTTGTAAAAGACTTAGCACAGTGCCTGGTACATAGTAGGTACTTAAAAAATGCTTGTTTCCTTCCTTCCTCCCTTCATTACCTTCTTCCTTCCTTCCTTCCCTTCTTCCTTCCTTTTTCCTTCCTTCCCTTCATCCTTCTTTCCTTCCTTCCTTCCTGCTTTTGGTCTATGGTTGAAAGTGATGCTTCTAAGACATATTTCAATTCTAAGATTTTCTGATTTTGTGGTTCTCTAACTTAGATCATGTCATTTTAGCTCATTAGCCCTCAGTCTCTTTATAAAATCAGGTGAATAAAATAATGGATAACATATTACATGCGTCAATAATTAAATTTTTATGAACATTTAAGTAGAAATATTGTTTTTTTAATGTGTTTCATCAATATCTCTAAACCTCACTGATTTCTTATAACATGTGTTATTAAAAATGGACTATTTCTGAGTATATCCATATGAGGAACTGTATCTGTTTTCATGAATATGTTTTTCCCCCCACCAGCTTTGCTTTTTCATTTAATTAAAGAATTTTGCCTCCTCTCAGAAGTTGGCAAAAAAAAAATCCACATGTATTTATTACTAAATAAGTTTATTAAGAATACATACTCCTATGAGATATGCTTATCACCACCGCTTATAAGATATACCTGTGAGATCAACAGAAGAAAGAATGCTAATTTTGTTGAAAAAACTGCATAGCAAATGCTTCAGATTATCAACGTGCATTTTAACCAGAGGATTCCAGGAAACTGCCAACACAAGTATTAGAGGATAATAAAAGATAATAAATATAAAGTTCATGTTTCAGGATAGTGGAAATTTCATTAGACTCAATTTCCACTATCAATTATTAAATAAACTCACCTGAGTCTTTTCCTCCCTCCCAACCTGTCCAAGACAAAAACCTCTGGGAAAGTACATAGCCTTTGTTATGCATGAGTGGATTTCAAACTGAAAAGATCTGGAGTCTCTCTGCATGCAAAGGATTTCCTGGAGAATACACCCTAAGAATTATGTCATAAACTTTTTGCATTTCACAGAAAAATAATGCTAAACAATGCAAATTTTAAATGGCTAGAGAATAAACTCATCAAGGAGTATTTGAAAACATTTCTTGAAAGAATTAATACTTTCAGCTTTCCAGTAACAATTATATGACACAACATCCTTTGTCCTTTATTTTAGTCAGTTACTTCAAGATATTTTATAGATAATGAAGATCTACACTGTCCATGAATTGTAGTCTTATTAAGATATCTATCTTCTAGTTATGGAAATTGGATTTTAGAAAGGAGAATGCTTGCTCACAAGCACCAAATGAAGCAAGGGCAGAGCTGAGAATAGAATTCATGACTCCCGACTTTGTACTTCACCGACTCAACACCTCCTTTCTATCCTTACTTTATATGGGAGCACTCACATAAACTGGGGATGAAAGCTTAGACTGTATTGTGTTAGCATCAAATACCTGCCCCCCCAAAAAAAACCCCAACCCTGAGCATTTTCAGAGGACAATATCTAAGATCTCTGAGGGGGGGGGGAGGGAAGAATCTATTTCAAGAAAAAAGGGATTTTGCTACTTCGCTTTCTATCCTCACCCTACACTTTAAGAATGACTCAGTAATGCAGCAAATTGAACACATTTATATTGGTATCTTTATCTAGACCCAAGTTTTAATTCCTACCCATATCTATTTTCATATCCGGAGAGCAACAGATCCCTAGCCACATCTCTATATCTATGCTAATGAAGAAGGTTTATTTGTCAGTGTGCTTGAACATCAAATTAGGGATTTAATAGGATCCTAACAAATTAGATTTTCAGATAAAACCAAACAAACCCCAGAACCCTAAAGCCTTTGTCTCCACTGGTGAAATTTTGTGTAATGCTCCCAGACTTTGCTTACCATGTCATCTTTATAAACTGTCCCTAGGCAAGTTTCATAATCTAAGGTGAGTTTTAGTCTTGAATACCACTGATCCATATTAACAATTGCTTAAAAATCATAGATCTTGAGATTCTAATATGTAAGGAGACACTTAAAATGAATTTGTTTGTGACTTTAATGCCCAATGACACCTCTTTGTAGGTTTTCCTTCATAGCTCATCATTCAGGTTTTAAATGTCATCCTGAAATTGGCATCTGGCATACAAGAAAGAGAACTGGATTTAGAGTTGGAGGATTTGAGTTTGAATCCCAGCTCACTTAACCTTTCTAGGCTTCAGTCTACTCAGCTGTAAAAGGAGAATTGAGATCAGATTACCTTTAAGGTTCCTTCCAGGTTGAAATTCTATAATCCTTAATGATACTTTTGCTAGACAAGTTTTAATAAATTAAAATGCTATGACATGGATTGGAACTCATAGTAGTTTCTGGAGCAGAAAAGAAACCAGGACACATATAAATAGTGATGAACATCACATCTAAGATATGAAAGGAATTAACACCTTAATTTTAATTTATTTCTACCTATAAACTATATGTATTGTTTAAAACCTACAAAGTATATGTACTCTATAACGTACCGGTTACTCAGACAACATGTGTCCATTAAGCATTTATAATGTGCCAGGCACTACATGGAGAGTTTTTGTATAATCGATATGTATAATATATTTGTATCCATTTTATAGGGTTTAGCATATTTTTTTATTTGAGGCTTATAAAACAGATATAAATGTACTATACTCATTGATTAAATTTATTGTTTTATGTATGTAAAAATATTGGATTACTGGAAACATTTTAGATTGTTGCATGTTAGCAAGGGAAAGTAGATTTCACTCCCCCAAAAGACCAGAAGAATTGAACCTCTAGAAGTTGCTCTTTGAGGTACAATCCAGGAAAGGTAGAAGATGGAGCTGGAATAAAGATGATAGGGAAGAAAAAATATTTTTTAAAAAATTGTTGTGGCTATTAAATAGAAGTGTATGTATGAGAGCTTATTATAACATGTCTATATCTATGGTAAGTTGTAGTCTATTCTGTTGATAATGTATGTTTTATGATTAAGAAGACTCAACAAAGTTTGAGTCTATAAATATATAAACACACACACAGACTCCTGGGAGAACTTTGGCAGTTGAGAATTAGGTTAACCTACACAACACCCTGATTTTAAGGGCTAGATGTAATAATTTTTTTTTTTTTTGCTTTTTGGAGGGCAATTGGGGTTAAATAACTTGCCCAAGGTCACACGGCTAGGTTTTTTGTTTGTGTGTGCATTAAGTGTCTGAGGCCGGATCCGAACACAGGTCCTTCTGACTCCAGGGCCGACGCTTTACTCTCTGTGCCACCTAGCTGCCCCAATATAATAAATTCTTAATAAATATTGATGGTTCTTCATGGATATTTGTATTTTAAATCTATCATACATGTGTACTTTATATAATGACACACTAAGAAAAGGCTAGAGATTTATAAGATCATAGCCTGGGAGTTGGAAGTGACCTTAGAGACTATTTATTTCAACCCTCTCATTTTTCAGATAAGGAAATTGAGTCACAAATACATTATTTAGCCCAGAGTCTTCTTTCAATGTCCTGTTTTCTTCTTTTTAAAAATATTTTGAACTTAAAACAGTGACAAAATGTATTCTTATTTTTTTGTCATTTCTGTTTATTTAGCAATGGCTACCTCTTGTTTCTATACAGGTTATCATCATATCAAAGCATCTATGTATTTTTTGTACATTCCAATGATTTAGTGTGAATTCAAAATTTACATATGGGCAAAGTGATCCTGTACTACACAGTAACTAACTATAGAGTAGTGACCATTCTCCCTTTGAGACGAAGACATAAGCTCAACTTTGTGGTTTTAGCCAGAGAAATGAAAGAACTATTCCAACATTACATGAAGATTAGATAGAGATAAATAGACAAATAAGGTAGATGGATAGATAGATAGACAGATAGGATGACAGGGAAAAGGATTTTGTTTTAGTTTGTTAGGTAAGAAGGGGTTTTAGAGTCATCTAATCTAATACTCCCATTTCATGGATGAGGGAACAAGAGTCCCAAAAAGGGTAAGTAACATGCCCAATTACACACATTAAGGAAGGAGCAGAGCCAGACAGAATGCAGGTCTCTTGACAGTGTTCTCCTCACAACACCTTACCACCCTCATTTCCATTTCACCAACTGTCCTTGGTATAATGCTGTTCCTTTATGACTATATCTCATTTTGTGAAAATCTTACATGATTCTTTTTATTTCAGTCTTTCCTTTATGCTTCTCTCAGATGGGAAATAGAAACTAATAATTTTTCAATCTCACCTGAGCTCTTCCTCTTATATTCTTCAAAGAAATCTTATAATTGCAAATATTTTGACTGATTGGGGTCTCATTTTCATGATTATTTCCTCTTTACTGTCATTCTGATTCCAGTATTCATTTTGACAGTGGAAGTTCTGGAGTGTGTGTGTGTGTGTGTGTGTGTGTGTGTGTGTGTGTGTGTGAATGATTCATTCAACTTCATTTGAACTTCCATCATTTCCTCTTACCCTCAGCACAACCTGTAACTTTTGATTTTACTAATGCAAAGAAGCACTGCCTAATGATAATGATTTTTCTTTTTACTATTGTTATTTGGGAAAACCAAGATACGTTTGGATTTTAGTGGCTATACTTGATGTAATCAGTTAGTCTATACTGTGTTAAATGGTGAGAGTATGAAGAATAGCAAAAAAACAAAACCAAACCCCAAAATAGCCCAGCCCCCAAAGATCTTACATTCCAATAGAGGAGAATATTCAACACTGTTTTAACTCCCTCAACATCCTCTGACTGGAGGGCTGGAGGACAGAGCACAAAACTGTGCCCAAAGTCTTCCTTCACAGAGAGAGGGCTGGGAACTGAACTTGCCAGATTAACTATCCACTTTACATCAGGACAGGTTTCCCTGACTCCAAGGCCAATTTTCTTTCCAATATTCTACACTTGCTGCCTTTCAATGGCATATAAGGAGAGTAATTAAATTAATATAAGAAAAGATGACAGTGTAGAGAATAGTTAGAAAAATAATTATCAAAAGAAAGATAAGAATTGAGTATAAAATGGAGGTGCCATCATGTGATAAAGAAACTGCAGCTTTTTTTCTTTTAAACAATTGAGATACTTTTTTAGGATTAACAATAATTAAAATATAATACAGG
This sequence comes from Gymnobelideus leadbeateri, assembly GCA_011680675.1. Classification (NCBI taxonomy): domain Eukaryota; kingdom Metazoa; phylum Chordata; class Mammalia; order Diprotodontia; family Petauridae; genus Gymnobelideus; species Gymnobelideus leadbeateri. The sequence goes on along the minus strand of WOXC01000194.1, from coordinate 55,651 downwards.
AGTAGTGATTCATGTTGACTTTCCAGCTATAGCTCCCAGCTCTCTTTCTAAGCTGTTCTCATTGCTGCATCTTATTCCACATCTGTAATAATTAGCTCTTTTTTTCCCTCCCTGGTCTGACTGGCTCTCCACTGAAAAACTTGAGAACTTAGTATAAAATCCACATTAGCTACTTGCTTTAATTTCTTCCCCACTTGTTGTTTCCATGTATCCAATCAATTCTAATCTTATGCTGTCTTCTTGGTTGTCCCCTTCTAACTGCCAGTTAAATTAATACATATAAAAAGGCTGAAAATAGATGCAATGTTCCATATCTGTGGATGTCGCGCCTCCATAAAGGAGTAGAGTGAGGATGGCTTTCCATTTCTCTTCCTCAGGGCCATGCTTATTCTTTTTAGTTTTTAAATTCCACTTCTGTTTTCGTTCTTTCCATTTACATCGCTGTAGTCATTGTGCATATTATTTTCTTGTTACAGCTTGCTTCACTCTGCATCAGATCATGTAAATCTTTCCATGCTTCTCTTCATTCATTGTGCCTATTATTTCTCATAGAACAATAGTATCCCATTGGTTTCATGCACCATAATTTATTTAGCTATTCCCTACATGAGGGCAGTAATTGTTTTCATTTCTCTGTTGTCTCAAAAGTGTTGCTTATTCTCATGGCTATTTTTATTATATTGCATCTATTTCTGGGGAGACATCGTCAAAGACAGAAAAAGAGGAGCCAGTATTGTGTTTATAGTTTTGCTAATTATCTCAATCTAATCCAGAGAATCTTAACCTGGGGTCTGTAAACTTGGGTGTCGTTTGTTTTGCTTGCTGTTGCTGCTGCTATTTTGATAGCTGTACTTCAGTATAACTAGTTTCCTCTCTAACCCTATATATTTTATTATATGCATTTAGAAATATTCTGAAGAGTCCATAGATTTCACCAGACTGACAAAGTGGCTTATGATATACAGAAAAGGTGAAGAACCCCTGGTCTAGTTCCACAATTTCCCCCTCATTTATTCTTATAAATTCAGGAATACTGTTTTGTAAAATGCTTTTAAATGGTAAAGGAGAACAGCCATTCTCTTTCTTCCTCAGTGCTATGCTTAAATTAAAAACCTCATTACTGTTATGTGTAATTTGAGTAAAGCTACAGTCACAGTGAAGGATTCTGGCTCATTTACACATTAGGAGGATATTACTAACCTTAAGGTATAAATTTTTAAACATCCTTGAGAGACTCTAATGACAAGAACAGAACATTTGAAGTGCATCCATGCCCTCTAATTGTACTTCATGCCTTGCTATAGTATTTTTCACTGAGGCTTTCCAGTGTTTTACTTTTTAAACCTTTGAGTTTCCCTTTGGGAGAAAAATATGAAAATTTCTAGAAAGAATAAGTTAATTATTGCTAAGAATAAGAATAATCCAGGACTACTGAGTTATTTCCTTCCTTCCTTCCTTTTTCTTTCCTTTCTTCCCCTCCCTCTCTTCCTCATTTCTTTTCTCCATTCCTTTCTTTCTACCAAACAAAAACATGCCAAATCCCCTTTGATGCCATTAGTAGTTTAACACACCTGGTACTGAGAAAAGGACCAGTAAGAAAACTAGGCTAACCACCTGCTCTGGTTGGATTTGTTTGATAACTGAGGAGTTTCTAGGAAACTCTTTTTAGCTGTTTCTCCCTTCTAATTTTTATAATCTGATCAGCCATGAACTTGCTGATCTGCCTTTTGTAGCATTTCCTCTGGTTCATACTGCTAACAAGGATCACACAAGCTATTGTTTTATGCCATGTATTCTGACTTTATTTTATGGAAATACATACATTTCCCTCTAATCTCTCTCTCTCTCTCTCTCTCTCTCTCTCTCTCTCTCTCTCTCTCTCTCTCTCTCTCTCCATCCATCTCTCCCTCTCTTTATCTATGTTTTTTTAAAACAACATTCTTTCTTTCTTTCTTTCATCTCCTCCTCAATGAAACTTCACAATCTTTTAGAACTTTGCGTTATAATTATGGTCCTTTGTGCTTTGTGATTATGCTGAAGAGGTGACTTATAGCATGTTCAAAATGGAGATTTTGAAGTATTACAGAGTAAACTATTCTCCTTCAATTTGCTTTTGTCTGTGTTTGATGCCTTTTACTGATCTGTGCCCTCCTTCAGCCTTCCCCAGCCAAGTCCAAATAAAACTAAACTGAATGGTTGAAAGCAAGTCAGGACCTCTCAAAATACATCTGCTAAATTGATGTCACTAATGGGAAAGGAGTCAAATGCCATCAGGGCAATTTACCATCACAAACCCTGATCCTCCTTGAAGGAAATCTCCTAAAATATAGGAAAAAATTCCTTCAGGTGAAAAATGAAGGGATCAGGCTAGGTGACTTCTAAGGCCTCTTCCAGTTCTAATATTCTTTGTAAGATTCTGCTAAATATTAACAATGAAAAAAATATACAATGATTTCACATGGGTCCAGGAGACGATATGTCCATTTCTAAAGTTACTTCTAAATCTCTAGGGTGTCCAGGTAGATGGCAGTCTTTCCTAAATGCCAAATTCAGGTTATGATACAAATTAAAAACACTACAAATATCCCCAGTGAACATTTCAGACTTTTACCAAGGAACCCTAAAAGCCTAAATGCTAGTTACATAGGTTATGAACAAATAACTAGCAGAGATGCTTAACTCTCTAGTATGGCCATTGATACACTTCATACAAATTTCTTTCATGTTTAAGAGCCAGTATTTGTGAATACATTAATGTGATTTTGAAGATCACAATCTTCCTGTAACTTCAGAGATGTGAACTGACTATTCCATGGTCAATCACATGGTGAGTAACTGTCAGTGGTGTTACTTGAATCCAGGTTTTTCTGACTCCAGATCAAGTACTTTATGAACTAAGCTATGTTAGGCAGTCTCTATCTATGGAATATGGGACATAAAAAAAAGCAAGTCTGGAATTTCCACTGGCAACAATGCACTTCTAAATTCTGTTTGTATATTTAGCAGATATCCAGCTGCTATGGTTGGAAGCCCTGAAGACTTTGGTGCAATTTCAAAGAAAATCTATAACAAAATGTTGGGAATGTAAATATGTTTTATCACCCAAATAAGTCTCTGGTAGCTGTTACCTATCAACTCTCAGAATACTCTCTTTTCTTTATCAATGAGTTCAGTGCCTGAGGCAGAGTCATTCTCTCTACCCTAATTACTTGCCCTTCATACTAGGGGACTCCAGCATACATACTGATATTCCCTTACATATCCTAATTTCCAGTTTCTCAATCTATTCAGTTCCTATGACTCACTCCTTCACTCCATCTCAGGCACATAAACATAATTGTATATTCTTCTTTTTCATGTTGAGGGAAATTTTTATTTTTTTAGCTTCTTGGTCTTTATTCATTTGTTTTTTTACTTTTAGTTTACAAGATTCAGTTCCACAATTCCTTGAGTTTCAAATTTTCTCTCTCTCCCTCCCCTCCTTTCCCCATGGCAGCATTCAATCAAGTATAGGATCTGCAAATACTTTCACATTAGGCATTAGTCAGGTTATAAAGAAGGATTGTATCAGATGGAATGAACAATGGAAAAGAGGAAACAAAACCAAACAAGAAAAAGAAAAAGAGCAGGAATTTGCTTCAATCTGGATTCAAACTCCTCAGTTCTTTCTCTGGATGTAGACATCTCTCTCCATCATGAGTCTTTTGGGACTGACTTATAACCCTGTATTGCTGAGAAGAGTCCAATCTATCAAAGGTTGTTGTCACACATACATTCTGTCTGTAATTGTGTACAAATTTCTCCTGGTTCTACTCTTCTCATTCAGCATCAGTTTGTATAAGCCTCCCCAGGTAAATATGCTCATCGTTTCTTATGGCACAATAGTATTCCATTACATGCATATAGCACAACTTGTTCAGCCATTCCCCAATTGATGGGCACCACCTTAATTTCTAATAATTCTTTGCCACCACAAAAAGAGCTGCTATAAATATTTTTGTACACATGGGTCTTCCTCCCACTTTTATGATCTCTTTGGGATATAACACTAGAAGTGGTATTACTGGGTCAAAGGGTCCTTTGGGCATAAGAATTGTATATTCCTGATCAAAGCCATCATCTACAAGTGTTTTACTTCCACATCCATAAACTCTGAAATTCATTTATCTGATCATAATCTTTTATCATTCCACCTTTCGCTCTACCATATATTCCTTTACCTGATTCTTTATATATATATATATATATTTATATATTTATTTATTTATTTATTTATTTTCCTCTCTTCTCAGTCTTAACCTCTTGGTAAATCAGCTCAACTCCATGCCATTCACTAAACTCAAACCCTCTACCCCTTATCCTATTGCTGACCAAGCCTCATCATTACTCAGATTACTCCCACAATCAACCTCCTTCACTTCTATTCATGTGCAGAGAAAATCATGAAACCCTGTGTGGGTCCACTACAAATTGACCTTATATAATCGCATCTAATATATCAACTGCAGCAAGGCAAATCTTTTACACTTACATTTTATTCCTACCTAATGGATTTGCTATCTTGTATATTAAAATGGCTATTCTAAACCTCTAATCCCTACTCAAACCTTCCTCCTTCCACTCTCTCAGATGATGACTGTGTTTCATATTTTAGTGAAAAAATTAAGGCCATTTGTCCAGAGCTCTCTTTTCTTCCCTCTGCTGTATCTCATGTCACCCAGAAGCCTTTTGCCTGCCTCACATGAAGAAGTGACCTCTCTTCTTGCCAAGGCAAACCCTTCTACATGCACAAGTCATTTCATTCCATTCTTTCTTCTCCAGGAGATTGCTTCCTCTGTCATTCCTACTCTTTCACTAATCTCCAATCTCTTTCTGTCTATTGGATGCTTCCCTTGGGCCTACAAATATGTCTATTTCTGACCCATATGTAAAAAACTCAATTGATCTGTCCACCCCAGCTGCTATCATCCTCTTCTCTTTCATGTCTAAAATCCTTGAGAAAGCTATTTGCACTTGGTGTGTCGACCTCCTTTTTTCTCACTCTCTTCTAAACCTTCTGCAATCTGACTTCCCAAAATCATTTGATTGACACTATACTCTGTAAAGTTACCAATGACTTCTTAATTGTCTTCTTAGCCTTCATCTTTCTTGACTTCTATGAAACCTTTGACATTGTCAACCTGGATACTCTCTTCTCTAGGTTTTCATGACATCGTACTCTTCCATTTCTCTGCCCATTTGATCATTTCTCTCTTTCCTTTACTTTATCATCCTCTGGGCCATATCTACTAACTATAAGGTATCTCCCAAAGTACTGCCCTCAGCTCTCTTCTCTTCACCCTCTATGCTATTTCATTAAGTGAATTCATTGGCACTATGGGATCAAATCATTTCTATGCAGGATTTTCACCTCTATTTATTAAACTTCAACTATTCTCCTGAGCTCTCGTCTCATATTACCAATTGCCTAGTGGGCATCTCAAAATGAATGTCTCATAGACATTTCAAACTCAACATGTCCACAACAGATCTTTCCTGGCAAACCTACACCTCTTTTGAACTTCCCAACTATTATTGAGGGCACCACCATCTTCCCAGTCTCCCAGGTTGATAATCTTGAATCCTTACTTGCACTCATCCCACATAGCCAATCTGTTTTCCAAGTATTGTCACTTCTATCTTTATAACATCATTCCACTCACACAGACACTACCTTAATTCATGCCTTCATCAACTCTCACTTGTATTATTTTAATAGCATCAAGTATCTGTCTATTTCAATCCATTCTCCATAGAGCTTTGAAAATGATCTTCCTAAAGCACAGGTCTGATTATATCACCCTCCACTCAATACATCCCACTGGCTCCCTTTACCTCTAAGATTAAATATAAAATTGTCTGGCTTTTAAAGATTTTCCATTAACAACCTAGTCCTTCCCATCTTTCCAGTATTCTACTTTACTTTCCTCTGCATACTTTATAATCCAGTTCCATTAGCCTTCTAAATTTATTTTTTTGGATATAACAATCCATCTCCTAAATCTATACCTTTTTGGTGTCTGTACCCCTTCATGGAATGTTCTTCCTCCTCACCTCAGCATCTTGCCCTCTTTGGAATATTCCAAGACTAAATTCAAATGCCATCTTCTTCAATCCCCCATTTCTCCCTACTTCTAGTGACTTCCTTCTGAGATTACCTTCCATTTAAACCATATACATTTTGTATGTACAAAGTTTTTGCATGTTGTCTCCTCCATTAGAATGTGAGGTCCTTGAGGGCAGGGACTGTTTTTTTTTTTTTAATTATTTGTATCTCCAGCAAAGCACAATGCCTGGCACATGCTAGGTATTTAATAAATGCTTGTAGGTTGATTAATTGATTTTGGAGGCCCTCTAATAAATATCAATTACTGTCATGAGATTAGAATGTACAATAGTAATGAGGTCTCAGAAAGAGGACAGAGAGTAAGGAAATAAGATACCAGAAATTAACTTAAGAGTGTAGCTATTGCTTTTATTAAGTCATTAGAAGGAATATAATAATTGAAGATCAATGATACCTGGATAACAAGTGATAAAGAGATTATTATAAACCTCTCTCAGCCCCTCACCAGTCAACCAACCAGTCAAAAAAAGGCAGTTAACAGGTGGGAAAAATAGGTAGTTGGCCGTGTGAGACAGAAAAATAAAAACTTCAGTTGAATCTGTTCAAAACTGAGAATTTTCTGAAAGCTTATACTACTTAATGTTTCTTTTGGAATCAATTGACAACTATTTGTGTGCAAAATACAGTCTGATTTCCTTACTAGAGGAGAAGGGAGAAGAGCTGGGAAAATCGTTGATACTTTCCTGCTTATCCAAAATAAGGAAGGTTGTTTGGTGTGATGGAAAGACCATGTTTCTGTAGTGAAACAAAGAGAAAGACTCTCAGGAAACTGCTTGAATCAAAACTACTACTAGGAAGTAGAAGAATGGAATTATTTGAAAAAGAGAATTAGAAAAATGCATTGCTATGATCACATCACTGCCATTCTATAGCTAGGGTTATATAATATGTTTCAAGCTTTTCACCGGGATGGTAGGTCAGGAGTGGAGAGAGAAAGACAGTTTCCTTTGTACCACAGAATGATGAAAAAAAGTTTCACTGATTCCATGGAAAGATTAAGGATCTTAGTTTCTGGCCACAGAAAGAAGAGACAGAAAGTGATGGTCAGTGGCTCCCAGCTTAAGAGTATGGAAGACTATAAATTAACAACATGTGAAAAATTAGGAGGTATTTTGCCTCTTTCGGTCAGGTATCTGAAATTTACGTAGAGTTCTGGAGACTACTCAACATCCACAACCAATGGTGATTCATGTGGAGATGAATGACACTGTTGAGAAGAGAAGCATTTCTAAGGATTATAAAGCTCTGGGCAACATACTGAAAACTTTAGGGGCTCAGGTGGCATTTCCATTACTGTTACAGATTAAACGTTAACTAAATAAGTGAAAGGAGGATATGGGAAGTGAACAGCTGGCTAAGAAGATGATATAAATTTATGGAATTTAGTTTGCTGTACCATGGTTTAAGGCACAGTAATGATGGGCTCTTGGTCTGTGATGGAATATATAAATAGCTATAATACAAGGAGAAGTGTGATATGTGCAAAGGAGAGTTCTAGGGGAAGTGCTAAGAAATTCGAAAAAGGAGAGAGCAGTTTTAATGAAGAGGAGTAATTAGGAGAGAAAGGCAGAGGGAATGACAAATGAAGGAAGGGACTTTGACAAATGCAAATGGGGTGGTTTGTGAGGCAATGAAAGAGAGGGGGCTCCATTCCAGATGGGGGCATGACATAAGAGAAATCATGGAGATGGGAGAAAGCAGACGAACAGGGAACAGAAAACAAACAGACTTGTCTGGTGCACAAATCATATCAAGGGGAATATTCTGAAATAATTATGGACAGATAGGTTGGAGTCAGATTGTTGAAGGTCTTTAATGTTAGAGAATTGGAATTTTGTACTTATTTTATTGTGACTGAAGATACACTGCAGGTTTTTGAGTAAAAGAGTGATGTGATCATGGCAATATATTAATAATAAATAATAGTAATGGATATCTACATAGCAGTGTACATGACCTCATTGCACTCAAAACAGGAGGGATGAAAGGGACTTCTGATACCATGTAGTCCAACCATTTCATTTTACAGATGAGGAAACTGAGGCATGGTGAGGGTTAAGTGAATCACCTAAGTTCTCAGAGGAAGAATTTGAGTCTAAGTCCTTTGACAGTAAAAATAGTACTATTTCTCCTATCTCACATTACCTCCTGGTATAATCTCCACTGGAGAGATGAGGGTATTGAGGCTCAAAGAGGTTATATGACTTGTTCCAGGGGTTCATACAACTAGTAAATATCTGAAATCTGGTTCAGATCCATGTTTTCCAGATACTTATCCAGTACTCTGTTTATTTTATCATGCTATATCTCCAAATTACTTGGGAAGAAGGTGTATAGAGAGGCAGGCAAAAAGAGCATTTGCAAGGATACAACAACAATCTAGGTAAGAAACAAGAAGGCCCAAACGAAGATATCGAGGGAAGGAAGAGAAAGACAAGAGCAAATGTGAGAAATGTAGAGATAGAAACAAGGACTTTTGGCAACTTGGTTGTGTGGGGTTAAGGAGAGATAAGTGTTATTGATTACTTGATGAGAAGATGATGGTCCCATCAGATTAGCTAGTATGATAGAAAAGAAAATGACAATTGTTGGCCAGGATGTGAAAGAATTGGGACACTAATGCACTGATGTAGTTCTGATCTGGTTCAAACATTCCAGAGTACAATTTGGAACTATGGCCAAAGGGTTATAAAACTGTACATACCTTTTGACACAGAAATATCACTTCCCAGTCTAGATTCTAAAGAGATCAAAGGAAAAGGAAAAGGACCTATATGTACAAAAGTATTTAAAGAAGCTCTTTTGTGGTGGCAAAGACTTGGAAATTGAGGGAATACTCATCAGATGGGAAATGGCTGAACAATTTGTGGTATATGATTGTGATGATGTTACTATTGTGCTATGAGAAATGATGAGTAGAAAAACCTGGGAAGACTTATATGAAGTAATGCAAAGTGAAGTGAGCTCATCCAGGAGAACATTGCGCACAGTAACAGCTGTATTGTAACACTGATCAAGTGTGAAAAACTTAGCTACTTTGATCAAGACAATGACCCAAGATATTTCTAAGGGATTTAGGATGTAAAATACTTTCTGTCTCCAAAGAGATAACTGAGGAAGAGTGAGTAGAGATTAAAGTATATTTTCTTCACTTTATTTTTCTTGCATTTTTTGTAACATGACTAATACAGAAATATATAAAAATATATATATTATCATTTCACATATATAGATAATATCACATTGCTTACCTTCCCAATGGGTGGGGGAGAGGTGTGAAGGAGTAAGAGAATTTGGAACTTGAAATAAAAGAACATTAAAAATTAATAATAAATTGATTAAAGAAACAAATATAGTGAAGTTAGGAAGAAGGAACATTTAGGGGATGTTAATCATTTTAAAAAAGACATATTTTTTAAAAGACATAAAATATCGAGGTAGATATCCTAAAATTAGAAAAAAGAACTGGGAAGAAGATGGATTTGAGAGTCTTTGCCTAGACTTGATAATTAAAGTAAGACAATTATTAAGATAACCATAGGAGATAATTCATAGAAGAGGTAGCAGAACAGAAACTTTGGAAATACCCACATTTAAGGGATGATGAGCTAGCAAAAGAGATATCCTTTACCTCGACATCATAAATAAAACCTGGATAACAGTAGCTATTAAATAGGTCAAGCTGCTCAGAGAAATTCATAAAGATGCTAAGGTTATTCCATGATGTTATGGTTAGTCATGGTAGGAGTGAGTATGAATAATTTTTTCTCCATCACTGATACCGGTTTGAATCTAAATTGATTCCATTTGGTCCTTTTCTACTTACCTTGCTATCCTTTTTTCTTCTTTCTGAAAACTGTGAGAGGCAAAAATGCCTTAAAAATTCTAGATAGTTCTTTAGGAAACTTAAGAGACTGAAATTTACTTTAGAGTATTTTGCAGGGATTTTCTCTTTGCTAACAGAATCTGCTCTGAAAATTCATATGAAAGAGATATGTAAGAGTATGCAATAGATTTGATTTTTAAGAGCCAGAACATTGTTAGGGACTAATAGTAATCACAAAGGAGACTAAGGTCATACATCAACTGCATGAGGGAAATCCTCTAACCAACCACAATTTTTCATTAGCAATGTATATTTGCACGTAATCACTGAATTCTGCTTCATACTGCAATTTATAGCAATGACGCAGAGAAAAAAAATCAATATATCCAGTGTGTCCTTTGGGATCCTGGTAGTCAGGGAATAATAGTTTCATTAGTATCATTTTTGATGTCAGAAAAATATGAATGGGTATTTCCACTGTAATTTGTTTAGCTCAGAGATTTGTATCCCTTTCCTGTCACTCACCTCTCCCCACCCTATCCTACTCCACTCCAGAGATCTGTCAGGCAGATACAACATGGATCAACTATAGTCATCAGTCTGGGTTGGGTATAATAGGAATTTATTCCCCAGACTCTGAGTTCAAGACCTTTTTTTTTTTCTTTTCAAATCTTCAAGTCATCCTTTAAAAACAAAGAGGTTTTGAGGGGCCATCTGGTGTACTCTCTCCATCTTCCAATTTAGTGTAAGACACGCTGGGAAATATTCAACAAGGATACAGTAAATCACTAAGCATCTATTAGGTGCCTACTATGTGCCAAGGGCTTTATCAAATGCTGGGGAATGTAAAATAAAAGAGAGTTAATCTCTTTCCTTGAGGAACAATGTATTTCCTTAAGGGACTCACATTCTATTGAAAACTCATGGGCCAGCAAAGGGTCATAGAATCTCATAACTGAAACAGACCTCAGAGGCCGTCTGGTTCATCCCACAGCTGAACAAGAATCCCATGTACAAACATATTTGACAAATGAAACTCTGAATGCAGAATTCTAGTGAAGGGAAGCCTACTACCCTTTTAGACTGCCATGATACCTGGCGATCTGCTAAGATGTCTTTCCCTAAAGTCATCTCTTCCATCCAATTTTTTTCTTTCTGTTCTCTGTGGTCAAGCAGAACAAATCTAGTCCCTCTTTGATGTGACAAGCCTTCAAATATCTGAAAAGAGTTATCACCTCTTCTCTAGACACATCTTCATTTCTCTGTTAAATCATCATACAGGATGATCTTGATCTCTTTCTAGTTAATAACCGCTTTCCTTAACTGTGGTGCCCAGAGTGGCTGTAATTCTCTAGATGTAATCTGACCAGGGCAGAGTACAATAATGGGGATTGTGGTAGGGGGATCATCTTCCTAGTGTTTAGAACATTTGTGTTTAGTGCATTTGAGTGTGTCCTAAAATGGAATCCACTTTCTTGACAGCCATATCTTCTGGAGTATTTGCATATTCTTGGCTGGTCGGCTGTTACTTTCTTAATTTCTGAAAAAGGATCCATAATTTTGATTATGATCAATACAGTTCAAATTACTTTACAATTCACTATTTTGGGTTGTGTAAGAAGCAGTCAGCCTGGTATGAGAAAGCTTTACTTTGCTACTGATGCTGTAATTTTACCATCTCCCAATATCCTTCTCTCTACTCCCCGATAACCCTGGGGTAATAATTAGAAATGGAAAATGGTGACTCAGATTTCCACTCCAAACACTGGCACACAGTCTCTTAATACTAGCAAAATTACTTTACTAATGAAATAGCAAGTTGTTACTCCAGTAATTCCTGTATTGGCTCACATTCTACTTTTTATCTCATCTGAGCTTCCTTTCCACATGAACTTAGATCTTTTACAAATGACTTCTTGCAAATAAGTTTCATAATTAATTTTGAACTTAAGCCAAATTTCAAGAATGCTTTCTTCTTTCCATTACATCCCGAGCAGCATTTTAGCCTTCTGTTCTTTACTGATTTCCTCTTATTTATTTGTATTCTTTTACATCTCCTTAACTATTAAAAGCTTTTTTAATTAAATAATATCTCTCATTTCTTTTTTTTGTTTTGTTTTGTTTTGTTTAATGTCCATTTCTTTTTTCCCTTCACATCAAGTGGCTTAAACAAAGCAGGTACTGAATAAATGTTTGTTGAATTGAACTGAATTCTCTTCAATAAACTTTCATCCTAAATTCCTTTTTTTATATCCAGCACATCATAGACCATCAGGTATCACATCATATGCCAAAATATCCACTTGCATATTGAATTGTACATTGTTATATAGACTTTCATAACCTCTCCACTGCACTATTGTAATAGACTCTGATTTAGTTTCTTCTGTCTCTAGTTTCTATCCTGTTCAACCCATCCTCCATGTGGCTGCCAAAGTGGCATTTCTAAAACCTGTGTCTGATGATTTCACACCCCTACTCAAGAAGCTCCAATGGTTCCCTAGTGATTCTTAAGCTCTTTTTGTGCCATGTATTCCTTTGGCAATCTGGTGAAATCTAAGGACCACTTCTTAGAATAACATCTTTAAATGCATAAAATAAAATGTGTAGAATGGAAAAAGAAACCAATTATGCTGAAATACAGTTTTAAAGTATTAAAAAATAAATTCGTGGTCTCCAGGTTAAGAATTTCTTCTCTAGGATGAATACAAACTCTTCTGTTTCTCATTTAAAGACCTTCACAATCTCTTTCCAGTTAACATAACTGGTTTTATTATGTGCTGCTTTCCTTCATATACTGTATGGATCTTGCTGAACTTTTCTACTTATTGTTTTACACATATAACATTCAATCTCCTAATAACTTTGTAAGGATCCTCTCCTATGCCTGGGATGTATTCTTTCTTCACCTATGCCTCTTATAATCTTTAGATTCCTTCAAGTTTCAGTTCAAGTGCCACTGTTTATGTGAGGTCTTCCTCACCCCCCCCCCCTCAAAAAAAAAAAACCCAACAAATCAAAACAAAACAAAACCCAAATTATTTTGTATATAGTTTATATTGATTTATCTATAATATGTGTTGAGTTTCCTACCATTCATTCCTAAATAGAAGATAGATTCCTGGAGGGCAGGGATTGTTTCATTTTTGTATCCCCAGGGCTAACACTGTGCTTTATACATAATGGGGGAAAAGAAATACCTTTTGAATTAGAGAATTGGAATGAATTGTTTATAAATGATTAAACAGTACTATAAAAACAAAATATATAAACTTGAAATATAAGTGGAGAGCAAAGGAAAATAGCAATATTTATAAGAACATTCTTATTAAAAAATCCATATTTTTTTCCTATGTTGTCTAGGTCTCTTAGCACAGGTTTTCTTAAAAGTTTCCTCCTGTTTTTAGGGTTCAGTTTTAGAAAAAATAAATTTATATTATACTGCCTAAGGAAACATTCTTACCTAGAAATTGTATATGCAGGAAAAACTCTTACATTTTTAATTAGGTTGGTCAGAATTTATCATTAAATCAATAAATATTTATTATTTTGTGTCAATCATTATGCTGGGTGCTAGGGATAAAAATATAAATAAAGTCTACTCACAAGTAGCTTATAGTCTAATGAGGAAACAAGTATACATAAATATAATATATAATATATACACATATGGACATACCTGTTCATATATATGGGCACGCATGTGTATATATACACATATGTGCAGAATCAATAAAAATAGAACAAATACAAATAAATACAAGGGTGAGAGTATTAACTTCTCTGTTCAATGCATCCAGAAACTCTGGAAGGCCCTGGAGTTAAGACACACAGAACTTAAAAATTATTTTTATTCCAGATTCTCTATATGAATGCAGTTGATGATAACTGTGGAATGTAAGGACACACAGAAGGAGGCCAGGCCAAGTAGCAATGGAAACCTGAGGAACTATACACAGAAGAGCCTCTAAGGTTTTTTAGTCTCACCAAAGCTCCTCCTGACACTCAGTATTCCAAAGAAGAGGCACTATTGGGTAAAGGAAAAATTTGGATTCAGAGTGCCTGGATTAGAAATCTGACTCTGTTGGTTTAAAGTTAAGCAACTCCGGGCCTGTTTCTTCATCAGTTCAATAAAGTATTTGGACTTACTGCTCCCTAACATCTCTTCTATCTCTAAATCATGGATTGAAAGACTTATATAGAGATGCAGTCAAGGAAATATATTTTGTTTTGTTCATTTGCATTGATACTTACTCACAAAGTTAAGATTCTAGCCCCTAACAGATCCTCATACTCTATCCTTTTATGAAGGTAAAAGGTCCACCCGTCATGAAAGCATTATGCTGCCATTACTTGGCCATAATTTCAGTGGGGAAGTCATCTGACCTTGCAGAGCATGAATCAAATAGACTGGGGTTAGGTAGAAGTAGAAATATTACCCTTGAGGAGGCAGTCAAGACGGCAGAGTAGAAACAGTATTTCTGTGTGGCTCTGGCTCCTACCTCCTCTAATTCATATAAAAGGTGACTCTGAACAAACTTTGGAGCTACAGAACCCACAAAATGACACAGAGAAGCTAACCTCTTGCTGAGGACAGCCTGGCAGGCTGGCAGGAATTGGCCAGCACAGGACTCTGGGAGCCGACCCCAGCCCTGATAGAGTTGGAAGTTTTAGCCTCAGGGCAGGCCTGACCAGCTGCCAGCTGGAGAGACTTCAGATCATCAGCAGTAATAGATAATAATAGTGGCAGTTTCCAGAATTATAAACCCATAAATGCCAAAGACAAAGGGAGAGGTCAGTGCAGTGTGGACTTTGGGATCCTGTAGTTTGGGAGAGAGGTTGGCCTTTGCCGCTAGAGTGAGAAGCCGATGAGGTGCAGAGCCCATACAGCCACAGCCATGTGGCAGCTTCAACTCCTGGACTGCAGATTGTAGGGGGACCAAGCAACCAGTCTGAGGGGATAATAGCTCTTGCTTTAACCTGCTTGGATCTGGACTGCAGTTTAGGGTGGAGGCCCTTGGGTGTGTGACCAGCTTGCCAGAGTGTGTGGAGGCTTCAGAGGGGGCACCCAACTAATACCTTCAACAGTTGAGAAAATGTCAGCATTTGGGAAGGAGCTCCCCTGTTTGGTACAGAGTCCTCCTGTTGGCAAAAAGTCCAAAACTCAACTAATTGAGTGGCAACATGAGAAGGCAAAGGAAGCAAAGCAAACAGAGCAACCCAACTTTATACTCCTATTTTGGGGACAAAAAGGAACAAAGCATGGAACAAGAAGAAGACAGCAAAGTCAGAACTACTGCACCAAAAGCTTCCAAGAAAAATATGAGTTGGTTACAGGCCATAGAGGAGCTTAAGAAGTATTTTGGAAACCAAATTTTGGAAAACCAAATAAGAGAAGTGGAGGAAAAATTGGGAAGAGAAATGAGAATGATGCAAGAAAATTATGAAATGAGAGTCAACAACCTGACTGAAGAAAATGACACCTTAAAAAATAGACTAACTCAAATGGCAAAAGAGCCTCAAAAAGGCAATGTGGAGAAGAATGCCTTAAAAAGCTGAATTTGCCAGATGGAATAAGAATCTCAAAAGCTCACTGAAGAGAATCATTCCTTCAGAATTAGATTGGAGCAAATGGAATCTAGTGACTTTATGAGAAATCAAGATGCTATTAAACAGATCCAAACAAATGAAAAAATAGAAGGCAATGTGAAATATCTCATTGGAAAAACCACTGACCTGGAAAATAGATCCAGGAGAGATAATTTAAAAGTTGTTGGACTACCTAAAACCATGATCAAAAAAAAGAACATAGAAATCATCCTTCAAGAAATTCTCAAGGAAAATTGCCCTCCTGTTTTAGAACCAGAGGGCAAAATAAAGATTGAAAGAATCCACCAATCACCTCCTGAAAAAATATCCCCAAAAGAAAACTCCCAGGAATATTATAGCCAGTTTTTGGAATTCCCAGATCAAGGGGAAAATATTACAAGCAGCCAGGAAGAAACAATTTGAATATTATGGAAACACAATCAGGATAACTCAGGATCTGACAACTTCTACACTGAGGGATTGAAGGGCTTGGAACATGATATTCCTCATGTCAAAGGAGCTGGGATTAAAACCAAGAATCACCTACCCAGCAAAACTAAGTATCATGTTTCAGGGGAAAATATCGTCATTCAATGGAATAGAGGACATTCTTTTTTTTTAAATTTTTTTAAATTATTTTTTTTATTTAAACAAATGCTTTATTAACTTCTGTTTTACATCATTCATTTCTGCCAGATTTTGAGTTACAATCATTTTCCCCCCATTATTCCCCTACCCAACCTCCCAGAACAGTAGTCCCACAAGATATCGCTTCCTCCAATCTGCTCTCTCCCATACCTTCTCCCATACCCCCATCGACTTTTCCATTAGAGGAAGGTGAATCTTTGTGTCCCAATGCCTGCACATCTTATCTCCCTATTACAAGCAAAAGAGTATTAATAATAGTATTTATATATATTTGAAACATTTAATGTTACAACCTTGAATTTCAGATCCATTTCCTTCCTCCCTTGTCACCCATTCCTTCTTGGGAGATAAGTAATTTAGAATATGTTGTACATGTCTAGCTATGCAAAACATTATCATAGTGGATATATTGTACAAGGCTGCTTATAATTCCCTCCTACTCATCCCACCCCCCACCTGGTCCATTCCCTACATGATCCTGTCCCTCTTCTATAGTGGGTACTTCCAACCTCCCCTCCCCCCAAGGATGCCCTCCCATCCATCATCCCTCCTCTCATCCCCCTCCCCCCTATTCTGCTGCAGGTTGAGATATCCCATTTAGTATGTATGTCATTCTCTCCCTGAACCAAATTCAATGAGAATGTGGATTTGCCTTTTTTTTCCCTTCCTATTCTCCCCCTCCCTTGCAACCACTTCCCCTTGCTTCTTCTACATGAGATAGTTTACCCTACCCTGTATTTCCCCATCTCCTCTTGCCACTTTCCTCTCTCACCTCATAATTTCATCCCTTGAGTATTCTCCCTTCCCAACAAATTCAACCTATACCCTCTATCCATATATAACTGTAACCATATACACACACATTCACATATATATTCATATGACCACACCCCCTTCTTCCATTATTTTCATAGTGAGAAAGATATCATCAGTCACAGTTATTGCTTTTCCATATAGGAATGTAAATAGTTCAACTTTGATAAGTTCCTTTTGATTTCTTTTCCTGATTACCTTCTCAGGCATCTCTTCCTTCTTGTGTCTGGATGTCAAATTTTCTATTCAATTCTGGTTTTTTCCACAAGAATGCTTGAAAGTCCTCTATTCCACTGAATGACCATATTTTTCCCTGAAACAAAATACTCAGTTTTGCTGGGTAGGTGACCCTTGGGTTCATTCCCAGCTCTTTTGCCCTCTGGAATATCATATTCCATGCCCTTCAATCTCTCAGTGTAGAAGCTGCCAGGTCCTGTGCTATTCTGATTGTGTTTCCACAATATTGAAATTGTTTCTTCCTGGCTGCTTGTAGTATTTTCTCTTTGATCTGGGGATTCTGGAACCTGGCTATAATATTCCTGGGAGTTTTCTTTTTGGGATCTTTTTCAGAAGGTGATCTGTGGATTCTTTCAACCTCTATTTTGCCCTCTGGATCTAAAACATCAGGGCAGTTTTCCTTGAGAATTTCTTGAAGGGTGATTTCTAGGTTCTTTCCTTGATCATGGCTTTCAGGTAGTCCAATAATTTTAAATTGTCTCTCCTGGATCTATTCTCCAGGTCAGTGGTTTTTCCCATGAGACATTTCACATTGCCTTCTAATCTTTCGTTTGTTTGGATCTGCTTAACAGCATCTTGATTTCTCATAAAGTCACTAGCTTCCATTTGCTCCAGTCTAACTCTGAAGGAATGAATCTCCTCAGTGAACTTTTGAGATTCTTTTGCCATCTGGCAAATTCGACTTTTTAAGGCATTCTTCTCCTCATTGCCCTTTTGGGCCTCCTTTGCCATTCGAGCTAGTCTATTTTTTAAGGTGTTGTTTTCCTCAGTCAGGCTGTTGACCCTCATTTCATACTTTTCCTGCATCCTTCTCATTTCTCTTTCCTCTTTCCAATTTTTCCTCCACTGCTCTTATTTGATTTTTAAAGTCCTTCTTAAGGTCCTCTATGGCCTGCAACCCGCTCATGTTTTCCCTGGGGCTTTTGGAGCAGGACTTCTGACCTCACAGTCCTTTTCCCGCTCTATGCCCCAAAAATAGAAGTCTAGAGTTGCATTTTTCTGTTTCCTTTGCCTTGGCATGTTGCCACTGAATTACTTGACTTTTGGGCTTGTTGCCACACTATGGCTTTAAGGCCAGATAGAGGAATTTTCGTCCCGAACGTGTGGGGGGCAACTTCCGTTTCTGGCAAGTTGTAAACCCACCCACAACTTCCACCCTAGATCACAATCCAGATCCAGGGAGGTTAAAGCAAGAGCGATTACCCCCCCAAGACTGATCGCTGGATCTCCCCACGATTTGTAGGCTGGGAGCCTGAGCCGCCTCTGAAAACTACAAAATGGTGCGTCTCCTCAGTGGCTTCTAGCCCCCAGGGGAGGGAGCTGACTCATTCCCCAAATACAGGTCCCAAAGTCCATAGGACACTAACCTCTTACTTTGTCCTAGGCATGTCTATGTTGATAATTCTGGAGTCACCACAGCTCCTGGTGTTCTGGGGTTCCTCCAGCCGGCTGCTGGCCCTGCTGCCCTGGGGCTAAAACCTCAGCTCAAGTGGACCTGGGCTCGGCTCTGCTCCTGCGCTCTGAGCTCTTCGCTCTGCACGCTGCCAGGTCCCAGACCTCTGCGCTGGTCCTCCCTGCAGGGCTGCTGGGCTGTCCTCAGTGGGAGGTTAGCTTCTCTGTGTCGTCCTGTGGGTGCTGGGGCTCCAGAAGTTGTTCAGAGTCCCCTTTTACATAGTTTGGGGGGAATCTGGGGGCAGAGAGGCTTGGATGATCTGTTTCTACTCCGCCATCTTGGCTCCACCCCGAATAGAGAACTTTCAAGCATTCTTGATGAAAAAAACCAGACTTGAATAGAAAATTTGACATTTAGATACAAGAAGCAAGAGAAGCATGAGAAGGTGAACAGAGAAAAGGAATCATAAGAAACTTATCAAAGTTGAACTATTTACATTCCTACATGGAAAAATGATAATTGTAACTGATGAAACTTTCCTCTGTATGAGAATAGTTGAAGGGAATAGAAATGTATGTATATGTATATACACACATACATATATGTCTATATAGGAGGGTATATGGGTGTATGAATACATATGTGAATGTGTGTATATATGTGTACAGGTATACATAGACAGAGGGAACAGGACCAACTTAATAGGAAGGGATGATACTTAAAAGGTGAAATTGAGAGGTGAGAGAGGAATATAATGAGAGGAGATGGGGAGAGACAGAATGGGGTAAACTATCTCATATAGAAGAGGCAAGGGAAAATGGTTACAATGGAGGGAAAGAACATGAAGGCAAAAGGGAATGGGTTAACTTTATTCTCATTGAATTTGGCTTAGAGAGGGAATGACATACATACTAAATAGGGTATCACCCTACAGGAGAGTAGGGGGGAAGGGGATGAAAGGGGTATGAAGGAAGGGAGGGCAGGCTTGGGGGGAGGGAAGTTGGAAGCACCCACTTTTGAAAAGGGACAGGATCAAAGTAGAGAATAGAACAAGTGCGAGGTGGGATAGGAGGGAGGGAAATATAGTCAGTCTTTTACAATATATCCACTATGGTAATGTTTTGCATAGGTACGCATGTACAACCTATATTGAATTGCTTATCTTCCCAGTAAGGGTGGGTGACAAGGAAGGAAGGGAAAGAATCTGCAATTCAAAGTTTTAAAATCAAATGTTTAAATATATACACTATTATTAATATTATTTTACATGTAACTGGGAAATAAGATATATAGGCACTGGGTCATAGAGATCCACCATGCCCTACTGGAAAGTCAGAGGGGGTATGGGAAAAGATGCTGGAGAGAGCAGATTGGAGGAGGGGATATCCAGTGGGGTCACTATTTTGGGGTGGTGGGTAGGGGGAAAATGGGGAGAAAATTTGTAACTCAAAATCTTGGGGAAATGAATTATGTAAACTAGCAATTAATAAAGCATTGGAAAAGAAAAAAAGAAACACTACCCTTTTTTTCTTTCTTCAGTTTGTAGGCCTTTCCTTCCTTAGTCTTAAGAGCTTTATTCCTATCCTTCCTCAAGCTACTCATGATTTCATATTTCTGTTTAGCAAGTTTGTAAGTTTCTCTGTCAGTCCTCTTTCTTCTGAAGCCTTAAACTCTACTCCATAATATTCTACCCAATAATATATCTCAAGCCACATTGGTGTTAAAGAGGTGCCTTTCATTTCTCACCACCCACGCACATATCTCATTTCAGTTTTAACAAGCCTTTCCTTGTGATTTTTTTTACCTAAATTGTATTCCTTAATTGCAGACCTGACCATCTCATTCCTCTACTCAATCAACTCTAGTGACTTCCCTTTGCTACTAGAATCAAATATAAAATCCTCTGTTTAACTTTTAAAAGTCTATAGACTATACAATCTGAACCCAATTTGTCTTTACAGTCTTTTGAACATTACTCGTCCTATTGCAATCTAGCCAAACTGACATTCTTTCTGCCCCTCTATAGGGGCGGTGAGGTGGTTTAGGGGCAGGTGGGTGGTGCAGTGGGCAGAGAGCTGCCTCAAGTTAGGAAGTGAGTTCAACTCCAGACTCAGACACTAACTGTGTCACCTTGGGCAAATCACTTAACCTTTGTTTGTCTCAGCTTCCTCAACTATAAAATGGAAGTACTAACACCACCTACCTCACAGAATTGTTGTGAGGTTCAAATGAGATCATATTTGTAAACATAGCATAGAGCCTCCTGGCATGTAATAGGCACTATGTAATTGCATATTCACTTTCCTCCTAACTCTGCATAGAATCTCTCTCTTCCTTCAAAATATGGCCCAACCACCACCTTCTTCTACATGAACCCCAACTGCTACTACCTTCATTCTAAAACGACCTTGTATTTAACCATTTTGTATGTATTGGTATTTATTCTCATTGAAATTACTCTGCATAGACTCATAAATATTTTTCTTATCTCCTCTGTGAGAATGTCAGCTCCTCACCTCTGGGAATTGCTGCATTCTTTGCATTTGTATCCCTATTACCTAGCAACATGTCTAGCACATACCAGGCACCTAGCAAATACTTATTGGTTGATTGATTCATGTGATTCCACCTACAAACCTCTCCTGTGGCATAATCCCGGTGTACCATCTGCATGAGATTATGATTTAAAACATCATATGAACAATTTAAGATGTGGCCCATGGAGAGGCTGCTTGAATTCCAAGGTTTCCTAAAGGTTAGTTGGACTGCTTGCTGAATCCAGTTCCTAGCATAATTGCTGACTCCTGTCTCCTAATCAGAATGTTATGGTTTCCTATATAGAATATTCATGACAATAGAAGTTTATACAGCTATTCACTGATATATAAAAGCCTGGCATTCTTTAATTTCCCCACGATTATCCCAACATTTATTACTGGCCCATGAATCCATCTTTTCTATGCTCACCCTAATTTCCTTCCCTATCCTATACATCTCCCAAACTTTTCTTACATCTCCAAAGCTTCCCTAATTACCTGTTCCCCTCTAATGAATAATTTATCTCCAGTTACAATGAATTGTTTTCTGCTCAAGGATTTTGTGTATCCTTGGCTGCAACTGATTTATTTGTATACGTAACTCAAAAAAAGTTCATCATATATCTCTGTTAGAGTTGACATAGGTTTATCTCTATGGAATTGGATTTTGAATTACTACATGGTAGTTTCCGTTGGCTCTAATTCCAAGTATTAATGTTGTGATGTCCACTGCTGAGTGCCCTAACAATCTTGTGTGGTGTGTCAGAGTGGATGTTCATGTGTCAGTCTGTATCTGCCTCAGTGTGTCTATCACATCTTTGCCCTCTTCTGTTACTTCAACCTTCAAAGGGTCCCATTCTCTACTGGGGCTGATTTTTGCTCATTCCTTTAATAAGATTCATAGGTATTTAGAACTGGGATGGGACCCCAGAGATTATCCACTTCAATCCCCTTATTTCACAGATGAAGAAAACTAAAACCCAGAGAAGTTGTGACTTGTTTGAGTTACACCAGTTATATAAAAGAGGCTGCATGTGAATTCTTTTTCTCTTAAAATGAGTCCTAGAGGCAATGAGGAAGACAGAACTCTGGGCCTGGAGTCTGGAAGACCCAAAATCAAATCTGGCCTCAGATACTTAGAAGCTCTGTGACCTTGGGAAAGTCACTTAACCTCTGTCTGCCTTAGTTTTTTTCATCTGTAAAATGGGGATAATAATAATAGCACATATCTCCCAGGGTTTTTGTGAGGATAAAATGAGATTAAAATATATAAAGCACTTTGATAAATTTAAAGAGTTGTACAAATGGCAGCAACAATAATTATAAAAACAAAAACAACAATAAAATTAGGGCTTTTTTCTCTACTCCTCTTTCCTGAGGCTAGTCTCTTTCACTTCTCCTTATTTCATTTGCTGAAAAGGATACTTTACTTTCAACCTTCTATCTGGAAACTTCTTACCGTTACCTACCTTTTAGCTCTCTCCTCCTACCTTTTTCATCTCCTTTCAAACAACCCCATGCAATTGTTTCACTTTACCTTCTTCCTCACTTAAGGTTTACCAGGTTAAGTATTTAGCTCCACACCTCTATTCTGGAGATAGATTCAACTGTAAGAGTCAAGCTAGGGACTTGTCCAGGAATCATATTCTCAGATTCTTGGCCTCTTCTCGTCAGGGTCCTCAGAAATTCTTAACTGGGGCCTCTCAGATAATAGAACTCAACTTCTAGTGTTAATTTGGGCAAAATTGGACTGATCCAAAGACAATGGACATGTCCATGCTAGAGAAGCAAAGCCTAGAACTATGAAATGGCAAATGGTTTAAGGAGGCTTATCATTAAAGTACTGAAACTCCCCTCAGTCACCAGGAGAGACTCTATGCATTTTACACCAGATACACTTGAACAGCTGGACTTAATCCAGCTATCTTGACAGCCATCAAATAGAACCAAGGCAAGCTGAGCTGACAAAGCAAGTGGTATACAGACCCCTTGGAGCATAATTTCAAGCAAAATGGCCCAGGTGTAAAACGCTGGGGAACAATAACAACAGACAGCTTAACCTAGAGGGCATATATCTGAGACAAGGTGACTGTTTTAGCCCAAGTGACATGGAAGACCTTGATGTAAAAAGGAAAACCGACAAACAGCAACACAATTAGACACAGCTCCCAGGAAATGACAGTTGATGTTCAGTCACTTGTTCCCCCACATCTGGACTAGTTTTTTATTCCCCTCACCTCTTCACCTGCTGAAGTCATTCCATTTCCCTAAGGCACAATTCAGGTGCCAAACCCTTCAGAAAGCCAAATTGGACCCCATCTGGTGAAAATGATCAACTTTCTCTTAGTCTTTCCCTGAATCTCTCAGTTGCATTTACCTCACTCTCCCACATATTTGCTTCGAATACTTATCACTCCATTTTTTACCCTCTTACCTTTAGGCCTATAAAGCAGTATGGCATCTATATATCTGCTATCTAACAAAATAGCATCTGTTTAACAGAAGGCTGTTTAATTGAGTCAAAGAGTAATAATATATTCAGAGTGAAAGGACCACAATTATTTAATAATTGTTTAATAACAAGAATAACTCATAGAAATGTTTTGTGTGGTATAATATACTTTCCTTTCAACAACCTTGTGAGAGGCAGTACAAGTATTATTATCCCTATTTATTTTATCCATCTTAAATATGTATATGTTACATAACCTCATCTGAGTTCTATTGATTGATAATTTTTCCTACCTTACTGCCTCCTATCTCATTCTTCATTCTCCACATTAACTGTTCAAAATCTTCTCTTCTCTGCTCTATTTTCCAATTCCATTTTCACATGTTTTCAGTCCACCCGCTTCATCTCTTCTTTTGATAAATTGTTGCTTTTGTTTTTGTTGTGTTTGTCCTTCATTCTTGAAGCGGACTATGACATCAGGGAATGATGACTTGCGCATGACTTGCATCTGGGTCCAGTGGCCTGATATTCATCAGGATGACTGGAGATGTCCCAGGATGCAGTGGCCCTGCGTCCCTGGCCCTTTTAAGCTAAGGTCTTTTCAGGTTATTGCTTTTGAGAAGTATAATCCAGTTGAATACCACCATTGCTACTGGGAAGGGAAAATAATCACCTATGTCATATGATGATGATGGTGATGATGATGGTGGTGATGGTGGTGGTGATGGTGGTGATGATGATGATGGTGTGCTGGACATTGTACTGAGTGCTTTTGTGAATGCTCTTTCATCTGATCCTCACAACAACCCTCTGATGTAGTTGCTGTTATTTCCCCCATTTTACAGTTTAAGAAACTGAAGCAAATAGAAATTAAGCTAATTGCTCTGGATCACCCAACTAATGTCTGGGACTGGATTTGAACTCAGGTCTTCCTAGGTCCAGGTAGCACTCTATCCACTGCACCATCACATGCCTACTAGTAAGAATTATCAATCAATTCCCATATTGTTTCACTCTCCATCCCTGTGGCTTCTCCTACTAAAACAACTCTTTCTGGTTGGTCACCAGTCCTCTTTATGTATTGTTTCTCCATTCAAGGGCAGAGATTGTCTTGCTTTGTAACTCTCAGTGGTGTTTGGCACATAGTAAATGCTGAGTAAATCTTTCATTTATTCATTCCACAATTACCACTTCTTTTTCTTCCCTTTGATCATAGGAGAAGAGGTAATCTACTTTTCACTAAGGCTAATCTGTGCCTTAGTAACCAATGGGGTTAATTGTCTTGCCCATGATCATGCAATGGGCAAATACCAGAATTGGAAATGAAACCCAGTTCTCTGGACTGCAAGTCCAGCACACTCTTAGTCAAGTCAGATCCTGTTAATTTGGGATATCGGCATTATATATAGCATACAATTGTGGAAACAAATATTGTGGTATATATATATATGTGTGTGTGTGTGTGTGTGTGTGTGTGTGTGTGTGTGTATGTATGTTGATATAATGAGTGAATTTTTCATCCTCAGTGGTAATAGGATAAAGAGAAGGATTTTGATTTGTGATTTCATTGACATGAGAAACTCCATCTAACAATGTGGGTCAGCCATTTCTCTGCAATGTATAACCAGAGAGTGACCCATAGGAGTTTAAATGACTTCCCTAGGGTAACATAATCAATATATGTCAGAGGTAGGATTAGAACCCATGTCTTTCTTGCTTGTTCTCTGTCTCTTCAGAGAGAATACTACTTTAAAATAATCTGCATGTAAGTTTTAGAGGGAAGAGGTTTTGGTTTTAAAAAAATTAAGCATTAAGTCTCTCATTCTACATTAATGCATCCCTGTTGTGTTAATTACTGAAGCACTCAGTGATTTTTTTTTCCAACATAGGAGTAATTTAGTGAGTTAAGTAAAGAATAAAGGGGCCTCAGGGTATGCATTTTCCTTCTTTTATTTTATGAGTTAAATTCAATTTCCTCCTTTTATCATTATTGTCATTTTTGCTTCATTCAGTAACCCAAAAGTCATGTGAAAAAAATATTTCACCATGTTGTTTCTAATTATCCTTCTTCTAGGGTGAAAACCAAGGCAAGGTTCAGCTTTTTGTTAATTAATGTATTATCCTTTATTCATTCTCCCATCTCACATTTCTCAGTGTTAGTGGCCTTCTGAATATCTTTCTCAATTTGATTTAATTTGGTTCATAAAAACTACTGAGAAAAACTTGTTTTGAGATCATTTAAAGTTTGAGATATCTTTGGAATTTAAGAAAATAAATCATTAAAGTTTCTCACTGAAATAGAAATTATTCTGTAGCTGAAACTACCACAGAAAGTGTTTAGTTTATGACAAAATCAGTAAGAAGCAGAGTATCTTTTTTAGGCAAAGACTCATATAGACAAATAATAGATATGATATATATATATATATATATATACATATATATTTAATAGCTTCCAGTATGCTATATAAAAGTAGTTTTGCTTTGAGAAAATTTACTTTTAAAAATGAAAATTCAAATGACTCTCTATATTAATAGAATAACAAATAATGCCATCCTCAAGTGTTTGAAACTGGGGGAAATTACTTATTGAAAAAGGATACAGTAGGGATATTGAACGGGGGTATGAATTGGCAGGAGGGTCTGGATTGTGAGGAAATCCTAATATGGAAACTTCCTGTGTTACTTGTAGACCAGTCCCAGAGAAGTACCAGGAACCACTGAGAGGTTAAATCACTTGCCCGTGGACATAGGCTAGTTTCTTGGAGGCAATGAGGCAAAGTGACAAATGTGCTGGATTTGATATCCTAGCACCTGGGTTCAAATCCCAGTTCTTAGTCATTTAGTCCTTGTGTGACCTTGGACAAGTTGTAACTTCTCTGGGGCTTATTTTCCTCATCTGTAAAATAAGAGGGTTGGAACCTTTAAGGTGGAATCTTTCTGTTTTCTTTCAGCTCTCATTCTATGATCCCAACTGTTAGAAACAGGACTTGAAGTCAGATCTCTTGATGCCATACTGCCTTTCATAATGATTTAATGTTAATAATTAAGAGATCTAGAGAGATTGCCATTCACTCCTTAGTGTGTATGTTTGGCAGAGCACAAAGCGGGGTAGCTATTCTTCCACTTTCCCTTTCCAAAGAAAACCCTTACTTCTCACCTGATCCCAAGGGTTTAAAATTTTTTTTTTCTTTTTCCTCAAGCAGTGGTCTTCAGTGGTAGGACTAGAAACATAAGATGGAATAGGAATGGGGGGAGAGGGGAGTCTCTCCCTTTTCCACTTGATGTTTATCACTTACTACTAATCTCCAGGTCTGTTCTCTTAAGGTTCACTTGGAGAGTTCCCTACCCCCAGCCACCATCTCAACTTCTCAACCCCTTCCCTGGGGGCCTGATATGCTCTCAGAAGTTCTGCTTCAGCCATAGGTCCTAGGAAAGAGAAATTAAGCTTTCTTCAGCCTATTGTTTAGCTTTATGATAATAACTTTGGAGCTAGAATGACTCTTAGTTCAACCCCTCCAGTTTACAGTCCAGGAAGCTGAATGGTCATGTGACTTAATGGAAAGTCACATAGACAGCAAAAGTCAGAACTGGTGCTGTAACCTAGTTCTTCTATCTCCAAATCCAATTCTTTCCACTTCACCCACACTGCCTTTTTTTTTTTTTATTGCAAAGCACCACTGTTTAGCAGCTATGATTAACTTCACCTTTCACCAACAGGTCTAATAAAAGCAATATTGATTATGTTGCGAGGTAGGCAGTAAGAGGAAAGCACCTCTCTCTCTCTCTCTCTCTCTCTCTCTCTCTCTCTCTCTCTCTCTCTCTCTCTCTCTCCCCTCTTTGCAGAAGGAGAAGGGGACAAGACCTTGTTTTTAAGCACTGACCAAAGGAAAATTTGTTTTCTTCTGGACAAATTCTGGTGTCAAATTCAAAGAGAAATGAATCCCTATGTACTGCAAGTTAACTTAGAAAACCACAAATTAACATTATCTACATTGTATTATATCTTTATTTATTAAACATTTCCCAATTATATTTTAATCTGTTTTACACGTATCTTTTGGGAGTTTTGATGTATTACTGGCACCCATTATTTGGACAGATATATTTTGCTGGGAGGATGAAGTTGGCAGGGGGAGAGGTGGAAATGGATTTGGTGCTAAGCCATGTTGGCTTGGAAACACCTTATTTCCTTTCTCTGGTTCTGTGCCCACTGACATTTTTTCTGATTCATAATTTGATCATCAGAATGGGCTATTACTCACTGTCCTGACAGAGGCCACCCTACCAGTTGCATTTTGGTTTATTGAGACAACATGGTATAGGGGAAAAAACATTAGCTTAGCACTAGTTTCACCCATACTGTCTATGTAACTAGGATTTACATTTTTTATCTGTAAAATAGAGATAATAATCCTTATCTATCTCTCTAATAACTCCTCCTCTCCCACCATTATAATGAAAATAAAAAAAGATTAAATAAGATTCTGTATATAGGGAAAGAAAAGCAAACCTTGGGTTCAAATTCTATTTCATATAGTTATTATCTATGTGACCTTGGACAAATCACTTACCTTTTTTTGACCTTTCTTGGACCATGAAATTGGGTGGCCGCTAAGGTTTCTCTCAGTTCTAAATCTATGAGTTTATGCTCTTATAAAATATTAGCTATCATTTTGTACTTGTCATTTTTGTCATGATTTATACATCTTTCTCTCTTAAATTTATTCAACAGGAATTCCCTAGGCCATGGATGAATGAATAAAATCAAGTTTCTAAACCTGGTACTCAAATGAGATAAGCCTACCTTAGTGAAGAAAGTCCATGAAGGCCAGACAGAGAGAGCTAGTCTACTTAGCCTTTTGTTCCTTATATTCCACCTGCACACTTAAAGGTGCCTAGAAATAATGGCTTGAGAGTAAACATTGGTAACCTATAGCATTCATGCTAAAGAGAAATCAAGAGCCTGATGACATTGATGACATGTGTGCTGATTGATGAGGCTACTACCACTCTCAACCCTCTGATAGAATGGCTGGTGTTCTGAAGGTTGGCAGGCTATATAGCTTCATACCCTGATAAAGAGATGACTGTTATATGATGCTCTCTCCCAACTCTAGTTTCCACCAGCACAGGAAAAAGAAAAGGACCAGCACAGGTTTAACTAGATTTAGTGCTGGAATGGGATTCAGAGTTCTTCTAGTCATAAGATCATAGATTTAGAAGACCACAGAATCTACTTCCCTCCTTTATCAGATAAGGAAACAGACATAAAGAGGTTAAGTGCCTTACTCAGTGATATGCATAAGCCTCTCCCATCCTTAAAACATCTCTAACTAGACCCTATCATCAAGTCAAGTTATCCTCCCATACAACTTCCTTTATTAACAACACCGACAAAAAGCTGCCTCTACTTGCCTCCTTTTCTTCTTCTCTTCTTCACTGTTCCATACTTTACAATCAGGCTCCAATCTCATCACTCAACCAAAACTGTTCTCTCTACAATTATCTAGATTTTCTTAAGCACTGATTTTGTTTGATTTTTCTCCTTCCTCTTTCTGCGTTTGATTTTGTTGGCTACCCTCTTCTCCTGGAAACTCTCTTGCCTTTGAATTGTTTAGGTCACTACTCTCTCCTAGTTCTCCTACCTATTCTGTTTCTTTCTTTACTAGCTCATCATCTGTATTATTTTTCTTGATCGGAGATACAGTGGCAGGTAGGTGGCATAGTGGATAGAGTGCTGGACCGAGGTGGAGACTCATCTTTTGGAATTCAAATCTGTCCTCAGATACTCATTTTATGACCCCCGGCAAGTCACTTAGCCCTGTTTGCCTCATTTCCAAATCTGTAAAATGAACTTGAGAAGGAAATGGCAAACCATTCTCATATCTTTGCCAAGAAAATCTCAAAAAGGAACATAAAGAGCTAGATATGACTGAAAAATGACTAAATTGTAGATGTTCCCCAAATTTCTGTTTTAATCCTTTATCTTCTCTATTTGACCTCATCAGCTCTCATGAGTTAGATCATACTTCCTATACAGATGATTTATAGATCTACATAGCTAGTCAGTGTTCAAGAACCACTTGTTACATAAACTGACTGTGTGACCCTGTGCAAATTACTTAATCCCTCAACACCCTCAGAAAAGCTCTCAGATCACATGTTGCCAAAAAAGTGCTGAACTGAATAGAGTGAGTTTCAGTTTTCCTTATACCAGTGAAATTATAGGTCCAATCCCTACTCCTATCCATATGCATTAAAAGAGGCCTTTAAATCACTTAAAATGTATGGATGAGAATAACTACTTAAGAAATTAATTTGATGAGTCATAAAATGATATAATGCCAAAAACCCCAAACCAAACCAAATAATTGTTCTGAAAATCAGTAGAGTTAGGTTTAGCGTCTATCAATAGCTACTTGTCTATTTTCTGATAAATCTTTAGCCTTGGTTTCCTCATCTGTAAAATGAGGAAGCTTAACTTGATGATTTTAAGATCATCTTTTTCCTCCAAAATGCCATGATTACTAATTGAGGAACATCAAAGACTATAGACACAAACACATACGGAAATAATATTTATTAAAAGACAGACTTTCCCCTGAATTTCTTTATCTTGATACATAAAAACACAGATTTTTATTTATTATACCAACCAAAATACCAAATCCTGGAGGGGAACAATAATAACAATTGCTCACATTGCTATAGCCATTTTATTCACACAGATTATTTTATTTCATCCCAACAAGCCACTTCTCACTTAGACTATTGTAATAGTCTTCTCATTGGAACTCCTCTGCACTCTAACCTCTGTACTTCCACAAAGCTGCCAAAGTGATTTTCCTAAAGTGCATGTTTGACCATGCCACCCTACTACTGAACACCAGTGACTCTCTATTTTGGGGGGAGATTAAAAATAAATTCCTACATTTATTATTTGAATTTCTTCACAACCTGGTTCATTCCCATAGTGCTAGTCCTATTATACATCACTTCCCTTCATACATTCTATAGTCTATCCATGGTATCCTCCTCTTCCTCACACATGCCCCATCTCCTATCTGCTTTTGCACTGATTTGTAGTCATCTGTGTCTAGAATATCTACAAGTGCTTAGCATAATGGTGCTTAATAAATGCTTGTTCACTTTCCCTTCCCTGAAGGCTCTTTCCTGCTCACCTCAATCTTTTGGAATCCCTAGCTTCCTTCAAGATTCAGCTCATTTGCTACCTTCTGCAGGCTTTTACTAGTCTTCCCTCCACCCCCCTCTACTCCCACTCTCAGCTCCTAGATCCTTTTCCTCTAAGGCTATTTTCTATCTCCTCTGTATGTATTTTGACTATGTCTATTTATGTATGTATTATCCTTCTAATTACTATGTAAGTTCTTTGAGGGTAGGTACTGTTTTTGCTTTTTCTGTGTTTTCCCAGTTCTTTGTATAATAACTGAAATGTAGTGTTTACTAAATGCTTATTTATTAATTTAAAGCATTCTAGACAGGTACATCTCCCCAAAGTCTATGCCAAAATATGTCTGAACTGCTAGATCAATCTTCTAATAGTAGTGACTCACAATTACACAATGTCTTAAGAATTATAAAGTGGTTTCCTTTACATCTGACCTCTAGGGTACGTAGAGTAAAGAGTATTTTTGTCTAATTTCAAAGATGAGAAAACTGAGGTATGGGGGGGTGGTTAGTGTCCACACTAACACAACTACAAATTGGCAGGGCCTGGATTTGGACCCAGGCATTCTGATTTCAATTCAATTTCTCCATTACCTTAGACTATCTCTAGATTTAACAGACTAAATAGAGTCATACTATAAACTAGGGTAGGCCTGTCTGGTTAAATTCTGGGCCATAGAGTGATAACTTTCATTCTGATATTTGCCCACATTAAAATCAATGGACCAGTTTTATGCCCTGTGGGAAGAAGTCCATTTAAATAAGGTCTTCTAAATAAAAGAGTCTTAGTGCCATTCTTAAAAGAAAAAAATTATATATATAGTTTGTTGCTTTTTATCAATCATCTCATTAAGGAAATTTAGTGAAAACATTTGACTATATATGGTACTAAAAGTGGATTTATTAGATGTAATTTGTCACAGTTATTGATAATATTAAGATAATATGTGTGCAGTAAGGCTTATTGAGCCATAAGGAAATATGTATGTTCTATAAAAAGACATGTAACTACTTCAGATACAAACATCTGGCTAACTCTATTTAGGGGAATCCCATTTTAAATTTACTCAGAGTTTTCACAGGAGTTATGATTTATCGAGCATTTTAACCAAATTCATGCTTTTGCTACTGTGAATTTTAATGATGTGGATGAAGTCACCAGGGATATAAAAGACAAACCGCCTTGCCTGTCAGATTTATTTTTGAACATATGTCCTGTTTCCATTGTCAAATTCAAGTTAAGGGAAGGGTTTCATAGCATCTGATTCCTCTATAACATGCTCCATTGACAATACATGTATTACATGGTTCTGTTCCCACTCTTAAAGGACTGCTAGAAAACTTGCTAGAAATGCTATACAAAAATCCCAGAGCCTTAGTAAATAGAGGATATGAGTGATCGAAATATTACAAAATGTCAGCTATTTATGAGTAGATCAATGTGTCCTGCAATTAAATTAAAAAATATGATACTTTCAAATGATGTATCTGCTCTCCGGGGTCCAAATACAGGTTGCCTTCTTCCTGTGCTGTCAGTGAAGTGGAGAAAAGGGTCCTATGGGGATATGAAATCATGTTTAGCATAAGGTAGTTACAGAGGTAATGGTCCTAAAAATTGAAGATTAGGGGGTGGAGATCATGATCCCAAATGTGGGAAGCTAGAGAATTTCTTTTAGCTTTCATAAAAATAGTTAGACACAGACACCAAAGCCTATATATTTCCATAGATCTCTAAAAGATCTGCTGCAAACTCTACATGCTCTGAATCTGATCTGGAAACTTATACCCAAAATAGCTCAGGTGAAGCTTATAATTTTCACTATTTTCCAGTGCACTTCTTTGGTGCTAGATGGTGGTATAAACATGTTGCATTTTATACAATATGTCATGTATGACACATGTATATCATATGATAACAATGTTGTAAGGACAAATAACTATGAAAGACAAACAACATCAGAACAATACAATGACGAAGACAGGATTCTAGAGTTATGAAGATGAAGTATGCAACCTACTTATTGACAGAAAAGTATGGAATGAGAAACACCATGTCCAATTTGACAATTCATTCTGGTTGATTACAAATATTTGTTATACAGGTTTTGTTTTTCTTTCTTCTTTTTCATTAGAAAGGAAAGGGAAAGAAAATATTTTTTAATTGAAAAAAATAAAATTAAACTGAAAAAGAAGGCTATGTGAAAGGAGAGTCAACTCTGGCAGGTTAGACATACACTCATTTCCCATCAGCCTTTCTGCTTGGTTTCAACTCCATAAACATCATGGTTTTCCCCAGGATAAACATCATCACTTGAAAGCTCATCATCAGGGATGGCTAGGTGGCACAATGAATAGGGTATGGGCCCTGGAGTTAGGAGGACCTGAGTTCAAATCTGGCCTCAGACACTTGACACACTTACTAGCTGTGTGACTTTGGGCAAGTCACTTAACCCCAATTGCCCTCTAAAAAGCAAAAAAAAATTAAATTTTTTTTAAAAAATGAGAGCTCATCATCATGGAGACTGAAACTCAACAACTCCTCATCACCCTCAGTTGCCTTTCCCCTCTGACTGGAAAGCTGGAGGGTAAAGCAACAAACTCCTCCAAAGACCTCTCTTTCCAGAGGGATCAGAATTTTCTAGCCAACTCTTCACTTCCCATTAGCTGCTCTGCTGGATTTCAACTACAGAAACATCATACTGGATACCATCATACTGGTCCTCCACCCTTCCTTATATTATAAACTCCCTGACAGCAGATACTGCCTTTCTTTTTCTTATTTGTATCCCTAGCTTTTGAGAATATATAGCTAGGTAGCACAGTGGATAGTGTGTCTGTGCTGGATTCAGGGAGAATTCTCTTCCTGAATTCGAATCCAGCCTTAGACACTTACTAGCTATGTGACTGTGGTCAAGTCACTTAACTCTGTTTGCTTCAGTTTCCTCATCTGTTGTTGGTGTTCATCCTTTATCATTTTTTTTTCTTTTTGGACAGCAATTGGGGTTAAGTGACTTGCCCAAGGCCACACAGCTAGTTTTTGTGTTAAGTATCTGAGGCTGGATCAGAACCCAGGTCCTCCTGACTCCAGGGCTGGTGCCCTATTCACTGCACCACCTAGCTGCTCATCATCCTTTATCTTTGAAGAGGACCAATAACATCATAGGGTGATATTTTAACTTGTATGTGAATTGGATTTAAGTGAGGCAGAGGTGCACAGTCATCTGCTACTTTCCCTTCAAGAGTCATTGAAGTCCAGTGGCAAGACAAAAGTCAAGATAACTGGCAGTGGCCTGGAATGCAGTGAATGACCCTGGCATCTTGGATGTCTGACCAAGCTCTAAGCATTCCACAGGGCCTACTTCAGCCACCTTCAGGACAACTGGAACAAATCATTCTCATCCACCTATTCTACCAGGAGAAGTCTTCACATGCTTGGGTAGACATCCCTCTAACTCAGCAACAGATTTCAGGTCTATTGACTTAATAGATTTTGCATGGTTTAGTCTGTTTACCAAGACAGTTTTGTCAGGGTGTGGCTGCTGCACGTGCTACAGCTTCTTGGAGTTACAGGTAAGAGTTGAGTGACAGGTGGACACCAAAGGTAGCTGAGTAGCCCTGTAAAGGGCTTGGCAGGCCCTTGCACCACAGCTCCTGGTCCTCTTTGAACATCCCATATACCCCAGTCATAAGGGTACTTAAATGTTAGAACCAGAATTTGACCTCTGGTCCTCTGCTTCCAAGGTCAGTACTCTTTCCAAATGTATCATATTCATCATTGGTATGTATATGTAGATGCCTGGAAGGCAGTTGAGACATACAAACCTGGAGCTTGCAATGAATATCCGGGGTTAGAAATATAAAGATTGAGATGCTGTCATTATAGAGGTGATAGATATAGATGTGAGAAGTGAATAAATTCTCAGAAGAGACCAAGGGAGTATAGAGGGAAAAAAGGATAGAGGACTGAGCCTTTAGAAATTCTAGGTTATGGGATGAAAGTAAAAATTGGAGTGGCCACAAGCAATGGAACCAGTGAACCAGGCTAGTCTACTGTCAACAAAGCCACATAAGGATTGAAAGCTGAATGAATGATTAATATTGTTAAATGATTCAAAGAGTTCCAAAAGAAAAAGAGGAAATGGACTTAGATTTGGTTGGAAGGCTCTGAAAACCATATTTGGTCAATAGAGTTATGAGAACAAAACTCAGAATAAAGATGGAAGTTATAGTAACAACAACAAAAATGGGTAGTTGGATGACACAGTGGATAGGGTGGTGGGCCTAGAGTCAGGGAGACTCATCTTCCTGAGCACAAATCTGACCTCAGATATTTACTAGCAATGTGACCCTAGGCAAATCACTTAACTCTCTTTGCCTCAGTTTCCTCACCTGGAAAATGAACTGGAGAAAGAAATGGTAAATCACACTAGTAGTTATGCAAAGTAAAACCCAAATGGGATCATGAAGAGTCAGATATGACCGAAAAAACTGAACAGAGAATAACAAAAGCTTTTGAGCACAGTGCATGGCACATAGTAAGCACTTAATAAATATTTGTTGACTATTGAATATTTATTGACTGCAAAGGCTTCGGGTTGCCTGGCAACAGATATCTGCTTTTAGAGATCCAACTTGGTGAGCACAGTTAGGTTCATCAATAGTAGTTCAGTGACTTGGTGATCAATTCTTTGGCCATAGCAATCTATGGAAGGAACAAAAATACACATTGACCCTTAATCTTTTTTACTGTCCTTATGCAGACTCTGAAGATACAGGATTCCTTCTGTGCTGTGATTAAGTTCCAGAGAACTTTAATGAAGGCAGAACTTTGCAATAAGAAGACTATTGTTGGCAGTAGTGTGAAGGAGGAATTATGGAAGTTGGGTGGAGAAGAGGATATTGGAGGTAGAGAGATTTCTCAAGCAAGAGATAAGTGATTACTTATAGTAAGTAAGATAAAATGGAAAATTTTATTTTCTACCACAACCAGTGGCAGAGTAATTGGAGAGGAGAGGACAGATACAAGAGATATTATAGTGGTGAAGGGATTTGCCAATTAATTGGATGTAGGGAATGAGGGTTCAAAATGACTCTAAGTTTTTGAGCCTGGGTGATGGGAAGGGATGTTCATGTAATCTCTAAGGGAAATGAAGAGGAATAGGCTTTGAGGAGATAGGATGAGTTCATATTTGAACAGGTAGAGTTTATGGTACCAATGGGACATCTGATAGAGAGACCTCCAGTCACTTATGTATAAACATTTTTCCTTGGAGACCTTCCCTCATCATCTTGGTCTATATTTAGCTCTCCCCATTCCCCATCTCTAAAACATACTGTTTTCTGTATTATCAATTTTATGAGTTACTCATCTACTCTATCAGTACTATTAACTTCTTTCTAAACCTCTGGTAGATTCTGAATATTTCCATTTGGATAGTCCATTGACAGCTCAGACTCAATATCTTAAAAAACTGAACTTACCTCCCCACTAAAACCTGTCCCTCCCCCTAACTTTCCTATTTCTATGAATGATCCCAACTTAACTGTATGATCATATTTCTTACTTTTTTCTTTCACATATTCTAGCCAAATTAAAATTATCTCTAATACCATCCTTCCATTTTCTATCTTGTGCCTTTGCTCTTGTCATTATCTAGCTATCCAGTGAATTCTTCACCTGCTTTGTTTACTGAGGTCTCTCCTTTCCTTTGGTGCCCAAAGACAACTGTTGCCACCTCTAAGAGTCTTCCATGAACCCTGCACCCTTAGTTAAGAGTAATCTCTCGTTAGCACTCTGTAGATCTATCTTCTCATCTTACTCTTTTTTGTGCCATAGGTTTTGGTGTAATTGTTCTTTTCCTCCTTAATATAGAGGCTCCTTGAGATCAGGGCTTGTGTTTCATCTGTCTCTATTATCTACATCTTTTAGCAGTGGTTTGTACATTCACTAAATGTTGTTCAAATGAATACTATCCAGAGATCACAGATTTGGAGTTGGAAGGGACCTCAAAAGTCATCTGGTCCAACCCTCATATTATGTTAATAAGGGAAACTGAGGCCAAGAGAGGTTAAAAGTGAAATACTCAATGTCATACAGGAAGTAGGAGAGTTGACTTTAGATTTCTCCAGCTTAAAGACCCTTATTCTACATTTAATTATATCCCACAGAGTGCCTAAGTACATGCATGTAGTAGGCCTTTAATAAATACTTGATGAACTGACTTATTCCAATTCTGGATCTCTTCCCCATCCAAGTGTAGCAATAAACAAGTAGCAAAATCACCTTTCTTCTGAAAAGATAAGAAAGGCAGGGCAGCAATTTTTCAAATAGGCAGTGAAATATGCCTATATTGTTCTGACTAAAAATGTTTTCCTATACATAATGATATAATGAATACACATATATAAATGAATGGATGCTACCGAAAATATAAAAAGCAATCATTTTATATTGTTCCCTATTAAAATATTTTCCAAAGACATAATGATTTTTTTAAGTTATTGAAAAGGCAAACATCCTTTCTAAATTATGAGAGATACCTTTTAATAAAAAACAAAAAAAGAGGAGTCCTAAAATTCCCAAGCTTCTTACAGAGGAGCAATAAAGGTTTCTTAAAATATCTATTGGGTGAGATACTGTGGGAGGAGGGAAACGTGACTGCATTATGCCTCAGCTCTCACAGTTTGTACTATCTTTTTGCCCTTTCAGGGGCAGGGATCAGTAGGCTGGGTAGTGCTCTTTCAAGAATCAGCAGAGTGGGCCTCTCTTCTGCAACAGAGGACAGACAGTTCAGGATTCAGTCAACAGCATGTTCTCACCTGATAGGTATTTTAACAGTGTTTTGATTTAGGATGAATTAACTTTCACCAAAACGTGTAAAGACCCCTG
This sequence comes from Gymnobelideus leadbeateri, assembly GCA_011680675.1. NCBI lineage: Eukaryota > Metazoa > Chordata > Mammalia > Diprotodontia > Petauridae > Gymnobelideus > Gymnobelideus leadbeateri. The sequence continues at coordinate 17,910 of WOXC01000194.1, read as the reverse complement.
TTTTTCATTCAGCCTCAGGGAGAGTCTGCTACTTTATAGAAGTAGAACTCCCCAGACTTGGGTTTCCAAAATTAGGCTTTCATTATTCTGGAGCTGAGAGTGAAGATGGTGGTGAGGACTGAGATCTGTCTTCTTCCCCCATCTCTAACCCTCAATCTAAATTAAAAACAAAACAAAACAAACCAGACTTGTTTCTTTTCAGCAGTGAGAAATTAGAAACATTGCACATGCACAGCCCAGAGAATATAGCCTCTTTCTAAGGAAGAACAGAGAGGAAGTGCCCTCAAAGCCCACTAATTTACATAAGACAAACAAACAAACAAGCTGTTCATCGCTGGCCTCCTAGCTCAGTAACATAGGGAAAATCTTTTTTTTTTTGAGAAGGGAAAGTAGGTCAATTGGTGTTAAGTGACTTGCCCAAGATCATACGGCTATTTTTTTGTTTGTTTGTTTGTTTGTTGGGTGTGTGTGTGTGTATGTGTGTGTGTGTGTGTGTTTGTGTGAAGTGTCTGAGATTTAAACTCAGGTCCTCCTGACTCCAGGGCCACGCTCTATTCACTGTGCCACCTAGCCTCCCCTATATAGGGAAAATCTTGATAGTATTGAGGTTAGCTGCAATGCCTCCTGCTCTATAAGGCTTCAGGCATGCCTGAACATTAATGTATATACTGGAAATGTTTTCCTAAACAACTTTTCTTAATATTTTTATTTTCTTGACAGTGTGGTGTTTTCATTTTTCTTTACAAACATTTTAGTAATGATTATCCTATGTGGATTTATATACATTGTACAATTCATATATCCAGACTAATGGGATGGGGTGGGATAGATCGGGATCCATAGTGAATTAGTGAAATATGCAAATGTGTATGCACATGTACACATACATACATGTATATATACGCACATGTATGTGTGTTTATATAAATCACTATATAGGTCTATATATAATATAAAAATAGCACATTGACTATAAAATTGTTATAAAATATTATAAAGGGAAATCATTTAGGAAGACATTTCCTATATATAGGAAATATATATACATATACATAGTTTTCATGCTCAAATGGACCTGTGATCTCATCAATTTGGGATTTTGTTCACCTCCTGATTAGACTATTACAATTACCTCTGAGGCTTTCCTTCCTCAAATCTCTCTTTTTAATTTACCTCCAACACAGCCACTGAACGTATTTTTCTTAAGTGCACATCTGTTATTCCCATACTCAAACTCCACTGGCTCCTTTTTGCTTCTAGGAAAAAAACATAAACTACTCTTCGGCTTTTGAAGACCTTCACAATGTGACCACAATCTATTTTTCTGTCCTCATATTTATTACTCTCTTTCCTCCTTCTAAGAAACAGAGAAACTGGTCTTCCTTTTCTTACCCTTACACATTGGCCCACTCCTTTCTCAGCCTTTGCAGTGGTTGCCCCCATGGTTCTAGTACTCTTCCCTCCTCACCTCTGCCTTACAGAAGCCCTCTAAGCTATCCCTTTTCTGAATTACCCCAATTCCATATCAGTGGAGATCAAATTAAAAAGGTTTCACTGGTCTTCATTCTGGTATCATGGCAATGGAAATAGACTTGGAATTTGAGCTCTTTTACCATTTACTATACATATGACCTTGAAAAAGTCCCTTAACTTGAGTTTCCTCTTTGAAAGAGAGAAATAATACCACTTGCTACTTATTCCTTGTTTTTAGGAAATACCTTATGCACTCTAAAGGGCCATATAAATGTAAGTTGTTATTATTATAACTACTATTACTACTTCTAATCACTCATTACTTGTATAACTTATAATTAGAAATGACATAATGAGGGGCGGCTAGGTGGTGCAGTGAGTAGAGCGTTGGCCCTGGAGTCAGAAGGACCTGAGTTCGGATCCGGCCTCAGACACTTAACACACACACAAACAAAAAGCCTAGCCATGTGACCTTGGGCAAGTTACTTAACCCCAATTGCCCTCCAAAAAGGCAAAAAAAAAAAAAAGAAATGACATAATGAGGAATGAATTTAAAATACATCTTATACAAATTCAAATTTCTCTTGCTATTTATATATTATAGTTTGAAGGCTAGAAAGGACCTTAGAGGTTATCTAGTCTAAACCCCTCATTTTATAGATGAGAAAGCCGGGCTTCAGAGAAGTTAAATGACTTGCCCCTTTAAATAGAGGTCATATAAGTAGCAAGAGGCAGAGATGGGATTTGAACTCAGTCATTCTGAATCCTGGCCTAGTACTCTTTTCACCATACCACATGTAGCCATAAGGACATTAAAATTATCCACAATTGGAATTCTGTAATCAATTAATTATAGAACATCTAAGTCATCACAAGTTTACAAACATTAATAAATGTCCCAAAGCATGAGAATTTGGAAAAAAAAAAACATAGTTAACTACTGATTAACTGGGGCACAGATTTACCACTCTCAGTGGATGAATGCCCTAGGGACCCTTTTCTTGTTTCTGGACTGAAAGAGTATGAGGTTGCACTCTACTTCAAGTATTTGAGTTTCCTAGGACATAGTTACCACACAATGAAGTTAGGAGGATTTTATACAAGACTTTGTTATATCTACCAAAGTTCCCTTATTTGTAAGTGAAGATAATTGTGGGTTTATTTTATACCAGAGGTTCTTAACCTTTGTGTATATATGTGGTATGTGTTCTCTATCTGTGTGTGTGTGTGTGTGTGTGTGTGTGTGTGTATGAGAGAGAGAGAGGGAGAGCTTCTAAGAAGAATGTTTGAGTGAATAAACTAAAATATATAGGATTAAGAAGAAAACCAATTATATTGAAATATAGTTATGTATAATATGTTTGTATATATAAGTATATGTGTCTATCTATCTATCTATCTATCTATATATATATACACAAAATATACATTTGCATGTGTGTATATATGTGTGTATACACACATACATATAACTCTAGGTTAATCTCTTTTCTATACTCAATGCATATTTAATAAATGAATGATAACAGAATGATCTAAATACAGTCTACCTTACAGATGTGGTGAGTAGGTAAGAGTATATGACTTCAATACCATAACTGAGAAAAACATTTCTTTATTTTCTTACATCAAGGATGATCCATCGTTACTGCTTCTCCTTCTGCTACTACTACTGTACTGAAGTAATGAAAATAAAAAGTAACTTAATTCTTAGTCAAACCCAACTATAAAATATGTCATATATAATTTCATTCAATATGCTTGCTATTATTATTATTTTTATTATTAAATTTTTACAATATCATATTTTAAATATTTTACTAGGCCCATAGTATGCCAAAGAGGATGTACATATCTTACAGGCATATCCCACAAGCCCTTGTCAGTACAGGTATGATAATCAACCCACTCTTTCACAGGAAGCTCAATTTATGATTCTATGGAATCTTAAACAAGATTATATTTATTTGCAACAGTAAATTCTTTAAAAAGAATGAACTCTCTCACAAGAGGGAATAAGACATTTCTCAAAATATAGTTTATAGTTTTATTTAACTCTTTGGTCAATCTATTCTAGCATATTTGCAAGTGATATGATTGCTTGTACCATTTTTATACATGATATTAACAGCATGGAGGTTATTCTCCCCACAGTTAGCACAGAATGCATCTTAAAACTCTATTATACTAAGGCTAAAAAAAGAAAAGAAAAAAGTCTTTTGAGCTGTATACTTCCTTTCCACTCTCTCAGCTTTGGAAACTCAAAGGCAGAAGTCCTACTTGTTAAATATGAGAGGAATTCTATTATTTAATTTGACTAGTTTTTGCAAAATAAGTCCTTTTATTTTGTAATAACGTACTGAGATGACTTTTGACCAAAATGGCTACCCTAACAGAAGGCAGGCTGCTAGTTCCCACATATCTACTCAAGTAAAACCCTGAAATTTAAATCAGAATGAATAATTATGAAGAAATCCAATGAGAAACCCTACTAAGTACCAACTTCCACCCCAGATGTACAAAAAAAAGTTATCTCCTGTCTCCCAAGAAAAGCCAGTGCTACATTGCTAACACAGAGTAACCTTCCAATGAGACCAGAGAGAGCCTCCAAAACATGGAGCCCAGAATATTGTGTTTGGATATAGCAAGCCCATAGGTTTGCTTGAGAAAGCAACAGAGTGAAAAGAATTGTAAACCCCAGAGAGTAGGCAAACAGCCTTGTACAGACCAGACCATTCTGGTGTTGCACTGTTCAGATCTGGTCAGCCCTGTCCCAGAAGCACTAAAGTTTCCAAATATGCTGTCTTTAGAGACAAGTGAAAACCCTGAAAATCTAGCATTCTGAACCTTAAATATCTGGGGGATCATACCTAAAAGGTGGAGACCAGTGCAAGAACCCTGGAGACCCAGGGTAAGACCCAAGAAGATTGATCACCCCACCCAAAAGCATAGCAGGGGACAAAACCTCTGATACAAAGCCTCAATCCTAGAACTAAAGCCAGAGAAGAGATAGAAAATGTATATATAAATATTAACAATTGTCATAAATTTCCTTCATAACAACTGGAAACAAAGTCTAAAAGGAAAAAATGTTCCATAAGAACATCATGAATACCAAGAAGAAATGAAGTAAGAGAAAAAAGAAATGAAATAAAAGCTCTTGAAGAAATAATTGCTAGGAGAATCACTGGTTTAGAAGAAAGATGGGGTACATCTTACCCATGTAATGTCATCCCAGGAAAACTAGAATAGACAAAACAAATCAACGACTCCATGAGATAGCAAGAAATAGTAGAACAAAGATCAAAATAACGAAAAAAATAAAAAAATAAGCTATTTCATATTAAAAAAATCTGACCTGGAATAAAGGTCAGGGAGAGATAATTTAAGAATCATCAGGCTCCCTGAAAACCATGGTTAAAAAAAAGCCTAGACACTATATTTTAAGAAATCATAAATAAAAGCTGCCCAGATCTATTAGAAGCAAAGGGCAAAGTGAAAATATGAAGAACCCCCTGAAGGAAAATACAAAAAGAAAAAGTCCCAGAAATGTCATAGCCGAAATAAAGAACTCCTAGTCAAATGAAAAAAAAATATGTCAATCACTGTGAAAAAGGTTAGGGCACAAACAAATTATAAGATCAAACAGTTCCTACTAAAAAAAAAAACAGTAGGTTTTAATAATAATAATCCAAAAGACAAAGTATATAGGCTCATAAACAACAATAATTTACCCTGCAAAACTGAATAAAATTCTGCAGGGAAAAAATGGATTTTAATGGAATAGAGAAATTTTAAGCAGTTTTAGTGATAGGACCAGAGCTGAGTAGGCACTTTGAAATATAAAAAGAGTCTAGAGAAGCCTAGAAAGGTAAATTTATTTAAGCAATTGGAGGGAGCTGAATGATGATATAATGCTAACATCTAATAGGGGGAGAATAAAAATGTGCTTTCAGAAACTTGACATCTTTAAATGGTATTAAGGAAGTTAAATAAGAAAAAAATATGATGGAAGAGGGGTTTTGTTCTGTTCTGAGGGTTTTAACTGGGAAAAACTGGGAGGGTAAAAGTAAGATGGCATTAGTGTATAAAAATTACTAGAACTTAAAAATACAGAAGAAGCTTTCATTGGAACACCTTTTAGAAGTGCATTTAATTCTCATTCCTAAAAAAATATGTTTATTAACATATAAAAAGAGGATGTATCATTTCATTTTGACATTATCATACTAATGTTGACTATTGTAATCAACCAGAATTTTTTTTACTTCTTCATGTTGACTTTATATACATCTTTGTAGTAATTGTATATATTGTTCTTTGGGTTTCACTTTATTCACTGTAGTGAAAATCTCTAATTAAAACTCTAATAAAAAAAAAAGTTACACCATAAACCTTACAATATCTTTTTTTAAACTGGATCTCTGACTTCATTGGTATAGTGAAGAATTTCCCTCTAGGACTTCCGATTCAGATTGACTTCTGCTTTGAAATTTACAGTTTTAGGGGTGACGAGGTGGTGCAGTGAATAGAGCACCCACTCTGGAGTCAGGAGGACCTGAGTTCAAATCCAGCCTCAGATACGTTTAACACAAAAGCTAGCTGTGTGACCTTGGGTAAGTCACTTAACCCCAATTGCCCTCCAAAAAGGAAAAAAATATATATATAGTTTTAGAGAGTGGCCTGGGATACCATGAGCAACTTATCTGAGGTTTACCAGGTTCAAGGTAGGAATTGAAACCAAGTGTTCCTGACTTTGTCTGACTTTCTACCTGCTATGATATACATACTGCCTCACAATCCCAATATTTTTGATGATTTGTTAAACAAAATAATGCACAATATCAGTTATTTTTATACTGTAAAACAGTTCAGGTCTTTTAGTAAAATGAAAAAGAAAAGTCCTAAAAAAAATTTCCATGAATTTTTTTTCTTAAGTTCTGCTTGTAAGAAAAGCAAAGTTTCTCCCTGTTTTCCTATGTCTCCTGATATTCAAGATTTATTTAGTCATTAACTAAGGCAGTTCCACCTCTATTTGGTTCCAAAATTATGATACCCATTTTAGTTATTAGAGGTACAGCATAAACCTTTAAAACACAAATTAGTAGAGCTATGAAATGCTGAATTCTTCATTTAAATTTTTGTTACAATAAAGAATTACTAGACCATGAAGAATTGCTAAACAAATTGTTATGTCAATGTAAGGAACATTGTTCTGTCTTTAAGAAAAGATAAACAGGAAATGTATAAGAGACAGAGTAAATGGAAAAAGCACAATCATAATCAGTAGAAACTGAAATGTTGTGAAAGGATAAAGAACCCGCATCCCTCCTATTCTTTTGTAGAGGTAGACAGCACAAGGTGTGGAATGTCAAATTTTTATCATAGAATAGAATACAACATGTATGTAGGATTCAGGAACACTGGGAGTTGAATTTAACTCCAGATACTCCTTAGCTGTATAACTCTGGGCAAGTCACTTCACTCAGTGCCTCAGTTTCCTAAAATGGCAAGAATAAAAGCACCTCCCTCAAAGTTGTAGTGAGAATTAAATGAGCTCACATATGCAATGCTCTTTGCAAATCCTAAAGCATTATATAAATGTTAGCAATTATAATTGTTGTTTTTGCTAAAATTGTTGTTATTTATGTGTTGATTGATTTTGCCAATTCTTTCCCCTTCCTCTTAAAACAGATTCTTTGTCATAAGGAATGGTTTCCTGAGAGAAGGAGGAAAAAACATATAGAGGGAATCTAGGCCATGCTATAGACTATGAAAACACAATTTCAAACTTTTCTTAAACAAAAGCAGGAGGTAAACCATTTTTTCCTTCCCCCTTCTTAGAGGTTTTTGACCTTTCCCCAACTCCAAACTTAAACATCTGAAACATCAGGCCAGGTGTTTGAGTGCTTTAGTAATATAACATCTTAATTTTTTGAAAAGCTGCTGTGACAGTAGGAATGGATTTTGTCACTTTAGTTTGCTACTGACAAATTCAGGAGGCACAGAGAGAGTCTCCAGGTAATTCACTTTTTTTTCTGTTGATATCTTACAGGCAACATCGGCATAACTCTGATAAGAACAAAAAGCAGTATATGAGGTGAGCAGCTGAGGGTGGAGAAAAGTTGATACCCATGTGTATTATTTTTAGTCATCTAAAAAGAAAACAAATACCAGTGTTGAAGTACTAAAGAAGGGCTCCATTCCATGTGGGAAAACATTGAAAGAAACAAATGTACTACAATAAAAGCTAACTCTGAAAAGCATTCAGTATTGCAAGTATTCTGTTAGAACAAAAGTCTGGAAAAGGGAAGGGAAAAAAGTCCAAATTAAGTAGCCCATCAAAATGAAATCAAATCAGAAATTGGAAGAAATGTGGCATTGTCATCCTTTAAATTACTCTGTTCAATATTAGAAAAGGCAAATGACTTGGATCATGACTATAGAAGGTAAGTATATCCAAATATTCAGATTTATTTGAGCAAAAATATTTTTAGAGAAAGAAGGCACACTATGTTGTTTATCACCTTAACTTCTTGCAACTTTTCCCTCATTTATTTTTTTTGATAAGTTCTTATTTTATTTTTTTTTAAACAAATACTTTATTAACTTCTGTTTTACATCATTCATTTCTGCCAGATTTTGAGTTACAATCATTTTCCCCCCATTATTCCCCTACCCAACCTCCCAGAATAGCAGTCCCACAAGATATCGTTTCCTCCAATCTGCTCTCTCCCATACCTTCTCCCATACCCCCATCGACTTTTCCATTAGAGGAAGATGAATCTTTGTGTCCCAATGCCTGCACATCTTATCTCCCAATTATAGGCAAGAGTATTAATAATAGTATTTATATATATATATTTGAAACATTTAATGTTACGACCTTGAATTTCAGATCCATTTCCTTCCTCCCTTGTCACCCATTCCCTCTTGGGATATAAGTAACTCAGTATATGTTGTACATGTCTAGCTATGCAAAACATTATCATAGTAGATATATTGTACAAGGCTGCTTATAATTCCCTCCCACTCATCCCACCCCCACCTGGTCGATTCCCTACATGATCCTGTCCCTCTTCTATAGTGGGTACTTCCAACCTCCCCTCACCCCAAGGATGCCCTCCCATCCATCATCCCTCCTCTCATCCCCCTTCCCCCTATCCTGCTGCAGGTTGAGACATCCCATTCAGTATGCATGTCATTTTCTCCCTGAACCAAACTCAATGTGAATGTGGTTTTGCCTTTTTAGCCTTCCTTATTCTCCCCCTCCTTTGCACCCACTTCCCCTACATGAGATAGTTTACCCTACCATGTCTCTCCCCATCTGCTCTTGCCACTTTCCTCTCTCACCTCACAATTTCATCCCTTGAGTACTCTCCCTTCCCAACAAAATCAACCCATGCCCTCTATCCATATATAACTGCAGCCATATACACACACATTCACATATGTATTCGTATGACCACACCCCCTTCTTCCATTATTTTCATAGTGAGAAAGATATCATCAGTCACAGATATTGCTTTTCCATATAGGAATGTAAATAGTTCAGCTTTGATAAGTTCCTTTTGATTTCTTTTCCCTGATTACCTTCTCAGGCATCTCTTCCTTCTTGTGTCTGGATGTCAAATTTTCTATTCAATTCTGGTTTTTCCTCAAGAATGCTTGAAAGTCCTCTATTCCAATGAATGACCATATTTTCCCCTGAAACAAAATACTCAGTTTTGCTGGGTAGGTGACCCTTGGGTTCATTCCCAGTTCTTTTGCCCTCTGGAATATCATATTCCATGCCCTTGATCCCTCAGTGTAGAAGCTGCCAGGTCCTGGGCTATTCTGATTGTGTTTCCACAATATTGAAATTGTTTCTTCCTGGCGGCTTGTAGTATTTTCTCCTTGATCTGGGGATTCTGGAACCTGGCTATAATATTCCTGGGAGTTTTCTTTTTGGGATCTTTTTCAGGAGGTGATCTGTGGATTCTTTCAACCTCTATTTTGCCCTCTGGATCTAAAACATCAGGGCAGTTTCCTTGAGAATTTCTTGAAGGGTGATTTCTAGGTTCTTTCTTTGATCATGGCTTTCAGGTAGTCCAATAATTTTTAAATTGTCTCTCCTGGATCTACTCTCCAGGTCAGTGGTTTTTCCCATGAGATATTTCACATTGCCTTCTAATCTTTCATTTGTTTGGATCTGCTTAACAGCATCTTGATTTCTCATAAAGTCACCAGCTTCCATTTGCTCCAGTCTAACTCTGAAGGAATGAATCTCCTCAGTGAACTTTTGAGATTCTTTTTCCATCTGGCAAATTCGACTTTTTAAGGCATTCTTCTCCTCAATGCCCTTTTGGGCCTCCTTTGCCATTTGAGCTAGTCTATTTTTTAAGGTGTTGTTTTCCTCTGTCAGGCTGTTGACCCTCATTTCATACTTTTCCTGCATCCTTCTCATTTCTCTTTCTAATTTTCCTCCACTTCTCTTATTTGATTTTTAAAGTCCTTCTTAAGGTCCTCTATGGCCTGCAACCCACTCATGTTTTCCCCTGGGGCTTTTGGAGCAGGACTTCTGACCTCACAGTCCTTTTCCCTCTCTATGCCCCCAAAATAAGAGTCTAGGGTTGCATTTTTCTGTTTCCTTTGCCTTGGCATGTTGCCATTTAATTACTTGACTTTTGGGCTTGTTGCCACACTATGGCTTTAAGGCCAGATAGAGGAATTTTCGTCCCGAACGTGTGGGGGCAACTTCCGTTTCTGGCAAGCTGTAAACCCACCCACAACTTCCACCCTAGATCACAATCCAGATCCAGGGAGGTTAAAGCAAGAGCGATTACCCCCCAAGACTGATCGCTGGATCTCCCCACGATTTGTAGGCTGGGAGCCTGAGCCGCCTCTGAAAACTACAAAATGGTGCGTCTCCTCAGTGGCTTCTAGCCCCCAGGGGAGGGAGCTGACGCATTCCCCAAATACAGGTCCCAAAGTCCATAGGACACTAACCTCTTACTTTGTCCTAGGCAAGTCTATGTTGATAATTCTGGAATCTCCACAGTTCCTGGTGTTCTGGGGTTTCTCCAGCCGGCTGCTGGCCCTGCCGCCCTGGGGCTAAAACCTCGGCTCACGTGGACCTGGGCTCGGCTCGGCTCAGCTCCTGCGCTCTGCGCTCTGGGCTCTGCGCGCTGCTGGCTCCCAGACCGCTGTGCTGGTCCTTCCTGCAGGGTGCTGGGCTGTCCTCAGCGGGAGGTTAGCTTCTCTGTGTCGTTCTGTGGGTGCTGGGGCTCCAGAAGTTTTTCAGAGTCCTTTTTTACATAGTTTGTGGAGAATCTGGGGGCAGAGAGGCTTGGACGAGCTGTTTCTACTCCGCCATCTTGGCTCCGCCCCTTTCCCTCATTTATTAATAAAAAATGTCATAATGATACTGTACCTGCTTACTTGGGCAGGTAGTTATTAGAGGTACAACATAAACCTAAAAACTAGAAAGGGGCCATCTATGAATGTGCTTTGTAAAACATAAACTATTACATAAAGGTAATGTGTTAGCAAGATGGTATGGAAAGAAATGAAGACATGAAACATAACTTATTGAGTAGGTAGCCCCCCTTATTGTCCAAAGCTTTTAGTGAATGGCATTTCCTTTACCTGATGTTATTCTTGTCACTATCTACAATGTATGTGACCTGGAGACAGTGTTCTTCCCTCTTTCTGAACTTCTCCTGAAAATAACTCTATGATATAGAAAGTGAAGATATTCTTTGGATGAGAAAATGAAATCCTCACTTGGTGACCTGCTTATAGTCACACAGTTGACAGGTGAGCCAGTATTTGAACTCAAGAGAATCTCAATTCAGTCTATTATTCTTTCCAATACAGATAAAAGATTTTCTCCTGTAATGGGTTGTTTTCTCTTAGTACTGTGTCTGGACTCAGGAAGACCTGAATTCAAATACTGTCTCAGACACATAGTAGTTGTGTGACCCTGAGCAAGTCATTTAACCTTGGTTTATTTCAGTTTTCTCAACTATACAATGAGACTAATAATAGAACCTATCTCCCAAGGTTGCTGTCAGTATCAAATTTAGATATTATTTGTAAAATTCTTAGCAAAGTACCTGGCACATGGTAGGTACTTAGTAAAGTATGTTTCCTTCTATCCTAGATGATATTACCTCCTGAGAGATGTTACAAAAGATGGAAAGAATAGAGCTTATCCAACTCTGTAATCTAGAAAAAGGGTAGGGGGGGAGTTGATGGACAAGCCAGTTATTTTTAAACCACCATTGAATGATAGAAATTCGTGACATCTTTATAAGGTTCCTTGAAGACATCAGAAGACATAATGAATTTATATCTTCCTTTGGTCCCCCAGACAGTTCTAGTTCTGTATCAGTTAACACCGTTCCTTGGTATGACAAACAACATAGAAAGATTCAACAAACTCTAAAATTGTAAATATCAGCAAACTAGAAAAGGCAGATTTTCTGAAAATGCTCGTTTGACCATATCAACCAGTATTTCAAATTCAAGTGACTCTTGATTACCTATAGAATCAAACAGAAACTCCTCTATTGGCATTTCAAGTTCTTTGCAACCCAGGTCCTTCTGATCACCCCAGTTCTTCCCTGTTATTCCTATTTTATGCACTCTATAATTCCTCTTTGCCGATCTGCTTGCTGTCTCTCACACATAGCAATTCATCTCTCATGGTCTTGTCTTTGAGCTCTCTGTTGCCCATGCTCTCCCTCCTCATATCCCCCTCTTAGAATCCCTGGCTTCTTTCAAGATCACAGGAAGCCTTTCCTGGTCTACCCAGTGGGTAGTGCCTTCTTCCCCTCTGAGGTTACTTGGTAGATTACCTTGTATCTACTTTATATGTGCAAATTATATTCTCCATTAGAATGAGAACTTCCAGTTCCTGGAGGGACAGAACTGTTTTTGTTGTATTCCCAGTGATTAGCACAGTGCCTTATAATTAGCAAGTGTTTAACAGATGCTTGTAAGATTTCCTTTTTAAGAGTAGTAATCTCTTGATAGAATGCCATTTACTTGGCAAGCTTTTTTAAAAATCGCAGTGCAATTTTAAGATATAAAATCTTAAATGAAAGTTTTAAACTTCATAATTTTAAGCTTAAGATTGCATTAAGACTTTTGGGATAGTCTGTATAATGACAAAAGTTGTAGTTCATACTGGAATGGTTAAGAACAAGAAGAAATAAAATTGGAGGATAGCAGCTCGATGTGCATAGCCCTTGATGTGTTGGCAATGGATAGCTTGGTTAGAAAGTTAGCATAAAAATTGGAACTTATCCAATGTGTGGGTAGGAAAATATGCCACAAAAGCCTCCAGCAGATGACATTTCTTATTTAGTATGAGGAAAGAATAAGGACAATATCCAAATCTCTGGGGGAAAAGTGAAATCTGACTGAAGAAAAATAAGAAGGCAATACTATGGTTAAAAATGGAGAAGAGAAAGATTAGTTGATATCTCAGGAGATGGTATCTAATAAAGAGTCAATTAAGATATTTAGTATAGAAAAAAGTATGGATTTTTTTTTTACTATTGCTAATTTTGAATGGTGAATGACTTTATAAATTAATAAAAAGTCTCTGAGAATGAATGAAATACTGTTTCCAATGTTCCTTATATAAAAGTGCAATTTAAGTATAAAGTCTAGGTATTAGCAACTATCCCCACATTTTAATGATAGTAATATATTCTCATTTAAAAAGAATACCTGACACATGATAATTAACTACAGTTATATCTCTCTTTTCCTCTTTGAGTAGCTTTATTATATGATAGAACTATGGAGAGGAATCGATGATCCTCTAGCATCCTAGGTGCAAAATATGAGCCCAATTCTTCTACATAAAGTTTAAAGACTGTTTGTTATTTAGGTAGAAAATCCATGTATAGACTTTAAATGAGAAAGATTTATATTAATGATGAAATACCTTTTCCTCCTTTTAGGCCACAGGAGGCTTATGACTGGACATCATTCCACTTTCAGGCTTTGACTCATTAAGTCATTGTTGGTACATTCTTAGTGTTTGTCAAAAGATATATAGGAACAATTCCTAAGAACACTGTCAGGTGCTTTTATGATTTTATGATTCTCAGTTTCTTGACTAATTGAGGCTCTAATTAGATGGCTTAGTGGATAGATTACTAGACCTGAGTTAGAAAGACCGATGTTCCAGTCTTATTTGAGTTACTTGCTAGCTGTGTGACCCTGAGCAAGGCACTTGACTTCTGCATTCCTTTCTTACCTCATTGGTATAAAGGAATAATAATAACACATGCTACACAGGATTATTGTAAGGAAAAAAAAATTAGATAAGGTACTTTGTAAAACTTAAATTGCTATATAAGTGCTAGTTATTACAATGGAGATTATGCAATTTGATACTGGTTAATAAATAGAGATTTATCAATGGAATAGATTAGGCACATTAATATATAGAAGAAAATGCACATGGTAGCATAGTATTTGATAAACTTAAGATCTCAGCTTCTGAGGGAAGAACCTACTATTTGACAAAAATCTGTTGGGTAGACCAGAAAACAAACTGGCAGAAACTAGTCATAGACCAACATCTCATACCATACACCAAGACAGGTTCCAAATTGGTTTGTGACAAACATAAAGGATGAATTAATAGACACATTAGAGGAGCAAGAAAAAAAAATGCCTGTCAGATTTATGGATAAAGAGAGTTTTATGAACAAACGAGATCAAGAAGATAACAGAAGGTAAAATGGACAGTTTTGATTCAATAAAATAGAAAGGTTTTGTACAAACAAATCAAATGCAGCTAAAATTAGGAGAAGCAGATAAATAGGAAAAATCTTTGCAGCAAATTTCTCTAATAAAGGTCTCATTTCTAAAATATATAGGGAACTGATTCAAATTTATAAAAATAAGCATCATTCCTCAAATAGCCAAAGAATAAGTGGTTTTCAGAAAAAGAAGTTCAAACTATAAGTATCCATATAAAAATGTCCTAAATCATTAATAATTAGAGAAATGGGGGGCGGCTAGGTGACGCAGTGAGTAGAGCATTGGCCCTGGAGTCAGAAGGACCTGAGTTTGGATCCAACCTCAGACACTTAATGCACAAACAAAAGACCTAGCCATGTGACCTTGAGCAAGTTACTTAACCTCAATTGCCCTCCAAAAAAAAAAAAGAAAGAAAAGAAAAAGAATAATTAGAGAAATGCAAATTAAAACAACTTGAGGTTAGCACTCCATAACTATCAAGTTGGCAAAAAAAGAAAATGACAAATGCTAGAAAGACTGTGGTAAAACAGATATATTAATGCTTTGTTGATGGAGTTTTGAACTGGCCCAATCATTCTGGAAAATAATTTGGAACTGAAAAAGCTACTTGACATGGAAAACTCTTTGTTCCTGAAATACCATTAATAGATATACATCCTAAAGAGATCAAAGACAGAGGGAAATTACTTATACATTCAAAAATATTTATAGAAACTTTTTGTAGTGTCAAAATGGAAATTAAGTAGGAGGCTATCCATTAGAGAATGATTGAACAAGTTATGATATACTATGTGACAGAATTCCATTGTGTTAGAAAATAATTAAGGGAATAATATAAAAGAAACATAAGACTTGTGTGAACTGATGCAGAGTGAATGAGAAGAACAATTTATAATAACTGAAAATTGTAAAGACAAGCAACTTGAAAGATTTAGGAACTCTGGTCAATGCAATGGACAACCATAATTTTAGAACACTAAAGATGAAACATGCTACCCCTCTCCTGATAGAGAGATGATAGATTTAGAGTCTATATTGAGACTTTTTTTTTTTGCTTGATTATACATGTTGTAAGAAGGGTTTTATTTTTCTTGCATTCTCAGAAGGGAGATAGAAGGGGTGGATAAGCATTTATATAGCATTAACTATATGCCAGATACTGTTAATTGCTTTTATAAAAATATTATCTCATTTGATCTCACAACAACCGTGTGAGGTAGATGCTCTCCTCATTTTAATGTTGAGGACACTGAAACAAATAGAGGTTAAATAACTTGTCCAGGATCACACAGTCAGTAAGGGAAGTGGGAGACAGCAGATTTGAAAATAAAATAAAATTTAATTAAAAAATAAAAAAAAATTATGATCTGTCTTACCACCAAATAAAGGACTATTCAGCACATCATGGGAACTGGAAAGGAATAGACTTGGCTCCTGTAGTATTGTAGAAATAATGAAGGACCTGCTTCACTGCTAACTAGACGTGCAACTTGATGTATGTAATGTCACCTCTCTGGGCTTCATTTTCCTCATGTCGAAAATGGGTTGGATTAGATTCTATTTTAGCTTCTATATCTAGTGGTATATGATTCCATGATTCCTTTCTTCCTATTCTCAGAGATATATATTCCACAGAAGGAAGGTGAGACAGACTAAATAATAAACAAGAAGATAGAGAAATATTTGGTTGCTTATAGCCACAAAAAATCCTTACCTACGAGAACTGATGGAACATGAAAATTTGAAATATTTGAAAGGCATTTGGCTCTCAGTCAAGGAAAGAAAGAGAATGGTTTTATTTAAACCTACCTGTTCTTCATCATTATGCATTATTCTATTTTGAATTTTTGAAAGTACTGTCAATAAATAAAATTATGTCTGCCTTCAGGAAATCATACAATGCCCTCCCCGCTTTGATCTTATATGTATATCATTTCTTTGCTACCTTTAACTGGGAAATTTTGCCTAATTTTTCCATTTAAAAGTGTAGTCCATGTTTGGCAAGCATAGACACTAGATAAGACACTTGATATCAAAGTATTAAATATCCAGTGTTCCTCCACTGAAGAAAGTATAGGATTTGATAGATTATTTAAAATGCCTCATTATGGAATAGAGGTGACTCTGGTTTCTTCCAGATCATGCTGGTTGATCATAAGTTCTGGTAGCTTCTACCAAGTGAAGAAATTATCCAGTATTGATCCAGGAATGAACGGATTTTGTCATCTGAGTACTACCTAGCTAAATTTAGGGAGGTCCATGGCTAATTTGGCCTTAGGGAGAGGTTAATTTTTGGACTACAGCAAATCTTGTAGATTATTTTCTAAGTGCTAGAAAGGTTAAAACATGGTCAACTGGAAGAAATATCCACATCATTGGATGAAATAATTAATCTTTAATGTATTAATGCAACTACAGTAACAAAAAGTTAGTGGGTAATTGATGTTAGCCTACCTCAGATGTTTAAATTCCCTTCAGTTGTTTTAAACTCTACTTCTGACTTGCTATGTGACCTTGAAAAAATCAAGTACTTTGCATTCAATCTATCTGCTCCAAAAAATAAGAATTCATCGTTTCCACAGGGTTGATTTAAAATTTTTAATGGAAAAAACTAGGCTTTTAAATATTACTAGAACCTGCTTATCTTTAAGTACGTAAGTAGGTATTTTTTGTTGTTGTTGTTTTTTGCCACATCCAAAAAAAAATGATTCAAATCTAGCATATTTCATGGTTTATATGTGGGCTTATAATCAAGGGCACATATATATATATATATATATATATATATATATATATTAATTTAAAAAGTGTATTTTATTATTGTAGGACTGTTGGGATACATGCCCAAATCAGACAGTGCTTTGGCATAGACATTGTACCGATTTTATAGAGGTTCCATATAGAGGTTACTTAAACTGAAATTACAGTGATGTAAGCTGAAACTACAGTGATTGGTCAGTGTACATTTGAAACTACAATCAGTGATTGGTCGGTATACATTTTGAATTTCACCATCAAGAAACCCTAGGCTGGAATTCCCACCCACAGATCAATCAAGGGAAAGCAAGGGGGTGGAAGTTCTGCCTGTTTACTGATCAATTAAGGGAGAGGAAGGTGGAGTTCTCTGCTTTACAAATCAATGATGGAAAGGGAAGGTTGAGTTGTCTGCTTTACAAATCAATGAAGGGAAGGGCAAAGTGGAGTAGAAGGGCACATATTCTTAACAATAATTCCTGAAAAAAACTATCTGGGAGCTTCAGATTACAAGCTGTCAATGAATCAACAATGTGTGATATGGCAACCAAAAAAACCCCAATAAATTCAACAAACCAAAAATTCATGTTTCTTTAATTACAAGAAGAGAGTATCCAGAATGAGGACTATGTTAGTTCTGGAGCATCCTGACCTGGTCAACTTACATCTTGATGCAGGAAAAATCTCCTCAACAATTGCCAGCTAAAAGTAGAACATGCCGTGTTGGAAGGAAGTGGGGGTGCCCTTTCCTGTAAGCCTTCAAAAGATAGATAACCTACTGCTTGTTTGGCTAGGTTGGAGAAGACATTCTCAGTCATTTGTACATTGAACCATAGTCTTGGGTTTCCCTTCCAATTCTGACATTCATGATTCTTGTGTCTAATTTTCTTCCTTCAATCAATTGCCCATACATTC